>CM053743.1:55352377-55366659 GCA_028658305.1 Pachyuromys duprasi | reverse complement strand
CAAGATGTTTTGCCTTGTGTTGGATATGCCTTTAATTAAAGCTCTGTGTGTTTGTCTTAGGAACAACCAGACTAAATAAAATCACTACTGGGACCATAGTATTTGAGCAAATTCTCGCCAGGGCATCTGTACAGAGACCCAGGGAGGGAGGCCAGAGGGAGGGAAGAAGTGAGCGAGAAGGAGAGAGGGGGAAAGGGGATATAAAGAAGGAGGGACAGAGAAAGAAGGAGGGAGGGGGGGAGTGTTTAGTCCACATTTCAGAAATCTGATCTCTTTGGCCTTGAAAGCAAGAACTCGTGAAAGTATTTTTAGATGACTGGAACGGAAGTGTAGAGAAGCCACTTTTGAGCTCCGCACGCCTGTGCAATGAGACACTTCTCCAGCTGGTGGCCTTTTCTCTGCCTTTCTGTTTTCTCAGCATAGGGCTGTGTTAGATAGTGGGTACCAGAAGTTCTGTCTTGGAAATCAAGTCATACCATGTGATCAGCCTTTTCTAGTTCTTCTCACGAAGGACTTCTAAATTACGTAGTAGAAACCATGACGTACTGTACGTGGTCACAGCCTCTGCCCCTCTCTGCAGTGTCCTTGGACAGCTTCCCTTTGAAGGTTGGTCTTAGATAGTGACAGGCACGTGGGTACTAGATCATATGGACTACATGGTTCTCTTTTGAAACTGCTTTGGAAATTGGAGCCCAAGTGACATTCTTTTTTCCCTGCCTCATAGCTTTCTCCTTTCTGTTGATACTTGATGGTTCTACGCTCTCTGTTTTTGGATCACACAAATTTTTATTTTTGTGTGTATGTGTATTTTGGCTGCATTGTGCATGTGCATCCTGTGCATGCCTGGTGCCTGTGTAGGTCAAAACAGGGCCCAGACCCCTGGAAATGGATGGCATGAGCCACCATTAGGGAGCTGGGAAAGGAACCCGGGCCCTCTGAGCAGTGAACCTCTGAGCCACAGTAGCCCCAGCCCTTTCATGAGTTTTTTAAAGGTGAATGAATCCATTTGGGGCCCCACTTGACACTTGCCTCTCCATTTGCCTTTGATTAGAGGCTGAAAGGCAGGTAGCAGGGCCTGGCTGGAAGGGATAGGTTGCTAAGGCAGGCTCTTTCGTATGACCCTACCCTAGTTGCTGCCTCATATTTCCTTCCACACTGCTTTTTGATTTACCACTCATTCCTGCTACCATAGTGTTCTTCCCAAGTGCATGGGGTTCAGCATCAATAGACTAAGCTCCCAAAACAGGGGCTAAGATAGAGGTTTTCCTTCTCGGGGCTGGAGAGCTGGATCACTGGTTAAGAGCACCTGTTCTTGCACAGGACCCAGGTTTAATGCTTAGGACTCACAGTGCAGCTCACAACTGTCTGTAACTCCACTTGTAAGGTATCTGGCATCCTCTTCTGGATTCCACAGGCACCAGGCAAGCGTGTGGTGCACAAATATACATGTTGGCCAGCACTCATACACATAAGCTCTAAGAAAAAAGGATTTTACCTCTCAAGGTTGCTGTAAAGTATTTTGGTGACAGAGGCAAAGGTAACTAGTATGCAGTGGTATGAATGAGGTGTCCTTCATAAGTCCTGGGCATCCAAATACTTGGGGAGGATTAGGAAGTGTGGTTTTGCCAGAGAAAGTGTGACACTGTGGGTAGGCTTTGGGATCTCAAAGAACACACACCATTTTATGTGTTTCCTGTTTGTGGTTCAAGATGTGATCGCTCAGCTGCTGCCCCAGCCATCATGTCTGCCTGGTGCCTTCTACCTGCACTCACCGTGGGTAACCAACGCCCTGAAACTGTAATCCCCAAATAAGCTCCTCCTTTTAAAGTTGCTTTGGTCATGTTTTATCACAATAGAAGAGTAACTAAGATGAAATTACTACCAGGAAGTAGGACATAGTATATACCAAGACCAAATTCTCATCACAAGGAGATTTATTTGCCCCAGAGGGACAAAAGGCAGGGAATAAGAGACAAAAGCAGGAGATGGAGGGAGAAGGGGAAGGGAAGAAGAGAGAGGAGGAAAGGATATTTGCCCCTGAGGGACAAAGGACTGCCTCTGGAGAGAGAGGAGACAGACGTGTCCCATTGGGAAAATGACAGTTTATAAAGGCAAAGGAGGAAACCCTAAGTTGGGATCAGGGAAGCTTTAATTGGGCATATTCATTAGATATAGCCAAAAGAGGGCTTTTGATTGTTGGACTTCAATACTTTGATAGCTGGACCTTGGTGATGGTCCTCAGGAGGAAGAAGTGGCCAAATAAGGGAATAGACCCTAGTGGCTAGCTTTAGTGCTGTGATCTAATGGTTTTTAAGGGGTGGGAGGCATGGATAAAAGGTAAAAGCTGTCAGCCACATTTGCCATGCTCAGGCCTGCTAGTCCCTTCACTGTGTGACAGACTTGACTGACCACGCTAGTTTTTTGGAGGAATGTGAAAGAATGTAGGATGTTGGCCTAGAAAGGCAGCTGAACACTAAGCAGAGCTTAACAAGATGTCCTGTGAGGAGCTTGGAAGTCAGCAGTCCTGAGATATGACTGTGGAGGTTCACATCACGGGGTTCCAGAGAGGAACAGTGTTAGCCACTGAGCTAGGGACTATTTTTGTGAGACTTTGGCTGCTTTCTGCCCCCATCCTGAGAACTTGCCCAGGGCTAAGTTCAAAAGCAATGAAATTAATTTCTTTGGCAGAAATCAGGATATTTCAAGACAGCTTTATATTAACTCTGCTAAGTGGTTATTAGTAACACTTGTATACAGGTTTATAACAGAGAAGAGGAAATGGGCAAAAGAAATAAAAATACACAGTTTGGAGAGGAAATGGAAACTACCAAGCTGGATGTTACAGTCAAGGCTTGTTGCGTGAGAGAGGCTGCAACTTTAGACTCACACTTAAGAAGAGGCCAAGTCCACGCTACTCAGTGGGAAGGCTGCTGTCTCAGGGCAAGACCCCACCCAGCTGAGCTTTCAACTTGTACAAGGAAAAGGCCTAAGGAACTTTCTGCCTCTAGAAAACAACAATAAGAAGCTACTGCAATTGTGATTCAAGGGGCCAGGGATTTTAAATTGGTAGTCACATTTGGCAAGTCATCCGGAACAATTTACAGAAGCGTTTATGCGGAATGTGGAGCTTACAAGCTACCATCATCACAATGGGAAAATGGGAGCAGGCAGGCACAGGGCTGAAGCAGCAACTGAGAGCTCCCGTCTCAATCCACAAACAGGAAGCAAGAGAATGCTGGGGAATCTGGAAGCTTGCCCTAGTGTCCTGCCTCCTCAGCAAGGCCACAACCCCTAAGCCTTCCCAAATAGTATCATCAACAAAGGAACCAAGTAGTAAAATGCAGTAGAACACATGGACGCCTCATCCAAACCACCACGCAATACAAACATAATCTGGATAGGAGGCATTTTTAATTACCTTAGATGATTTAAATGGTCAGTCCAGTTAGTCAAGCACCAATCAGGACACTCCACAGTGATAATCCCATCTTTTAAACCAGGCTTCTCAATTCCTGTTATACCCTGACAAGTTACAGGTGGGGTGAGAAAGCCTGTGGAAGCCAGGGAAGTTTTTTTCTTAGCATGTAACACACACACAGTACAAGCTAGTAAACTCCATGTGTACAAGTTAAGTTAATGTTGCCTTCTGGTAAATCTTGTTAAAGTTGCACTCTAGGGAAATATGTCTTAAAGCAGAACACCATCTTGCTGAAAAATTATACTGTAAATGGAAGACATAATCAGTAAGGGTGAGTGGTGACTAGAATGGGTTTGGAAACTAGGAACCACCAATGAAAATATTGCTTTAAAGCTGTTTGCAGATTTGGATTAATTAAGCAGTCGTCGTACCTGTAATATAACACATGGGTGACAGCAGCAGGGGGGTTACTACATGTTGGTGGCCAGCTTAGTGTGGACAACAGGACCTTGTCCCAGAACATAAACAAGTTGGGATAAGTATATCAAATGAAGAATGTTAAAGATGGCAGCGTGTAATTGTTGCCCAGATCTCTGGCTGACCTCCTCCTCCTGGATGGCTAGCAGTGCCTTCCAGGACTGAAGCTACCCCTGGTTGCAGGGGTCAGAGAGATCCTGGGAAACTTCAGTGACTCTGGTAGAGAGAAGAGCAGGGAGGATGGGGTTGAGCACACAGTCAATGACCTTCAATCAGTCACAGGAAAGAGGCATCTGGAGCAAGTGGTTCTCACGCTGAGCAGCAGCCAAGCGGTTCAAGGGTCAAGGCTATTGTGATCACTAGTGAGTGCCTGTCCTTCACACATTCCCTTTTAGCCCTGGGTACCGTCTTACAAAGTGCCAGCATCCCTCAAAAGTCAGTGTCTCGAGACTGTCTGGCATGTAACCTCCACAGGTCCCTAAGTGCCTGCATTTATCTTGTTTCCTTATCAAACTGCCAGTTACACTCAACTGAGGGACTGTTTGTGGAGATACTAGACAAGGCATTTTCTTCCTTGTCATCCATTTATCACAGTTCATTTATCGTTCCCTTTTCAGCTTTCCCCAGATATATCTCTTCTGATGGTGTCACTTAATCTTGGAACAAGCATCAAAGAAATAAACTCAGAAAGAAACCCACAAGTTCTGGGTTGAATACACATCACCTGCTCTACTTTCTAGGCATGTGTTCTGTTCAAATCGTGGGTTCTTCCTCTCCCCGTCCCCCTCCCAGCCCCCAGGGCCTCCCACATGCCAAGCTAGTGCTGTGCCCTTGAGTTGCAACCCCCAGCCCTGTAGAGTTTCTTAGATTTAGAATAAGTCACCTTCCATTGCTGTCTCCACACTCCTGCCCCTTTCTCCAGGAGAACCCATTCTAGAAATATTAGTACTGGTTATATTTAATAATAGTCCTGGGCTCTTAAAAAGCCAGCAGTCATATTTATATCCATTACTTTTCTTGTTTCTGTAACGAAATACAAGGGATGGAATCTTGCCTCAGTTTGTCACGGTGGGAATAGAACTGCAGGGTGGACTCTGGATCCATCAGTGCCGGGGTGGGGGGGGGTGGGGGGTGGGGAGGAGGGGAGGAGCAGTAGAGACCCCCCTACCTCATCACAGACTGGAAAATCAGAGAACCTAGGCAGGACCAAGGAAATAATAACTGATTTCTACCAGCCAGGCCCTACCTTCAAACTGGTGATTCAGCACTTTAAATATGAGCCTGCGGCAGGACGCTCTACAATCAAACCATAACACTATTTTTGTATTCTTCCCTTCCTTTCTACCAGTCATGAGGTAGCAGAAGTTTCATTTCTCAGTCTGCTCTATAGATTCCTGGTAGAAGCATGTCCACTGGAGGCATCATGCTGGTCCCTACACTCAAGGACGGCGGGGCTGAGGTGCTGACTCAGTGGGTGAAGCTTGCCATGCAAGAGTGAGCACCGAACTTCGAGTTGCCAGAACTCATTTAGAAGCTGGGCACGGTGACACACACCTCTGTAATCTTAGCTCCTATAGGGAGATAGGAGGAAGAGGCAAGAAGTTGGAGGGCCAACCAGCCTAGCATCTGCAGGCATAAACAAAAGACCAATACCCCCCCACCCCACCCCCACATCATTTCTTGTGATAGGATTGTCCAATTGGCCTAGCCTCATTTGAGCTCTTCGACCTATAATTTGGTCGTTGAAATAAACAAGTGCCATAAAGCATTTAGGTTGTATTTGAGTCAGTGTTTTGGAACGTAGGGTTCTGTGGCCAGATGAATAGACTAAGGCTAATGGATTTGAGTGGCTTATGGATGACTCTAAACCTGCGGGTCTCATTTTAGTTTTTCAGACTCTATGAGCTGCTCTTTTTGTTTGCTTTCTTGTAGCGTTCTTTGCCAAAACCTTTAAGATGAAATGCCTGAGAAAAGATAGGGTTGAGACCAAAACCATGTGTGGTTCATGCTCTTTCTGATATTCTACTGACCCTAAAAATTGAATGTACATCAGCATCACCTATGAGCCTGCTGGGTAAGTGCCTGAGTGGTTGCTTCTCTGCCTACTTTGCTGCTGCTGGGGCACCACTTCCCACCCATGTTAGGAAGCAAACTAGCTCTCATCCCAAGGACACAGTTTTTCTCTCAAGAGCATGCATCACAACCAGATAATAACTTACAGTTATATCAGTTCATTGTTGTACTTAGACTTGAAAAAAGTGGAAAAATAAAAGTTTTACGTTGCCTTTAAGAGGGAAGGTGAGAGAGAGAGAGAGAGGGGGAGAGAGAGAGAACACTGTTGTGTACTGGGACAGCTCTGTCTGTCAGTGTGCGGTCTGGTGGGACAGTGGGCAGCAGGCAAAGGCTGCTTCAGACTATTGTCAGGTACACCGAGGAAAGTGAAAAGGGCAGGCGCGGCTCTAAGCCTGGGAGAGGCAGCACAGAGCAGGCTGCTGAACTTTTCTGGAGTAATGGCTCTCCTGGAATAGCAAGGCAAGACTGAGATGGGATGGAACCCCATGGGCTCAGGAAAGAGCAAGGAGCTGTTGGGCTGGAGCCCATTGCGTTCTGAGAGTGGCAGTAGGTAAAGCTCAGGAGGAGGAGCCAGGGCGCCTCACACACAGCTTTCTAGTCCAGGACCAGGACTTTGGATTAAATCACAGTAAAAAATGCTTAACTTTCCTGGGTTTCCCTAAAATGATTTAATTTTTTTTCTCTCTCTCCACAATGACATCTTCTAAAAGGCATACAATGAAAATGGAAGCAAGTTTAGGTGGTTGGGGATGAGATGCCCCTCTATTGCAAAACTGAGATTCTTGGCTCTCAGCAACTGTGAGAAGCTGGTCTCCATCATGATCTAGTCCTGAGCCTCTTACTGACCACAGGGAAGTGGGAGAAGACTTAACCTCAGCATTAGGGCGGAAAGCCAGAGCCAGATGTAGTGGCACACACTCGCAACCCCAGCATTCAGAAAGCTAAGACAAGAGGATTGCCATGAGTTCAAGACCAGCCAATGCTGTATGGCTGGGCCCTGTCTCAACCAAAAAAACATTAGGGCAGTGAATTCACATTCTGGTCTTCTATGTATTCCTTAGCTTCTTTGAACCCCAGTATCTGTGTGAAACAAAGATGTTCGAAGTCCCCTTTCTACAACTAGTAATATTTAAATTCTGGGTTATAAGTAGCGCTGGTAGGTTTTGGGGAATGCTTATTTCTGTTTGAGTGTCAGCTGCCTGGTTAATTTGTACCTTCATATGTTGGTTCCATAGTCAGGGGAGATGTTGAAGTCTCATAGTAGTTCAACTGTATGACTACCAAGAGCCCATGTGGTAAAAGACAGAAGAGTTTGGTTTGAGCAAGATTTTCTGTAGATGAGAATGCCTGAAAAGTCTGTCTTCTGAAAGTAGCCCTGAGAGTCTCTTTCCTATACGCTTCACCTGGCAATCAGGAACCAGAAGATCTGTGTTTACTTTCTTTAGAAACTGGAACTTGCCAAACTGAAACTCCTCATGGGCTTTGAATAGCAGCTCAAGTCTCCTTCTGATGAAGAGCCTTGGGAAATATCCCATCCTGCTCCTGAGGCATTTGTTTCAGGGAAGTTTGCACAACTCACAACTCACTGAGTGGTTTTGTAGGAAAGGAAACCTCCATTGCTGGCTCTTTGCTTCAGTGCTGGGACTGCTAGGATTGCATTCCAGCATCCCCAAGCTGTCCCAGAGAGAGGCCTATGTTTGCTTTTGGCCAAATGCTTCCAGTTTTTGGTTTAATGTTTCTGATGTTTTGTTTTGTTTTAAGGGTAGCTCAACCATTGAGTTAGAATCCACGGTATCAAATTTCAGTAGATTATCTGCTGTTGTTGGTAGTGTCATATTGTTGCTTTAAACTAAAATTTCGCCATCACCATGTAGCAACAAAATGGCTGTGAGTGAGGTGCCTAGACCTCTAACTGCTCCCCAGGCCACTCCTCCTCTGCTTCTCCCACTGTCCTAGTCTCAAGCTGCCAGGGGCTGCTGCTTGAGGCTAGCAGCATTACCAATGTATTGACTTTCTCTTCAGGGGATAGGAGTCACCAAAGGGGGGATGGGAAGTGAGGAAGGGAAAGTGTAACAGCAGTGGGTACTGAAAGCTTGGATGGTCCAAGTGTCAAAAGCAGAAGCATCCCAAGAAGCAATAAGCACGACAGGATGACAGCAGCTTTATGTAAATCACGCCGCTGCTTGTCTGTGTCTTCTGGCTACATCTCTGTTGAGGGCTGGGCTGAGCCTTATACGCAGAGCTCAGCAGGCCCTGTTAAAATTAAACACGACACCATAGCGCTTCCATTTTTGTGGAACATAGCTATGAAATAGGTTTTAAGGCTAAGAGTATATTTTTAAAGAATATTGAAACAATGGGCATTATGGCAGAACATAATGGTGTGGGGTTTTGAATTTGTCCTTCATTTAGGGCAATGTTGTTGTTGTTGTTTTTAACTTTAGGTATATAGGAACTCCACTGGCGATCTAGCACAGGCAGCTTATAACTCAGTAGAATCTGGGGTCTGGGTAGGGCTTTTAAGGGCTTAAGGTGCCTTCCTTCCTCCCTCCCTCCCTTCCTTCAAGAGTTTATTTATTTACCTGAGTGTCTGGATGAATGCCTGGGCATCACATATGTGCAGTACTCATGGAGGCCAGAAAAGGACATCAGATCCCCTGGGACCAAGGTTCAGATGGTTGTGCACTGTCATGTGAGTGTTGGGAATTGAACACGGATCCTCTATAAGAACAGCCAGCACTCTTAACTGCTGAGCCATCTCTCCAGGCCCCACTGACAAGCTCCTGGCCTGTCAACCACTCTGTGAGTAAGCAAGACAGATTACCTCAGCTCCATCAGAGGCTGAGAAGCCCCTCTATGTAACCCTGGGCAGGGATCAGTACCTTTGTCCCAGGGCCTTGCTTTAGAGAAGTAGATACAAGGTTCTTAAAATTTCCTGCCTTTACCGAATTCTTGACCTACCTAAATAAAACTATAAGTAAACACAGTCTTTTTCCAACTACATAGACTCCTGAATGACAGTTTTAGTTTTTAGGAGATAAATAAACAGCTTGGTAAGGAAGGAACCAAAGGGTGAGTCCTTAATTTGTTTTGTATTCACTCTGTTATATTCATTTTAGGGGAAAGTTCAGCTGATAATCAACTGACCTATTTCAAAGGGCTCATCCGAGAAAACTGAAATGTGGAGCAGGAAATCCGTTCCCAGCAGCTTACAGCCGATTATAGCTCTAGCTCTTGGGGGGAGGGGGTGAAGGGAATAGAACCCATGCCCTCTTGTGGACCATGTGGTGACCCCATACACATGGCATGTACACACAGACACACACACATTGATGGAAACAAGGTTTTACCTCTGGAAATTTTATGTTGGAATCAAAATTCTCTTGTTTAAATAAAAAAATTGGCAGTCCAGAAATCTCGGCTAGGATGCAGAGAATCAGAACACCCCTGCATTGCCTTCAGAGTGTGTAATGAGGAAGTAGGATGAAAACACTTACAAGTACCTAAGCAGCCTAAGAGAAGGATGTGCATCTGACTGAAGGATCCCACCACTGTATAAATAAACCTACCAGCCTTTAGAGCACATACCCATACAAGTACTCTGTATGTATATTTAAAGTAGAAACAACCCACATATACTTCAAGTGATAAGTGGAAAAAACAACAGCAACACTGTATTCATGAACTTGAACAATAGTGAAGTTCTGATAATACATGAATGTGCCTTGAAAACACGGCTCTTCATGAAGTCAGAGCTGGTGGACCACACACTGTATGCTCCCATCTCTAAAACACGTTCCCAGTGGGGTAAATTCGTAGAAGATGGAAAGCAGATTGGTGATTTTTCTTTTTCTCTTTTGAACTGGCAGGACAGAGGAATGAGTGCCTCTTAAGGTGGATGGGGATTTCCTTTTTAAGCCATTGTAGAAAATGTGGAATTACAGAGTGAGTGTTAATGGCTCCAACATAGAGTGTTAGCATTTGGTCCTCAGTGAGTGGTGCTGGGGTTGGGGGAGGGGGAAGAAGCCTAGCCAGAAGAAATAAGTCACTGGGCACATGCATTTGAAGGGTCTACCTCATCTGAGTCCCTTCTCTTCTCTCTACTTCCTGACCACCATGGTGGTAGCTCTCTGCCCTAATATGCCATCCTCACCCTGCTGAACTGAAACCATGAGCAAAATAAATCTTCCTAGGTCAGAGATTTTTGTCACAGGGACAATAAGTCTGACTCTCACAGTGAGATTGTTTGCATACCTCTGTGACTGTGCTGAAACAACCGAAAGCACACAAGTAAAATAGTATCAAAAGCATCTCATACCTGAGGTAACACATATTTTAACACCCCATGAACACTGTCACAAAGCGTGTTTAAGAGGGACGTTGTGTGTAGGTTTTAGGTAATTTACTGCTTTGGTCTCGGCTCATCCCTGCCTGCAGGCTTGATTTATAGGTAGCTGCTTTCAGCCAGTGTTCTATAACATAGGCCGATAGGGATGCCAAGTGTTAGGTGGTCACCCGGGGCGCCCTCCATTCCTAATCCTGCAGTAACTGCAGGTGCCTGCCTGCCATCTAGGTAGGAGCTGGTCCCCGTCCACAAGCCCCCTACACTGTCACCTTCGAACGTGCTCACACTTACCACTCTCTGCATAGAAGAGGAAACGTGCTACACGGATCAAAGCTTTGTCACCAGGGAGTCTTGCTTTCTCTACCCGGATAAATCCACTGTTCCCCACTTGAGTGTCTTGTTCAAGTCAGTTCTGCTTCTGCTCACATTAGAGGCTAAATGTCAAGGTCTTGCTGCTGCCAAGTGCTGCGCTGGGGATTATCACTTCTCCAGAAAGGTGCCAGAACTTAAGTAGCTTGAGTGTGAGCCTTAGACCAGGCTGCTGCTGGGTGGGTCTCAGGGGCCTGTGAATGTCTACAGCCGTGTTCCCAAGTTTCTAGTCCCTGGAAATGCCCACAGCCTTTATCTGCCCCCACCCCTTCTTCAGTTTTAGAGCAATGTTGCCAGATCTAAATTCTGTCCTTTCTGAGCACCGAATTTCTCTGATTAAGCAACATGTCACGTAGTCTGTTCTGTCTTGTGTGGGCGAGGCTGTAATAACTGGTGGCATTCATGGGGGAATGTTTATTACACGTTGTACATCAGTGCCTTTATGTATAACTTATTTTATTTCTGACAGACCATTTTACCAGTGAGTACACTGAGACACAGAGAATTCTTGCCCAAGATCACACTAATGAGCAGCAAGGCCCGTGACGCATAGGACCTCCTTACCAGGGCTTTCTTATGATGCTTCTTCAGCTCACTTCCCGTTCTGCCTTCCCCTAAGCTTTCATAATATTAGAAGCTTTAGTTTTTGAAAGTCGTGGGCATTAGGAATGAAGATGAGGATTCCTGAGGTTAAAACTTTAACATAACTAGATGTCCAAGTTAAGTAGACAAAAGCAGTAGAATTAGTACAGTGTTCCTACCTTGCTCTTCTGTCCTGTGGTATTTGTCCTGACTTTGATTAACAGCCGATAATAATGTTGGGGAATGTACCCTATCAAAACCAAACCCCACAGTAGGAAATAGGCATTTTAACATTGGTTTTTAGTACATGGAATGTCTAGACTTCCTGCTGCCTCTCACTTAAATGATTTTTTTTTAACTTTTGGAGAAATGTAATCTAAGCACTTGAAACTAATCTCTACTTTGGCATGAGTATATTGGAAAACTTTTATTGAATCACCATATTCTGTGTAATTATAGTTATATATTCTTCTCATAAAGCACTTTAGCTAAAATGTCAGTTGTTTTAATAACCCAAGTAATGTGGCAATGGAAACTATTTTTCCTTTTCTGGAACTGGCTTAATTCTATTTGTAAAATTATCTCCAGTTACATCTATTTTCTTTCTGAAAATGACATAAATTCATTCTTTTTATGTTTGAAAAAAAATCCATACGTATCACATTTGTTTATTCACCCTCTTTCACAGGATGCTTAGTTGGCTTTAGAGCTTAGCTGTTGTAAATATTGCTGCAGTAAACATTATCTCTGTTGCTGTCTTGACTTGGCGTCTGTAGGGAGCCGATGGGGTCCTGAGTGAATGTGTGGAATTGGCACAGGCATGGCCGTGTCAAGGATTTTAGGGCCTCACACCCTGGAGACTAACAAGGCCTTCCCTTGATCCCAAGTACAGATGCTGAGAATGGGTCACCGTTAGCTGAAAGCAGTAAGTATAGAGAGCACCAGCCTCAGCTTTCTCCTCCCAGATGACTGCGGCCTGAGACTGCTCTCCTGCAGTGAGGACCCACCCCATATCAGCTCTCCCACCTCTCCATTCTGCTGGATATAATAATAGTGCTGAGTTTCCAGGCTGCTTGTGTATCTCTATCAGAGCTGCTGGCCCACTCAGCCCCAGCCTTACACCTGTCCACGGTTCCTTCATTTCCTGATACCCCAGTCAGGTTGATCAGGTTGTGGCAGGTGACCTTTGAGTAAATGATCCAGGGTGGGAAAGTCGTTCTACCCTTCAGTGTTTACTTGTCAAAGTTCATCATCAAGGGAGGCAGAGGCAGGAACCTAGAGCAGGAACTGAAGCAGATAGACCATGGAAGAATGCTGCTTACTGGCTTGCTCATGAAAACACTTAAAAAGGCTAACTGTGTCTTTTAATATTCCCAGGAACCTAGTTGATCATCCTGCGGGTGGTTTCACAGGGTATGTCTCACCCAGGGTCCTCAGAAGCCAGATGTGACTGCTGATGGGTTAAGAAAGGAGCTCTTTTCGGGTGCGGTGCTCTGTCAAGGGAAACTGCGCTCTGCGCTAGCAGTGGTGGGACTGTATTTAGATACCTGAATGGAAAAGGCAGGAAAGGGAGCTTCTGGGGAGAGCCAGAGCCGTGGCCTTGACAGCAGTGGTTGGTAGAGCTGCAGACAACCTCTGTATGGCAATGAGGAAGCAAAGTCAAGCTGCCTAAATGTGACCCTCCCTGGCAGGGTCACCAGGGTAAGTAGAGCGGGGCAACAGGTGGGGAGCTCGTAAGCCCCTGGAGCTTGGACAGAAATGACAACAATGTGTTCAGCTTTGGGGAGGTAGATCAGTTTTATCTGGGGTGAACAAGGGTTATAGAGTACTTTGGGGAGGGAGTAGGGATATCCAGGGAGGGCAAAAGTCATTGACTGAATTGCTAAGATACTGAGATGCATTCCAGGACTCACGAGCGCTTGCTGAGTGGGTTCTTCTTTCCAGAGTGGGAGCTGGACCTGTAATTTTCCTAACTACATGACATTCCTCAGGTAGAAGGTGTGGGGCCAGATTCCCCCGGGGAAGAGAAGAATAAGCCTTGCCAACAAAGTGAGTTCTCCATTTCACAGAGGCCTCAGGGCTTTCTGGTCCTGGTAGACCGCAACCTCGCAACCTCGCAACCTCGCAACCTCGGCAGCAGGGTTTCCTGACACCTGAACTTTTTTTCTTGTATCCTCCATCTCTGAAAACATCCGTCATTGGTCAAACTTAACCAGAAGTCAGAGTCCATGTGGCTTATTGGAAGTAATCCATTATAGTTCTCCACTGTCCCACAGACCCAAGGGTAAGAGCTCAGGGCAGACCTAGAGGGACAGTATGCTCAGATTGCATACTGTACCCCAGAAGTAGGCTCACACACTGGCTTTGGCTTGTTCGGCTCAGCTACAGATTTCCCAAGTCGCATGCTCTTTGAACGGGAGTGAAGATGCCAAGGGGAGCACCTTCCCTCTCTGGATAAATGAATTAGAAACTTCTGCCAAAGGCTCTTTCTTTTTTGTCGGGTGGCATGTCTGTATGTACCTGGTCTAACTTAGAATTTAAAGCAGCAGCTTCTGTGTGGCTGTGGGATACAAAAACACCCAGAAACATGTCTTCTTGGGATACACCTCGAAAGGATGGTTTGCTTATTTTTGTCATTATTGTTTTTTAATCACACGGACTAAAAATGACTTTCCTTAACTGAAAGTATGGTTATACACATGCAATATCGAATTGCAAACGTGAGTATCTGTCCCTGTAGTGAGCTGTTTCTAATTATTTGTACTTACGGTATTCTGTTAAGAGCAGTAAATAGTGACACTTCCTATAACATATGGAATTTTTATTTTCTGTATGAATTTTTTTTCAATGGAAAATGGTGAATGGGGGTAGGTATCTATTATTCTCTTTTTTTTTTAATTTATTTATTTTTATCTCAATCACAGGTTAGGTACTTTGAATCCCAGGCGTAGCCCCCTCTCTCAGTCCCTCCTACCCTCCCACTCCCTCCCTCATCTCCCTCCTCCCCACCCCCTCCAA
>CM053743.1:55238233-55351877 GCA_028658305.1 Pachyuromys duprasi | reverse complement strand
TCCTTTTTAATTGCTGAATAGTATTCCATTGTGTAAAAGTACCACAATTTCTGTATCCATTCCTCAACTGAGGGACATCTGGGTTGTTTCCAGGTTCTGGCTATTACAAATAAAGCAGCCACGAACATGGTTGAGCAAATGTCCTTGTTGTGTACTTGAACATCTTTTGGATATATGCCTAAGAGTGGTATAGCTGGGTATTATTCTCTTTTTATATGGCTATGTAAATATTTGTGTACAGAAGTTCTTTACAGGCTTAATACAAAGTAAAATACTAAGTGGAAAATATATTTCAAATAATACATATATTTCATAATATATTCCAAAAAATTCATTAAATATAGATTAATGATAAATTATATTTGAGTTATAGTATAATATCATTTAAAAATTTATTTTATTTATTAAAATAAAATAAATTAAAATTTATTTATTTTATTAATTACAGTTTATTCACTTTGTATCCCAGCAGTATCCCCCTCTCTTGTCCTCTCCCAGTCTATTCACTCTCCCTCCCTCATCTTCTCCCATGCCTCTCTCCAAGTCCACTGATAGGGGAGGTCCTCCTCCCCTTCCCTCTGACCCTAGCCCTCAAGTCTGGCTGCATTGTCTTCCTCTCTGGCCTGGTAAGGATGCTCCCCACTCATGGGGAGGTGATCAAAGAGCCAGCTCATGAGTTTATGTCAGAGACAGTCCCTGTTCCCATTACTAGGGTACCCACTTGGAGACTGAGCTGCCATGGTCTACATCTGTGCAGGGGTTCTTAGATATCTCCATGCATGATCCTTGTTTGGAGTATTAGTCTCTGAAAAGACCCCTGTACCCAGATTTTTTGGTTCTGTTGCCCTCCTTGTGGAATTCCTGTCTCCTCCAGGTATTTCTATCTCCCCCTTCTTTCATAAGGTTCCCTGCACTCTGCTCATTGTTTGGCTATGAGTCTCAACATCTGCTTTGATAGCCTGCTGGGTAGAGTCTTTTAGAGGCCCTCTATGGTAGGCTCCTGTCCTGTTCCCTGTTTTCTTCCCCTTCCAATGTCTATCCCATTTGCCTTTCTGAATAAGGCTTGATCTTCTTACCAGAGGTCTTCCTTCTTGCTTAGCTTCTTTATTAGGTGTACAGTATGTTTATCCTATATTATATTTTTAATATCCACTTATAAGTGAGTATATACCATGTGTGTCTTTCTGCTTCTGGGATACCTCAGTCAGGATGATCTTTTCTAATTCCCACCATTTGCCTGCAAATTTCATGATTTCCTTGTTTTTAATTGCTGAGTAATATTCCATTGTGTAAAAGTACCACAATTTCGGTATCCATTCCTACATTGAGGGACATCTGGGTTGTTTCCAGATTCTGGCTATTACAAATAAAGCTGCTACAAACATGGTTGAGCAAATGTCCTTATTGAGTACTTGAACCTCTTTTGGATATATGCCTAGGAGTGGTATGGCTGGATCTTGAGGAAACACTGTTCCTAATTGTCTGTGAGAGCACTAGATTGATTTCCAAAGTGGTTGGACAAGTTTACATTCCTACCAGCAATGGAGGAGGGTTCCCCTTTCTCCATATCCTCTCCAATATGTGTTGTTACTTGAGTTTTTTATCTTGGCCATTCTTATGGGTGTAAGGTAAAAAATCACTGTTATTCTCTTTTAATAGCAAGATGCAAACATTCTGCAAGAAAATAGTTGGAAAGTCCCTAAAATACAGGGGGTGGGGGGGGAAATCACCTTGACTAAATTCTAAATCAAAGCCAGATAGGAACAGTAGAACACAGCAAAATCACACTTATCCATTAAGTGTGTGTGTGTGTGTGTGTGTGTGTGAACATGTGTGTTTAACAAGCACTGCTCCTAGTATAGATATATTTAGACAGGCTGGCGCACTCTGAGCAGTGCTGAGCAACCGAGGGAGTGTGGTGCTGTCTTTTAGTGGCAAACTTTATATCACCAATGTTGTATCAGTGAAATACAGTCATCGCTGTTTATATCAGTCACTGCATTTCCAAGTCAGTAAATTTTTACTAAGATGTAAATAACTTACAAAATGAATTCTGATGGTAAAGAAATGTTACACGTACTAAAACAATGTGATCGGGACTGGGTAGGCGTTGATCAGTTTTTCTTTACAGTGGAGGCAATTTAGGCTCAAGAGAAGCTGAGTGGACTTTCCCAGACACAAATAATTAGTAGTTGTTCTCTAGCCGCTGGTTTATGGTCAGACCTGAAGTATCCTCCTTTGGCGATCTGTCCATCTGCTATACTTAGCTGTAAAGACAGTCTGCCACTGCACAAGCTGGATTCAAATAGCAGATCTTAGGTCTGCGAGTTGACTGTGACTCCAGCTCTGATAGCAGAGCAAACTGTACAAGTAAACACTCTGTAGGCATAATTCAGAGGTAGTCCTGCATAGGAAGCGTCCCAAGGCATGTCTCTCAAACAGAGCTGAGGCAGCGGAGGGAGGGCTTGTCTGCCCCTTTTCATAAGAGCGAGACTGAGAGGACAGGCCACCGCTCCATGTTGGAGAGCCTGTCTGCTTCTGGTTCTGAATGCCCAGTGAAATTGTTCATTGCTTCTTTCAGCCTGTGGAAGTACCCTTTTCCAGGTACCTGCAGAGATGGTTACTATGGTGTCTGAACGTTAATCCTTTTAATAGCATTCTCATGATGGCAAGCATAGTGTGTGGTGTCAAGCATCACTGATTTCTGGAGCCCAGTTGGGGACTTTGGTGCTGTTTGTACCTGTTATTCCTGTTGGCCAACTGCAAATACAATAAATATTACTTTCAAAAGCTGTTATGAAGGGTCTTAAGAGATAGATTAGAGGTTAAGAGAAATGGCTGTTATTCCAAAGGTCCTAAGTTCAATTCCCAGCAACCACATACTGGCTCATAACTTTCTATAATGAAATCTGGTGCCCTCTTCTGGCATGCAAGCACATATGCAGGCAGAATACTGTATAAAAAACAAAATTTTTATTTAAAAAAGCTGTTATAAGAATGAACAGAGATAAAAGTGGATAAAATGTTGGACATATACTGAACCCTCGACCAAAGTTCTCTATGGCTTTCTTACTCACTTAGAAATAGCAGCAGACTTGGCTTGTCCAAGAACTGACCACTGTGTGACTAAGTATTTTATGTAAGAAAGATGCTTTTGCTGCAAGCAATGGATGGGGGTCCAGGGAAAGATGATGACTTATTACTTAGAAACTCAACCTGGGGTAGAGAAAGAGACAAATAGACAGTGACTCTCACTTTTTAAAGAGCCTTGTCTTGGGGTTGGAAGGCTGAGAATCGAGTTCCTTCTCCATCACTTAACAGAATATGATGGTGATTGACTGGAGCCGTGTAGGTCAGTGGTAATATGTCATTCTGGATTCAAGCCCCAGCACCAAGAAAAAAAAAATGTAAATAAGAAAACGAGAAAATGGCCAGACCACAGTGAGTCTCTGGTCTTCAGTGTGAGGTGGATAGCCACGCCTGCTTTGGTCTCTGAGGCTTGTCGTGGAGCTCTGGGAAGAAAACATGTACACGGAGTGGTTAGGCTTTGCTGGAGATGAGCTCTGAGGTGACGAACTCCTAAGGAGATATGTTTTCTTCTCTTCTTGCAGCTTCCATCTCGCTGCTGCGAAAGGACACGTGGAATGTCTCAAGGTCATGGTTACCCATGGTGTGGATGTGACTGCCCACGATACTTCTGGTATGTGGTTCTTAACCTTTTAAATAAACAAGCTGGTGTGAGAATAAGTATCACAGAGGTGGTACATGCTCATTGTGGAAAACTTAGCATCTGCAGACAAGCTAGGAGCAGGGGAAGGGGGGAGGGGAACCAGTGGTGAAGCTCTACTATTGTTTTATTGTTTGTCTTTACAGGTGTTTTCATTTTCTGTGTGTCTAGTCAGCTGGAGACTGTGTGTTTCTCTTGCTCCAGTATGGTACTTTGTATTGTTTTCTAGAACTATCTGTGTAGATCAACCACTTTCTCCTAATTCTTGATTTTATGTAAACTGATAAATGTGGTAGGTCACTGGTAACATATTTCAGAGCCAGCCTAGAGCTCTGGACAGAGGATGGCTTTCATCTTGACCCTTGCTGTACCGCAGTGCCTTCAAAATCATCTGGGAGCTGGGAGAGATGAAGGGAAAGAAAGAAGAATGAAAACAGTACGCGGAGGGGGAAAGAGAAGCGAGTGGAGGCATGAATGAGAATGTGATGGTTAGTGTTGTCAGCTTGGCAGAATTTAGATCTGATGACCTGGAAGACTGGTCCTGGGCATATCTATGGGGGGTAATACTGATGATGCTGAGGTGGAAAACCTACCTAGATGGGAAATCTTGGACTGAATAAGGGTAGGGAGAGTGAGCTGAGTGCTGGCATGTAAGCATCCGTTGCTAGCTTCTGTGGAGATAGTGCAGCCAGCTACTTCTTGTGGGGGACTGTAACCTGGAACTGTGAGCCAAATGAACCTTTCTCCCGTAACCTGCTTTTGTCGGGTTATTTTTTATCACGTTAACATGGGGGGTGTTTCCTAAAAGCTTCCTGTGAAGCCAGTGTGGGCAAACAATGAGCAAGGTACATGAAAGGGAAAGCAGGATGGCCTTGTCTGTACAGCACTGCCCTTCAGCAAGTCGGCCGTGGGGTCGGTGGCCTAGGATGTGTTCTCTGTTGGCCACATGGAAAGGTTCAAGCTGATGACTTCATTTGTCTCTTGCACTTGAAAATCTTGGGCTTCTAAAAGGATTCCGATAAGTTTTACTGGGCTATGAAACTGGTATAACTGCAGAGTCTACATCTGGGATTTTCATTAAGCTGTCCTGAATTCTGTTCTCTCCCTCCCCTAAGTGGCCTTGCTAGAACAGCCATTTGGGGATCAGCCAGGTGTTAAAGGCTATTGTTACCCACAGTATGGTTGGAAACCCAATGTTTCAGAGCGGCCTTCAGAGTCTGTGGCGTGTTTGGCTCTTCTCTTCCCTTTTTAAAAAAGTACTTTGCTAGTTGGGAATCTTTATACTTTGAGAATAGTTGTGTTTGTTTTCCGGAGAAGCCAAGAATGAGATACTGGTCAGCTCAGGCAATTGTAACAAACTCATGAAACTACTTTTGGGGAAATGAGGAAAAAATAAAAGGACCCATGATTGTCCTGAGCAGTTTCACAGAGAATTCCAAGGAAGGGCAGTGTTAGGGCGCTAGAGTGGGTGCTTGGACCATGTTTGAGTCTCTGAGGTGCTGGCTGAAGGGAACTGACTGAAATTGGTGACTCTGAGTGCTCTATGGCACAGAAGAATAAATGGATTCCTTAAGTGAGTGCTTTGGGGGGAATATGAATTCATTTTATACAAATGACATCTTTAATCTCAAGGCCCAGCTATTTTGTTTTTAAAGTACACTGTCATTACTTTTAAAGTTGTCCCACCCATATAGTGCAAATATGAGTGGCTAGCATCCTCCAGCAAGGGCGTTTGCTCTCTGAGAAAACTGTGGTGTCAAAGAAGTAGGCTGTCCTGTGGTTCTAGCTCACTGCTTCTGATGTTAGGAAATAGATTAGATGGGAATCTAGTTATTCTGTCATAGCCAAACATCTCCCTTTGTGTCTCTTTAAAGAGAGAAATGATCTCCTTTGATATATGTTTGTGATAGGAAAGTAGGGGGGAAAAAGAATGCAAAGAAAATAACGGCTTCTACTCCTATCAGAAAGAAAAAATACTGTTATGCCTCTTAAAAAACAAACAAAACAAAATTTTAAAAAAACATGTTCTTTATTCAGCTCAAATTACATTATAGAATTCTGTCCTGCCTTTTGGGGGGGGGGGTGTTTGTATATGTGTACATTCATGCTCATGTGTTTGCAGGTGCACTTGTGGGTGTAGAAACAAGAGACCACCCTATTATGCCATTCGCTGTGGTTTTCGTGAGAGGGTCTCTCGTTGGCCTGGAGCCTGTTGAGTAGGCTATGCTGGCTGACCAGTAAGCCCCAGGGATCATCCTAAATCAATCCATCTCTGCCTCTCCAGTTTGGGGAATTACAAACATACACCAGCATGCTTACCTTTTTAAATGTGGGTTCTGAGGGATGGAACTCGGGTCCTCATGTTTGCAAGGCAAGCATATTAAAAACAGTTGACACCAAGCCACTGACTTTTTTTTAGCATCCCACCCAAATCACTTTCCCCATTAAGCTCTTAGAGAAGCTAAGCATTTTTTTTAAATGATCATATGTCTCTAACTGGACTTCTGAGTGTCAGGTCAACAATGAACCCTGAACATCCCAGCTGCACATCACCTTATTGCAGATTGAAATAGTGTGGAGGGGCGCTAGAGTGGGTGCTTGGACCATGTTTGAGTCTCTGAGGTGCTGGCTGAAGGGAACTGACTGAAATTGGTGACTCTGAGTGCTCTATGGCACAGGATGTTGCATGAATGTCCCCTGAAGTCTCACAGCCTTCAGTCACTTCCTGTCATCTGACAACACCCCATTGAGGCCAACGCCATGCTACTGAGGCATCACTGTTTTATCTGGTCTTGGTGAGGTACTGGCTTCTCCAGTGATTCCATGACACTGGCAATGAGAGCGAGCATGGCAACAAATGAAGGGAATGTCTGAATGGAGAAAAGCATATTGGGTATCTGTCATTATCTAGACCATGTTGCTCACATTTTTTCTCCCACAACAAGGCAGATAAACTGATAGCTTCTACTGCCCCTGCCTGTGTCTCTCCGGTGACCTGGGCTCTGATGTTCACTCTCACTGTCCCTATCAAGTGGATTGTCTTTAGTACCAAATGGCTTTTAGAGTTAGAGAGTGATTCAAAAAACTCAGCTTTGACAAACCGTTTTAGTAAACTCACCTTAAATGTTGCACAGTGTTACTGAGACGCAGTAGCCTTCAGTATGAAAATCTGCTGAGAACTGGCATTAAAATCTGTTACTGAGGGGGGAGCCAAGATGGCGGCATGCACTGTATCTGATGGACAGAGGATCTGAATCTCCGAAATTGGTGAGTGGAGGGGCAGCACCCAAAACAACGACGTCAAGGCTTCCGGGGAGAAAGGGGACAGACGCTGAACTGAGACCAATAAGATAAAGGTCAACTGTGAACTTCTCCTGGGGACTTAATTCCCAGGCACTTCCCCTTTAATGGGCAAAGGCACCACAGACAGCAGTGGAGACAATAGACGGCCCGCAGTGGACACAGCTCCTAGCACAGAGCACAGTGCTGGCGACTGCAAGCACAGAACTCCCTGCTTGAGATTTGAGACAGAGAACACTCAATCCCCCGGCATTTCCCCATGACAGGCCTCCCTGCTCCCTCCTTGGCGGAGGTGGAAGCTGCAGAGGTGGCCCACAGTGCCCGCCATAGTGCACAGAATACAGCCCGCACTACCCACAGCACCTAGCACAGAGCGTAGTGCAGGCTGCTCCACCAGGCCAACCAGGCCCTCGGCTCCCCAGGGCCTTCCAGAAGACATCTGAGCCAGCAGCCTCCTAGTTCTGCTGCGTTGGCTAGACTCCCAGTGAACTGCAATACCAGGCCCCAGGTTCTGCAGCAACATACGGATTCTTGGGACAGCATTATCAACATTGAAGGCCCTGCTCTGTGGGTCTACCAGTGAAGTTGAGGGAAACAACTCCTGGAACCCAGACAGATCTGAATACAAAAATGACAGTATGACAGGACTGTAGACCACTGAGATAGTCAGGAAATCAGCGCAGGTACATTGCACCCGCAAACTGCATTCGCACCCCCTGTGGCTGCCCCTCCTCACATTCCAAGCATGTACACTCTCTAGCACTCTCTCCTTCAAGACACACATCCATGCACACGCGCACGCTTGCTCCCCCGCAAGTGTAATTCAATGCAGTGGCTTTTCCTCCCTTAGGTATAGCTGAAACACCAACATAAACTCTCAAACCAGTAGACCTCTCATCTTCCTGAAGAATATTGCAGGCACCAGAGAAAGACAGACCCAGTCTGAAGTACAGACTCCAGGAACGAACAGTGAAGGTTACAGATAAGCAGATGGCCAGAGGTTGGCGTAAGAACACACCCAACAAAAATCAGGACATCATGACTCCACCAGGAACCACGAAAATCAATGGATACTTTAATTCACCAGAAAAACAGGAAAATGACTTTAAAGCTATGCTTATCCAGTTATTAGAGGCACATAAAGAGGAAACGATTAGAGCTCTCCGAGAAATAGCCACACAAATGGAGGCAAATAAAGAGGAAATGAACAAAGCTCTCAAAGAAATACGGACAAATGCAGCTGCCAAGTAGAGGCTCAATTACTGGCATATAGAGAGGAAATGAACAAAAACATAGAAGCCATCATAGAAATACAAGAATCTACATTCAAACAGATGAAGGAAGTGGTGCAAGGTATGAAAACAGAATTAGAATCAATAAAGAAAATACAGAGAAACCCCTGGAGCTGGAGAATTTAGAAAAAAGATCAAGAACCACAAAGGTAAGCATCAACAATAGAATACAAGAGATGGAAGAGAGAATCTCAGGTGCTAAAGATACACTTGCTGAAATTTGTATTTCTCTCAAAGAAAAAGTAAAATCGGAAAAGTCCCAAATATAAAACATCCAAGAAATCAAGGACACCATGAAAAGATGAAATCTAAGAATAAAAGGAATAGAAGAAAAAGAAGATTCGAGGCTCCAAGGTCCAGAAAATATTTTAAGAAAATAATAGAAGAAAAATTTCTGAAACATAAAGAAATGTCCATAAATATATAAGAAGCCTACAGAACACCAAATAGACTAGATCAGAAAAGAAAGTCTTCATATTACATCCTAACACTAAACGTTAACCTACAGGACAAAAAATATTAAAGGCGGCAAGGGAAAAAGGCCAAGTAATATATAAAGAAGTCAGAATAAAACCAGACATCTCAACAGAAACTATGAAAGCCAGAAGGGCCTGGGTAGATGTCATGCAGACCTTAAGGGACCACAGATGCCAACCCAGACTATTGTACCCAGCAAAGCTTTCAATCAACATAGAGGAAGAAAATAAAATATTCCATGACAAAACTAAATTTAAGCAATATCTACACAGCAAACCAGCCCTACAGAAGATACTAGAAGGAAAACTCCAATCCAATGAAAACAGCAACACCCAAGAAAACATAGGATACAGATAACTTTAACAATAAAAATTAAAACAAAAGCAATGAATCACAGTAACACCATCAACTCCACAATAAAAGAAACTAACAATCATTGGTCATGATTATCTATCAAAATCAATGGACTCAACTCTCCAATAAAAAGACACAGACTAACAGAATGGTTGCAGAAACAGAATCCAACATTCTGCTGCATCCAAGAAACATATCTCTGCAACAAAAATAAACACTACTTCAGAATAAAGGGCTGCAAAATGTTTTTAAGGAAACAGACCCAGAAAACAAGCTGGGGTAGCTATCCTAGTACCTAATAAAATAGACTTTCAACAAAAATTAATCAAAAAAGATGAGGAGGGGCACATCATTCTCATCAAAGGAAAAATCCACCAGGAGGGCATCACAATTCTGAATATCTATGCCCAAATACAAGAGTTCCTACAATTGTAAATGAAACATTATTAAAGCTTAAATCACACATCGATCCAACACCTTAATAGTGGAAGACTTCAACACTGCACTCTCACCACGGAACAGATCATCTAGACAGAAGCTTAATAGGGAAATAAAGGCACTTACAGAGGTCCTAAATCAAATGGACCTAATAGAAGTCTACAGAACTCTTCACCCAAACTCAAAAGAACATACCTTCTTTTCAGCACCTCATGGAACCGTATCCAAAATTGAACATATATTTGGTCACAAAGCAAGCCTGAGCAGATGCAAGAAGATTGAAATAATCCCTTGTATTCTATCTGCCTACCATGGACTAAAGCTGGACCACAAGAAAATGGAAATAGCAAACAGCCTACAAGCACATGGAAACTGAACAACTCCCTACTCAATGACAACTTAGTTAGGGAAGAAATGAAGGAAAGAAATTAAAGACTTTCTAGAATTCAATGAAAATGAAGGCACAACTTACCCAACTTATGGGACACAAGGCACAACTTACCCAATCTTATGAGAAAGCAGTGCTAAGAGGAAAATTCATAGCACTAAGTGCCTTTAAAATTTTTTTTGAAACATCTCGTACAAGCAAGTTGATGGCCCACCTGAAAGTCCCAGAAAAAAAAAAAAAAGCAGACACACCTAAGTAGGCAGCTGGAAATAATCAAACCCAGGGCTGAAATCAATAAATTTGCATCAAATAAAACTTCAAAGAATCAATGAAACCAAGAGCTGATTCTTTGAGAAAATCAACAAGATAGACAAACCCTTAGCCAAACTAACTAAAAGGCAGAGAGGAACTATCCAAATCAGCAAAATCAGAAATGAAAAGGGGGACATAACTACAGACATTGAGGAAATCCAAACAATCATTAGGTCTTACTACAAAAGCCTGTACACAACAAAATTTGAAAATCTAAATGAAATGGGCAATTTTTCTGATAGATTCCATTTACCAAAATTAAATCAAGATCAGGTAGAAAGATTGAATAGTCCTATATCCACCAAGGAAAAAGAAGCAGTCATCAAAGTCTCCCTTCCAAAAAAAGCCCAGGGCCAAATGGTTTCAGCACAGAATTTTGCCAGACGTTCAAAGAAGTGCTAACTCCAATTTTCTTCAAATTATTCCACAAAATAGAAACAGAAGGAACATTAACAAACTCATTCTATGAAGGCACAGTTACCCTGATACCTAAACCACCCAAAGATCCAACCAAAAAGGACAATTTCAGACGTATCTCTCTTATGAACATTGATGCAAAAATACTCAATAAAATACTGACAAACTGAATCCAAGAACACATGAAAGATATCATCCACCATGACCAAGTAGGCTTCATCCCAGGCATGCAAGGGTGGTTCAATATACGGAAATCCATCAATGTAATCCACTATATAAACAAACTGAAGGAGAAAAACCACGTGATCATCTCCTTAGATGCCCAAAAAGCATTTGACAAAATCCAACACCCATTCATGTTTAAAATCTTAGAGAGATCAGGAATACAAAGCACATATTTAAACATAGTAAAGACAATATACAGCAAGCCTATAGCCAACATCAAACTAAACAGAGAGAAACTTAAATCAATCCCACTGAAATCAGGGACTAGGCAAGGCTGTCCACTCTCTCCATATCTCTTCAACATAATACTTGAAGTCCTGGCTAGAGCAATAAGACAACTAAAGGAGATCAACAAACAGAAAGGAAGAGGTCAAAGTATCACTATTTACAGATGATATGATAGTCTACATGAGCGACCCCAAGAGTTCATCCAGAGAACTCCTTCAGCTGATAAACACCTTCAGCAAAGTGGCTGGATACAAAATTAACTAAAAAAAAAAAAAAAAAAATCAGAAGCTGTCCTGTCTACCAAAGACAAAAGGGCCAAGAAAGAAATTAAAGAAACAACACTGTTCATAATAGCCACTAAAAACATAAAGTACTTTGGTGTGACTCTAACCAAGCAAGTGAAAAACCTGTTTGAAAAAAACTTCAAGTCTCTGAAGAAAGAAATTGAAGAAGATATCAGAAGATAGAAAGATCTCCTGTGCTCATGAATCGGTAGGATTAACATAGTAAAAATGGCCATCCTGCCAAAAGCAATCTACAGATTCAATGCAATTCCCATAAAAATACCAAAACAATTCTTTACAGAACTTGAAAGAAAAATTCTCAACATCATATGGAAAAACACAAAACCCAGAATTGCCAAAATGATCCTGTAGAACAACCGATCGTCTGGAGGTATCTCCATCCCTGCTCTCAAGCTGTATTATAGAGCAATAGTAATAAAAACTTCACATGGTACTGACATAGAAACAGAATGGTGGATCAATGGAATCGAATTGAAGACCCAGAAATAAACCGACACACGTTTGGATACTTGATTTTTAACAAAGAAGCCAAAACCATACAATGGGGGAAAAAAAAGACAGCATCTTCAACAAATGGTGCTGTTCTAACTGGATGTCTACATGTAGAAAAATGAAAATAGATCCATATGTGTCACCCTGTACAAAACTAAAGACCAAGTGGATCAAAGACCTCAGTGTAAAACCAGACACAGGAAATCGGTTAGAAAAAAGTGGGGAAGTGCCTTGAACTCATTGGACAGGAGACAACTTCCTGAACAGAACACCAACAGCACAGGCTCTAAGATCAATAATCAATAAATGGGACCTCATGAAACTGAAAAGCTTCTGTAGAGCAAAGGACACTGTCCTCAGAACAAAATGATAGCCTACAGACTGGGAAAGGATCTTCAACCCTATATCTGACCAAGGGCTAATATCCAGAATATATAAAGAACTCAAGAAGTTAAAAAGCAACAAATGAAGTAATCCAATTAAAAAATGGGGTACAGAGCTAAACAGAGAATTCTCTGTGGAGGAATATAGAATGGCAGAGAAACACTTAAAAATGCTCAACATCCTTAGTCATCAGGGATATGCAAATCAAATGACCCTGAGATTTTACCTTATACCCATCAGAATGGCTAAAATCAAGAACTCAAGTGACAATACATGCTGGAGAGAATGTGGAGAATGGGGAACCCCCCTCTATTGTTGGTGGGAATGTAGACTTGTACAACCACTTTGGAAATCAATTTGGTGCTTTCTCAGACAATTAGGAATAGTGCTTCCTTAAAATCCAGCTACACCACTGTTAGGCAAGTTTACAAAATATGCTCAAGTACACAACAAGGACATTTGTTCAACCATGTTCATAGCATCTTTATTCGTAATAGCTAGAACCTGGAAACAACCCAGATGTCCCTCCATGGAGGAATGGATACAGAAATTGTGGTATATTTATACAATGGAATACTACTCAGCAATTGAAAATAAGGAAATCATGAAATTTGCAGGCAAATGGATCTAGAAAAGATCATCCTCAGTGAGTTATCCCAGAAACAGAAAGACATACAGGGTATATACTCACTTATAATTGGATCCTAGACAAAAAAAATTTAGAATAAACCTACAAAAATCTGTACATCTAATGAAGGTGAGCTAGAAGGTGGACCCTGGGTAAGATGATCAATCCTCACTCAGAAAGACAAATGGGACAGACATTGGAAGAAGGAGAGAACAGGAAACAGGGCAGGAGCCTACCACAGAAGGCCTCTGAAAGACTCTACCCAGCATTGTATAAAAGCAGATAATGAGACTCATAAACAAACTTTGGGCAGAGTGCAGGGAATCTTAGGAAAGAAACAGGAGATAGTAAGACCTGGAGAGGATAGGAGCTCCACAAGGGTAGCAACAGAACCAAAATATCTGGGCACAGGCGTCTTTTCTGAGACTGACACTCCAACCAAAGACCATTCATGGAGATAACCTAGAACCCCCTTGCACAGATGTAGCCCATAGCAGCTCAGTCTCCAAGTGTTTTCTATAGTAGGGGGAATAAGGACTGTCTCTGACCTGAACTCAGTGATTAGCTCTTTGACCGCCTCCCCTGGATGGGGGAGCAGCCTTGCCAAGCCATAGAGGAGGACAATGCAGCCAGTTTTGATGAGACCTTATAAGCTAGGGTGAGATGGAAGGGGCAGAGAACCTCCTATCCGTGGACTTGGAGACAGGCATAGGAGGGTATGAGGGAGGAAGAGTGGGTTTGGGAGGGGAGGAGGGAGGGGGCTACAGGTGGGATACAATTTGAATAATGTGTAATTAATATAAAAAATAAAAATTTAATTTAAAAAAATCTGTTACTGAGGGCCTGGAGAGATGGCTCAGTGGTTAAGAGCACTGCTTTCTTGCAAAGAACCTGAGTTCAGTTCCTAGCACCGACATGGTAGCTCACTACTGCCTGTATCTCCAGTTCGAAGGGATCTGACACTCACACCAATGCACATAAAATAAAGTAATTCTTGCAAGGAAGAAAAATCTGTTACTGAGACTCAATCACTACCATTTATTGATTACATCATTATCCTCATTGTCATCATCATCGTCATCCTGCTTGGCATGTAATTCATTTCATAGACAGACAGGCCTTAAATTTTCAGTAATCCCCCTACCTCTGCCTCTCAAACTCTAGGATTACAGGGATGCACCCCTATGCCTGGCTCCTGGAAGGATTTTTCAGCAATGGAAGGGTTCTTCTTTCAGAATATGTCACACTGATGCTCCCTGCTCATTGTATTCACACAATGTATAGGAGGTCTAATATTTTTTTAACTTTTTAAACTATTGAGGGTTCACTCTGGTGGTGCACACCTTTAATCCCAGCACTCTGGACACAGAGGCAGGCAAATCTTTGTAATTTCAAGGCCAGCCTGGTCTACAGAGTGAGTTCTAGGACAGCCAAAGCTACACAAAGAAACCCTGTCTCAAAAAACAAAACAAAACAAAAATTAAAAAATAATTTTAATTTCTCTCTTTTAAGTTATCCTTCCATATGAAATGCTTGGAATTCTGATACTTTTTATGGACTCTCCTCCCCCCCCCCCCCCCCCCGGCAATGAATCTTGTAGGAGGAACGTGGGTCAGCACTTTAGATAGCAGCCTAAGTGAGATGGTCAGCGTGGCATCTCAGCAGCATCAGGCTGTATGTTCATTGTATAAAATCATAGAAAGCTCTGTATTTGCCTCCTGCTCAGGGGGCTTTTATTCTCACTTACTCAGTAGGCCATTGAGAGGCTTTGCCCTTGAAAACAAAACCTGACAACAAAACCAAAAAGTTGAGTTTGGTGTGGTGGCCTTTATCATGCAAATTCTAGACTTAGCTGAAACCCAAAGGTTTGGGAAGAGGCAGGAGGGGAGACTAAAGGATTGTTTGTGTATCCTACAACCCTACATTTTCTCTTGGTGTGTTTTTTCCTAATGAAACTTCTTTAGGTAGAAAAAATATTTAGATGAGTGGGAATCTGAAGTATGAAAACATAAAACACAAGGAGTCCTTGGAGGGGTGAAACCTATGAGTCTTCCATTAGCACCTACAGTTGCTAGACTCCTTGTTTGACTTTTATTTGCTTGCTTGCTTTTGTTTTTAAATTTCTGGGTGGCCTTCCATTCTATTAGACATCCTAATCCCCCTCAAGATTGCCACTTTATGAAAATGGAAAAGATAACACTGGGCTGGATGTATTGAGGCATGTTTTTAATACCAGCATTTGGGAAGCAGAGAATGGCACATCTCTGTGAGTTCAAGGCCAGCCTGGTCTACATAGTGAGCTCCAGGACAGCCAGAGCTGGGATGAAATGCATGTGTCTAAAATGTCTGATTAAGTGAATATTGTCTTTTCTCATCCCCCCCCCCTTTTTTCTTTTGTTTTTCTTTAGACTGGGGTGGGGGTGGAGGAGGAGCTAGTAGTCACTTAATCAGACATTTTAGAGGATGATTCATACTAATAGCTATATATCATAATCAATAAATGTAGTTCATGTTTTAACTTCAGATAAAAAAAAAATTTTAAGTATGATTTATGGTGTTTGACCTGCTACTAATGCATGTATGTGGGAGGGTCATGAAAGGTCACGAGGCAAGATCAGCATACCTGGCTGTGAAAACACTCCAGATGGTAACACTCAGGAATGGCCTTGGGTTCTACACTGTGCTTTAAAGATAGGGGCAAAGGGACAGTGTCATAACTAATAGTAAAACAGGTGCTGTCCAGTCTGCTTCCTGTCTGGGATTGCAGCAAGGTGATGAGGCCTGTGCTTTAGTGGTAAGAATTCATATAGAGAGAAGGATGTCCTTAAAAATGTCATTTACATATATGTACAGTTGTAAATAATAACCAGTTAAATTGGTGATTTTACTATACAAATATATTCTGCATTTTGAAACTGCTCTTTAAGGAAATATTTTGAGGCATATCATTTTGAATATTGTGTAGTTGTCATTTCTTAATTATTTGCATAAGTATTTCCAGATGTTGAAAAATGTCACAGGCATGTGAGTAGCATGATGAGACATCACAGTACTCTGCTAGTCAGTTCTTCCCTATTTTATTTAGAAATCTTGAGCTACGGAGAAATGATCATGTTGGTAGTTCAGAGGAAGATGCTTAAGTCACTTTCAATATAGGATCGTGGTTTAGCGAACTGTCACCTGAGGCTCTGGGTTTAAAATTATCAGTAGTCTATTTATTTGTGTACAAGGATCTGCCAGAATGAAAGTGAGTTATGGTTGCCTTGCTGTTTGTCTGTAGGGAAGTTGCTCCCTGACAACCCAGACATATCCACAGCTGTCTGGGAGCCAGGAATATGTATCTTCTCCTTCTAGTGCGTTTCTGTCATAAATAATGCATTCTGTCCAGGAGAATTTGTACTTGGAGAGAAAAATTTGTTTTAGTGCTAGCAGTAAGAGACCTCTTGCTTTAGTTTGGTAGTGTCCTGGAATGATTTGTGATTTGGATATGAGACCAAGTGAAAAGTACTTATTCTGCTATTTAGGGATACACATCGCAGGGGAATAGATGGATTTTTGCTTCTCTTGACATTAGTCAGTCACTTCTAGCTCTGACCAGAACACTGGAAATGAAATGAAAGCCTGATATTTAGTTATGGTACCATGATTGTATATTCCTACCACATTGCCTTTGGACAACTATGCCTTTGTTAAATGAATGGTGTTTGTGTAGAACAGCTTTTTTTTTTTTTCCCAGAGTAGTCAACAGTTAATGCATTGCATGCTCAGTATAAACAATCCCCAGTTTACAATCAGGAAGTGTTCCAGAAGCTCATTTGTAAGCCATTTGTTTAAAATCTAAAATGTAGTTGTCCTTAGAAACTGTAGCATAACTGACGATTGCGGAGGTCAAGCTAACCGCCAAAGCCTAGCAAATGCAGAGCAAAATGAAGCTCAAAATCTTAGGCATCCTTTCATTCTGAAAAGGACATCCTGGACCTAAAACAGAAGAAAACAAATTCTTATTCCCCACTTCCAAGGATCTCTTTTCCCTTATCTCTTCTTAATCTTTCTCATCCTTTTAAGAGAGTGTTGAGGGATTTCTGCCTCCTTATCCTACTCCAACTAAACAAATGCTTTTAATAACTCAGAGTGTCTTTAGCAGAGATTGATTCTTTTGAGAATATGATTTTTTTAAAATGTGGCTCCAATAACCTTTCTTACCCTCTAATCCTTAAGGTGTTTCTTAGGCATGTGATTATTTACTAAATTTCAGTCAGTGTTGAGTGAAGACTACTCAAAAAGAAACATGGTACTTTGGAACTGGGCCATCAGATAAAATAAATTGTTTCTCTAAACTCATAGGTCTCAACTCTAGGCTCTTTTATGCCCTTAGGGGACATTTTGTAATGTCTCATGATGGTGTTGATTGTCACAACAAGACTTCCTTCTCAAGGGTGGAGGGTAGTGTTGAGGTTGAAGCTGGGTTTGAAGCAAGTTCCAAAATAGAGGTTGCTTATGAGTGTTACCTTGGGAATATGTTGGTCAAATAAGCTGGGGAAAAAAAAAAAGATCTAAGGCTTTCTTAGGTATATTGAGTTGGCTGGCAGTTGTAGTCAGCCAGTCATTACAGACATTGAGATTAGCATATGCTTTAATTCAAAATGGCTGGAAGATGTTAAGAACCCGCTGTTACTAGTGGTATTGTGGGAGCTAGGAACTCAATAGAGAGTGAGACAGAGCTGTAAGGGCAGGGGGCCAGCTAACCAAAAGGTAGGTAGGTAGGTGTGAGAGAGAGACACTTGGTAGGAAGTATATGTCTGACTCTAGAGCTGAGAATGGAGTAAGTACTGAAAAATTTGAGGTTTTATGAAGAATAAAGAAATGAAGCAGAAAACCAGCGTAAAAGGAGTTAAGGAGGAAATGGAATTTGTGACAGGTTGGACAGAAAATAGGCCTATTTTGGGACAAGGTTTCAAGTATCCCAAGATGGCCTCAAACTATAGCTAAGGATGACCATGAACGGTCTGGGTGCTGATATCACAGTACACCAGAATGCCACATTTGTATCATGCTAGATACTGAACCAAGGGCATCAAGTACCCTTAGGGAAGCACTCCACTAACTGAGCTCCTTCAGTCCAGGAAAGACCTTATTTAAAAGACAGCCTTTATGTTGAATTTGGTGAGAGAGCAAACTTTATGGCTGTCTCAGGGGAAGAAAATCCAGGCTAAACATACAGCAGTCACAGAGGCCCTGGTGCAGAGGTTCATTCTGGGCAGCACCTTGGGGTTTTCTGAAGTTACCTGACTGCTGAAGCACCCAGGCCCCGATACTGGAGTCCTGAAATGCTTTAGCATGCATGTACAAAGCAAGGGCTTGTAAAAACATGAAAACTTCAGGGTAACATTCAGTCAAGGTTGACTATATTTTGAGGAGCAGGAAATGAGCAGAGTATTTCAGTTTCTGGAACCTTGTCTGCTGGCTTCTGGGCTGTCTTTTCCGGGTTTCTAGGCCTGAGGTATTCTATTCCGACATGACTATTGTGGACATGGGGCATTTTGCATACACATGTCAGCTGAATGCAGACTGTGATGCCTGCTGCTCAGAGTTGAACAGAACCTGCAAGGAACTGTGGTTGGAGCCTCTGAATGTTATCTGTGGGTGGGATGCTCCATGGTCACACTGAAGAATGTGTGACCTTAATCTCTAGAGGAACAGTCCCTTCTTTGTTAGAGAAGCGTTTATTCCTCATAGCAGTTAGAAACTACGTAGGAGGCTGCGCTATTCAGAAAGTTCTTGTCCAGCTTTTACGTTTACCCTTTGCTCTAACAGATTTGGCTGTTCGCTTTTTAAATTAAGGTCTTTGATGCACTTCAAATTATAAATGACAACAAAGGCTAGGAGAAGAGGTGTTCATTGGCTGTTTGGTGGGAGTGAAAACTAGTGCAGCTACTATGGAAATCAGTGTGTAGCTTTCCAAACAACAAAAATAAAACCACATTATCACCTACCACCCCACCCCTGAGCATTCACCCCAGCAACTTACCACAGAGAAACCCTCACACCCCTGCTTGTTGCTTCTCTAATCACAATAGCAAGAAAATCAAGTCAGCCTGAAATGTCTATCAACAGAGAAGTGGATAATGAAACTCTACTGCATATACACAATGGAATTTTATCCATCTGTAAACAAATGAAACTAGGAAGTTTGCAGAAAATGCTGTATTGAGGTAACCCAGGCCCCAAGAGACGAACACCACATGCTCACCTGCTCTGTCATGTGCAGATTCTAGCTTCTAAGGGTTATCTTGTGGGTGTAGGTCATGAAACTAGAGAGATGACCTTGAGAAAGGGGAGAAAAGCAGCTTTGAGGAATGGGGTTGGAAGAATGCTGGAACATGTGACAAGAAAGTAAAAGGGGGAATACTTTGAGGGAGAATGGAAAGGGAGCAGATCTGGGGGAAATCAACCAAAATTATTATGCATGAAAATGCTGTAAGGAAACCAATTAAGAGAAAATAAAAGTTGCCGTGTGTGTGTGTGTGTGTGTGTGTGTGTGTGTGTGTGTGTGCGCGCGCGCGCTCACACAGGTACTTTAATGTGGCCACTTTCCCCAATTTTTACCTCTAAATCTATAGGTCACAGTGCTTTACATATCGCAGCCAAGAACGGCCATCTGGAGTACGTCAAGAAGCTCCTTCAGGTAAGCAGGTAACTGAAGGTTAAAGATGTGCCCCCTTGTTAATTCATGTTAATGTAAAGGTGATCGTATCTGTGAAAGGAGAAACATCTCTTCTTAGTACTCACCCCCTCTAATCCTGTTCTACAGCCCATTTGGAAAGGACAGCCAATAGCAAGGTTGTTTTCATGGCAACTCTACTAGCAGAGAAGTGGATCCTTACCAAAATTTGAGTTGTCTTCTTGGGATCAGCCTTTTTGCTGCCTTATTCAGTTCCTCTTTTCTGAAAGTCAGCTTTTCAGGAAACATTTTCCAAACCGCAGTAAACCCCTGGAGCACAGACATTGCAGCGTCCTGGTGTTCTTTCTATAAATTGCTGGTGGGTGCGGTCCTCCCTGGTAAACACTTTGGCCATTATGTCTTGGTACATAACTTGATGAGCTTTTAGTTAGTGCTTGATTCCTGTTTATGTGCCAGGTTTTGTTCTTATTTGTGATTTTTGGACAACCCCCTGGTTTGCTGACTTTGCCAGGAAGTTTCTAATGATCCCCTAAGGTGATGACCTCTGTAAATTTGTAAAGATGTGTATTTCATGAACCAGCCCCCCCCAACCCCCAATAGCAGCCCAACAGTTAATGTCCAGCTGTTGCCAGTCAGAATGCAAGCTGGCTATTTTCAGGAACAGCGTGGAGCAATAAAATAAGTGTTTGGAGTACTGTCTGTCCTGTCAAGCTGTCGTCTTGGTTCTCACAAGCACTCTTTGAGACCCAGCATCTTGCTTACATTTGGCTTTGAAATTCTAAGGCAGAATTGTGGTGCCATTCGTCAGCCCTCTCCACTGATCACACAGCTGTCTTGCCTTGCATGATGCCCGCTGCTGCCCATTCCAGGAATATTTAACCGTAACAGGTCTTTAAAGCAAAATTCAGGAAAAATAGATTGGTCTTTGTGGTGTTGACTTAGGAGAGTTCCTATTGACTGGTTAACATGAAGATTTTCTTACCTTCTCCAGGACCTGCTCCTTAGGATGAAGGGAAAAAAATGACTCTTGCCCAGAGTGTATCTCTCCCCTGGGTCATACCTCACTTTAAAAAAAAAAAAATGTTTTAAATTCCCATTCCGCCCCAGCCTGTGCATCCGGCTCCGATTTTAAGGAAGATTTAACCTGACAAGCTCTAAGTCCTTGTGGGCTAGGACCAGATATTCTAGCCTCTAATGTAATCTTATATCTGGTTATGCAAATGCCATGGTTTTTCTCTGAAACCTTTGAAGCCTTTAAACAGTTCCTTGTGCTGTTCTAAAATTAGGCCAAAGCCTTGGTACATAGTAACTTGATCTCTATTCTTCTTCCCACAGCAGAGTAAGCATTTTCACTTAAGGTAGCCTGCTCTACCTCCCCTGGCTTGTACTCCATCTGAACATTGTTCTTTCTAGATGACTGTAAGGAATTCAGCCTTCTGTGGCTCCCTGCTGGGCTTGCATTGGGTCCAGACCTCTCTGACTAGTTGTTCACCTCTTTGCAAATGAGGCTGTGTAGAAATGAGACCCCTTTGGGCCCTGCTTTTGTCATCCCACACCTTCTGCATTTAGTGTTCTCGCTGAGCCCTTGGTCTTGTACCCTGTGCCTTGTTCTCTCTAAGCCCTGTCTGTTTGCTGGAGCTATTTCTGCTCTCCAGTTGTTACCATTTTCAACTTCCAGCTCCTTAAGGGAGTTAGCACAAACAGAACTTTGCGGAGTCCTCCAAGTTCAAATGAACTGTCTTCCTCCCCTGTGGAGTCCTCCTCCCCTCCCTCATATCAAATGCTTCCAGGGTACTCTGCATGGTGCTGAGCATTAAGAATCTCCCAGCAGCAGGGCAGAGGCGCTCAGTGAAGCTCACGGTCTGTTTAATAAGGAAAGGAACATATTAGAAACTGCAGAACACTAAGAAGGAAAGTGGTGGTTTCCAGGGAAGCCCTCATAGGGAAGGCTTCCACCAAGATCTCCTGTAATCAAAGTGCCAGCGGAACGCGTTCCAAACAAAATAGCCAGTCACAGGGCGCGAGTAGGCAAGGTTCTGCTGGTCAGGGTAGAAGAAAGCCAGTAACTGAGTCAGAGGCAAAGAAATGAGAGAATGTGACACAAAATGCAAGACCGTGTACGTTGTGATGGGCAGACAGTGACATATACAGTGTTATAAGATGATTCTTTAGTGTAGAAAAGTGGTTAAGAGGGCTCAAAACAAATGAGGAGACTCACTGAGGCCACACTGTGTTCATGGAGATGCTGCTGCCTGGGGCTAGGATGAAGATAGTAAGAAAGAGAAGAAGGCAGCCTCTCTCATATATGATTTGGAGAAAGGATCTACAGGATGTGGTTGGTGAGATACTGGAGGAGGATGGTTGAAATCAAAGCTAATTTGGTTTCTATCCCATTGGGTAGATTGACAGTGGTGGTTGGTATTCATAGAGACCATAAAAACTCAGAAAGGAACAGGCTAGGGATGGAAGCGTGGAAAACTTGCATTTCCAGTACATATGAGATGTCAACCCAGAGATATCATGCAAGTGCAGTGGATTCTCAAACCTGGGTACTCACAGGTGACACTTTTATGTGAATAATCCAGGCTCCAACAAGATCAAATCATGGCTTCACCACTGCCATAATTTGAGTCATTTAGTAACTTATTTGTGTCTCAGTTTCCACAGGAGATGGCTGCAGAAATAGTTCTCTAGCTTGGGTTGTTAGCAGACTTAAGGCAATTCCTGAGCCAGAGCCTGCCACCCAATGCTCATATAATACTCACTGCTAATGTTAGGGTCTGTATTTGGGAGTCACTAACATCTGGATGTAGCTACAGATAGGATAACCAAGTAGAAGGCTTTGGGGGAGAGCAGTGACATATTTGAGGTTGTATGTTTTGCTAGAGGAGGGCTGGCCAGGGCAGTGGGAGGAAGCCACAAGAGGCTGAGACACAGAGAGCCTTGAGGAAGAAGAGAAGTGTCTAGAGAAGAGGGTAGACGGCTGCTGAAAGGGAGGCTTCAGGAGGACAGATGTATGGGAACTACAAGACTGCAATGACCTTGGCCTGGGCCATCACTATGGATTCCCTCCTGACCTAAGTGGATTCAGGAGTAAATAGGAGGCAGAAGACAGATGACCCGTAGGTGACTTGCACAAAGCTGGTTTTAGAAAGAGGGACAGACAAGTGAGGGAAGAAATGGGATATCTTAGAGCATATGTGTTAGCCAGCGGGGTTGGAGATTTGATGTAAGAGAGGAATGGGTAACTGGAGCAGCAAAGAGGTCACTGTAGCTGGTGCTGTGGTTATTTGGATATATATCATCATCCTTGTCAAGACTGTAGGCCTGCAGAGCTCAGAGCACAGAACTTACACATGTGTGTGCCCTTCTGGAAAAGTGGTGCTTGAAGGGAAAGGGTAGACTCCGTCGTGTTTGCGCAGTTACTTGAAGATACCTGTTTCTGTCTCACAGTACAAAAGCCCAGCCGAAAGCACTGACAACTCCGGGAAAACAGCCTTGCATTACGCAGGTAACCTTCACTCTCTTACTCGTCCTTTTCTGCTCCAAGACACTGTCTAGTTGTTACTTACTTTACCGAACTCTTCCTGGAGCCGGTTTCTGTAGTTCCCTGGCATTCCCATTTTACTGAGTTTGTAAATCATACACAGATTCATTAAGAAGTGCACTACAGTTAGTTTCCTGCCGTGCAACCAGTTGCTGTGGTTAATATTTTCAACTCAGGCTGAGAGTACAGCTCGGTGATGCCGGGAGTACTGCACGTGTGCAAGGCTCCTGTTTTAGGCTCCATTGTACTAAGTATACACGCGTCTGTATGCGTACACCTGCGTACACATCTTTAAAGGATTTATTCTCTTCACATGCTGGTAGTAGCCTCCTTTCTCCCCTCCTCCTGGTCTCACTCTCCCTCCCCCTTCCTCCCTGTGCTATTCCTCAGAATAGTGGAACCCCCTTACCCACCCACCCCAGCTCATCAAGTCACATCAGGACTGAGTTTGTCCTCTTCCCCTGTGGCCTGATAAAATATTCCTATGGGGGTAGGAACAGAAGCAGACAACAGAGTCCATGTCAGAGGCAGCCCCAGCTCCCCTTACTAGTGGACCCACATGAAGCCTGAGCTGCCCATTGGCTACATATGTGGACCTAGGTCCAGTCTATGCGTGGTCCTTGGTTGGTGCGTCAGACTCCACAGGCCCCTCTGGGCCCTGGCTAGTTAGTTGGCTCTGTCAGTCTTCTTGTGGAGCTCCTGTCCCCTCTAGGTCCTTGTATTTACATTTTTAAGCCAACCTAAAGTTTCTTTTTAAAGTAGAGAGTAATAAGCACTTGTGGATTTCAGGACTAGAAGATGCTGGGGTTTGTTTTAGTTTCTTTAATCTGGGGAATCACAGTGAACATCAGTTGTATTTGTACACCTTTGGCTTTACTATCTGTCACAGCTTCAAGTGAGAACTGTTGATGCTCAAGTGACAGCAGTGGTTACATATAAATATAAATATATATATAAATAATATAAATAATTCTAGTTGTAGAAAATCTAAGTCCTGTGAGAAGCTAAATCAAATGCTTGCCTACAGGTAACTGGGAGTCCATGGCTGGAGCTTTGGTTTACACTGAAATTAAACACCTGTTACACAGCCTTTCTAGTGCCCGTTCTCTTCAGTGCAGTTTGCCTGATGGTCAGAAAGTGAACTCTCCTTTCTCAGAAGTGGTCCCCTGGGTTGTTTGTGACTGACTGTGGTGTTTTCCCTTCCTTAGCGGCGCAGGGATGCCTCCAAGCTGTGCAGGTCCTCTGCGAGCACAAGAGCCCCATAAACCTTAAAGACTTGGTATGTACCAAGTGGACACTAAGGGAAGTGGGGTTGCGGATTTCTACTGAGACTTTAAAGACCTTAGTATTTGGAAAAATTCTGTTTCTTTTCAACCAGAATTTTTTTTCCTATAAAATGGCTTATATGTTAATCTCTACGAATCTCTAAACATTAATATGTTACTGTTTGCTTCTTAGAAATGTGTATTTTTATAAGTATGTATCTTTGTTCTACCGTTAACTCAGATATGAATCTGACTTTGTTTCTTGACTTATAAAAATAGAAAACCTTGTATGTTACTTGTCTTGTTGCTGTGGCAGTATATGACAGCAGCAACTAAGGAAAGGAGGATTCACTTTGGCTCATACTTTGAAGGTCTCAGCAGTGGGAACGCGAGGGAGCTAGTTATACTACATTCATAGTTATGAAGCAAAGGGAGAATAATACTATTTTTCAACTTGCTTTCTCCTTTTTATTCCATTCTGCCTAATACACTGGGTCCTTCTATCACAATTAACCTAATTTAGAAATTCCCTCATACAAATGCCCATAGATTTGTCCCCAAAGTGATTCTACATCTCCTCAAGTTGATGATCAGCACAAACCGCCAGTGATTTCTAATTTGAAAGTCTGCTGCTTTCTTTCTGTTCATGGGTTTCATCTTGGATGATTCCTAGAATTTCCCAACTCTGAAGAAAACTTTTAGTCTACTTAAACCTCACTGGCCTATTACAAAAATAAATTTATAAGCTTATGGTATGTGGTATCAGGGTTTAATGACATACTGTAGCATGAGAATTGATGTGTATACACTTGCCCCTGATCAAGCAAATACATTTACCCTCTCTGAACCTCAGGACAGGTTAAACATCTCTATTCTCAAAGTCCCCGATTCCTACATAGTCCTCAGCCCGAAACTTGTTAAGCCAACGGTATGGTACCACAACTGCAACTCTATTTTATATACATGGCTGAAATGCACACGTTACAAAGTCTTTCATATAACAAAACATACACAAGTGGACATCATATGTAGCTTTGGGTCTTAATCCCAAGGTACTTTATTATGCAAATGTCCTCATTCTAAAATCTGGAATACTTCTACTATTGATTTTGTGTGTGTGTTTGGCTTTTTAGATTTACTTTATACATAAAAGTGTTTCACCTGAATGTATGTGTATGCCTCACCATAGGTGTGCCTAGTACCTGCAGAGGTCAGAGGGCATCAGATCCTAGGAACTGGAGTTATAGATGGTTGATTGTGAGCTACTACAATTGAATCTGGGTACTCTAGAAAGCAGCAAGTACTCTTTAACTTGAACCATCTCTCCAGCCCCAATAATATTATTTTTAAAGTTTAGATTTAAAAATTTACATGTGTTCTTTATTTGGGGGAGTGCAGAATGCTCGAGATTAGAGGACATATTAATAAGCAAGTCAGTTCTCCCTTTCCTACATGTGAGTGCAGGGGATGGAACTTCGGTCTCCCGCAAGAGCAGCACTTGCTCTTAACTGCTGAGCCATTTCTCCAGCCCCCATTTACTTTCATCTTAACACACTTAGTGTGCACACTCTCTTACATTATCACACAGAGCCAGTGATAGCTCACGGAGCAAGCAACTGAAGCATCTGGGACTTCTAGAGAAAAGCTAAAGTTAGTGAAATTGCGTAAGACTTATGTTTAAGTGTAACGGGTTATTACATTCTGGATTACACTTATGCTTACTGTAATGGTGGCCCTAAAGGGACATAGAATATCACGGTGGCTGAAAGAGCTGACCAGCAGTACAAGTCAGGAGGGGAATGTGGAAAGGACAAGAGTTTGACAGCCATGGTATTTCGAATTAGAGTTAAAATCTGAATGGAGTCTCTCTCCTAGGATGGGAACATACCCCTGCTTGTCGCAGTGCAAAATGGCCACAGTGAGGTCTGCCTCTTCCTCCTGGATCATGGAGCAGATGTCAATTCCAGGGACAAAAATGGAAGGTACCACAAGTTTAGGCAGAAGTCATAATTTCAGTGATACCCTTTTTTTTTTTTTAATTCTGTAATTTCCTTTTTAACGTTCTGCCTTCCTGATCATTGAGAATCTGTTTTGACTTAAAAAAAAAAAAAATCTCAGACCTCTATGGTCAGAATTTCTGGCTGAATCTGCAATAAAACTAATTAAATATTGAATTGAATAAGCTAAATCCTGTGATTTTTTTTTTCCATCCTAAACAAAAAGGAAATATATTGGGAGTGTTTAAAAATGATTTTAAAGCTGGGTGTGGTGGCAAATTCCTTTAATCCCAGCACTCAGAAGGCAGAGGCAGGCGAATATCTGAATTCAAGGCCAGCCTGGTCTACAGTGCAAATTTCAGGATAACCAGGGGTTACACAAAGAAACCTTGTCTTTAAGCAACAACAACAAATAACAGAGAAACCCATCTTGAAACAACAATAAAATAATAATAATAATAATATAATTTTAATAATGTAAGTTATTTAAAATACTGAGGTGAAAGAATCCCGCCTCTAACATAGGAATTCTATCATTGTACACCAAGTATGGTTAACTGTCTATGCTGCTTGGCTAGATATAGCTTAATGTTTTGATTTAGTCCAGAGTTTTTTAAATGCCACATTATTTCATCTTGACAGTATTCCACTTAATTCCTCAGGGGATTAACTGCATTTAATCCTCCTTTCCTTGTTTGAAAGACAAATGAGTCCTAGGAAAGGATTCCCACCTTGGTCATTATTAAATTATGTGTTGTTGTTGTTGTTTTTTTCTTCTTCTCTAGAACTGCTCTCATGCTGGCTTGTGAAACCGGCAGCTCTAACATTGTGGAAGCCTTAGTTAAAAAGGGTGCAGACCTGAATCTTGTAGATTCTCTTGGACACAATGCCTTATATTATTCCAAACTCTCAGAAAATGCAGGAATTCAAAGCCTTCTCTTATCAAAAATCTCCCAGGATGCTGGTATGTAAAAGAAAATAGTCAATGTTGTTTTAAATTTATCCACTCATTTCCCCCAAAAGGATAAAGGAATTTGTGCAATATGATAACTTTTATTATTCTTCTAAACATATGCTTGATGAAAAATGAAGTGTTAAATGTTATGTATGGTGTGTGTATATGTGTGTCGTGTGTCCGTCTGCCCATAATTTGTAAAAGATACCAGTCATTATGGTTCTTAACAGTCTTTTTTTTTCCTTTTCCTTTTTCTCTTTAGATTTAAAGGCCCCAACAAAACCAAAGCAGGTATTTATCTTGGGGACGAGGTGCTTTTTTTTTTTCTTCTGTTAATATGAAGATGTTGAAAATAAATATTGTGGTTCATTAGGACAGTGATAAAAACTGGCTGTAAATACTTAAGGAAGGACTAGCATGATTTTAAGTAAATGATTTGTTGTTAGATGGGGGCAGATATTTTCTTAACAATTTTATTGTATTGTTTCAAAAGTATGTATTCATACTCACTGCCATTTATCTATCTATTTAATAAAGTATAGTGATATAGGCTGGTATGAAAATGTTCAATGTGGTCAAATCTTAAAACTAAGTGAAACTGTCTTAAATATATCATGTGGGTAATTTTATATATGTATGTATGTAAGTACGTATGTGTACACACATACATAGCCATGAAATTGTTATGGTATTTGTGAAAAATGAGAGATTCGGCCTTTTAATTGTAATTACAGTTTTGAAAACTATCGTTGCTGTTATGCAGAGTAGCGATGGAGATGTTTCCTTATTGGAGTTTTTCCTAAAAGCATGTGGTCTCTCTGTGTATGTCTGGCTGGTTGTATATTTATACATCGAGGTTTTTAAGACGTAGAAAGCAGGTACTTAATACCGGATTTATTATGCGCTAACTGTTGCTTATCAGGAAACTTTACATATGAGCCTCTCCTTTTCCCTCATTTTTAAAAGTGAAGCAGCACAGAGGTGCAGAGCTCTCTGCATTAAGAGGGAAAGCAGACTGTGAATGCATTCTGTGTTGTAAATTATGACAGGCATGCCTTCATCCTTTCCATTTCTGCATACCTCCTTAGTCCAGTTTTGTCTGTTTTTTTTTTTAATCTTTTTGCCATGAAAGCATGTGTTGCTAGAAGAACACTTAGAAAATGCACGTTACTTACGGTCCTGTGGGCAGTATATTCCAGAACGTGATGAAGTCAGGAATGTTCTCGTGTTTGCTGTAGCTACTTGCTCAGACTTTACTAACATCACTAACCCACTTCCATTCTCTGGACTGTGATAACTTTCAGCATGATCAAGTCTCTAAAATAAGCTCAGAAAGAAGTGGAACTCCAAAAAAACGCAAAGCTCCACCACCTCCTATCAGTCCTACCCAGGTAAAAGCAAAAGCTAACGAACCGTAAATAAAACTAGAAGCCACCGCTCTGTATCTAGGTCCAAGGGGATGTTGTAATACTGACCCCCTAAGCGCACATTCTAATTCTTCATTAGCACATTTAAATTTCAAGTTCTGGGGCTGGGTATGTAACTTAATGAAAGAGCACCTGCCTAGTGTGTGTGAGGCCCTATGTTGGATCTCCAGAAGAGCACCTCGTGTACACACACACACACACAGAGAGAGAGAGAGAGAGAGAGAGAGAGAGAGAGAGAGAGAGAGAGAGAGAGAGAGAGAGAGAGTAAATGACAGTGTGATTAAAGGACAGTGTCAGTTATTAAGCTGGAATATTGTGGGTTTATCTATCTCAGAATTAGAATTTAACAGTGTATTTTTTTTTAAGCCTCAAGGAAATTCCTCTAAATCTTATGACAGCTCTTTGCCCAAGATAATCTCAGATGTTGTTAGTTCCTCATATTAACATATCAAGTAGAACACAGAGGGGAAGACTGGCTAGTGAAGACATAGATGATAGGGAATTTTAGTTTCTTAAAATGTTGGTAGAATCTATTTGCCTTTCTTATGGGTGGCTAATAGTAAAAGTTTTTGTTGCTGAGTTCATAGTCACAACTTCAAGGGAAAAAGACAAAAACAAATATATAATGTCAAATAAAAAAACAGGGTAGGTTTTATTGCTAACACAAGCATAGGATATCAAGGAGATAATCCATAGTTAAATAGTGGAGAGGACTGCTAAATCTGGTAAGTATTTGTAAATACGCTAGCATATTCATGAATAGTATTCTCAACCCATAGTAGAACTTTATAGATTTTTAAAAGCTGGTGTCAGTTAAGATAGCAGCATCACTTAGTTATCTATCGCAGCTTTCAGAAATACTTGAAGCAGCTGAAATGCCTTGAGAATTTTACCCTGAATTAAATGAAACCAAAGGTACCTATTGTTAGCTTTAACCATAGGGACTAAACCATGGATTGTTCAGCACCAACAAAAACAAGAGTTAGAAGACCCATCCTTTATTAGTGCTTTTCTTTTTCTTTTTCAGTTGAGTGATGTGTCTTCCCCACGATCCATAACATCTACCCCACTTTCGGGAAAGGAATCAGTATTTTTTGCTGAAGCACCCTTTAAGGTATCCCCTTTCCATGTTCAAGTTTCTTACCATAAGAACAGCTAGGAAGTTGTACTTTGGATGAAATAAAATTTATAATTCTTAAAATGAATCCCATTTGCATGATTGGTCACAGACTTACATCCCCCAACTTAGAGTTACTAAAAATAAATTCTGAAACCTATCCCCTCACTTTGTCACTTCTTCTCTTTTAACCAGGCTGTAATAATAGACTCTTGAGAAGAGAACTTACACAGGGCATCATGAGGAAGTCATGGCCCTGTTATTAGTGTCCTGATGCTTTCTAATATGGTTGTAGCTTAAGAACCAACACATTCCAGCCAATGGTACCATGAATTGTAACTTTCTAGAGTAAGAAAGACTGATTCCTAAACAATGAAAAGCAAAACAAGATTTTTTTTTCTTTTAAATGACAACTATTAAGCCAGTATGGTGGCTCACACCTTTAATCTCAGAACTCAGGAGGTAGGGGACAGGTGAATATCTGAGTTCAAGGCCAGCCTAGACTACAGACCGAGTTCTAGGACAACCAGAGCTACACAGAGAAACCCTGTTTCAAAAACAAAACGAAACAAAACAGACAAGTATTTGGAATGACTGACGTTTAAAAAAAGACGGCATTTTTGAGGATGTAGTGAAGTAGAATTAGACCTGTCATATTCTGCAGGTGGGGGTTGTATTTTGTATGTCTGACAATTTCTTTTCAAGTTAAATGTGTGCCTACAACATGATCAAGCCCTATTTATTTACCCAACAAAAGAAAAAAACCTCTCTACAGAGTTGGATACTTAAAAGTCACTGCTTTATTCACACTACCCCTAAACTGAAAACCGTGTAAATGTTATCACTAGTTGTGAGGATGCGGGTAGTAAGATATGTCTGGATGAGAGAATATCACCCAATGATAAACTGCAGAAAAAATGAGCTGCATGCTGTGTAAACAGTACCAGAAATAGAAAACCATTATTATGAATGAAAAAAGAAATAGCTACAAAGATACCTTACTGATGACATTCCATTAAAGCAACTTAAAAAAATGAAAAAGGGGGTGGTTCTGGCTGCCTGGGAAGGGAGCAGGTGGAGATTGGCTGTGATAGGGAAACTTTGGGGGTGACTGATGGAGATCTGTGGTTGTCATAGTGCCTCTGTCTGTACATTTGTTACAGTCTCATGAACTTGTCAGCTATCATGGGACGCGGTTTACAGTGTGTACCTTATAAAGCTAAAGAAAAAGGGCAGGATAGCCTATCTTTCATAAAGATAAACACCTGTCAAAAATAAGCCACTTGGTTAACACTGACCGACTTTGTATAGTTCTATCGTTGTAGCTCATCTAGATGAAGCACCGATTCTGGCAAGTTGCTGTATGTTTAAAATAAGAGTGTTTAAAGGTCTAAGGAGCATTGCCTTATATTAACAAATTTTCAGGGCCAAACAATGTTAAGGGACTAAACAGCCCAAGGCCATGAAAATTTGTATTCTCTTATTTTTTCTCCCTGACAGCTATGTATTACCACATCTTTTAAAAAAAATTAATAGCAGAAAATTTAACAAGTTGTATATGTAAAAAAGTTCATTCTGTTTAATATATTTTAGTGAGTACATGACCCAAATAAATACCATTTCTAGTTAACATTATTATAAAGGTAAATCTTGCTATCTCAGACTTTTGTACATAGTCCAGAAATGAGCTATTACATAACTAAAGTTTCTGAAAAATATCTGAGAGTGTACCCTCTGCAATATCTAATATTTTTAAAATTATACTTTTATAAATAATTGTCTCTTTTATTTATGTATATTTTAACTGTGCTTTTCTGTGAGAGTTTCTACCATTTTACTAGTAGACTAGCACCAGCTCTTTCAGACTCAAGGAGGGAAGTTAGTTTGATTCTTAAGTGTAATGGACACTATGTTTAGGAGAATTCATTAAAAGTAACCTTTGTGTCTCCACACCCAGGCTGAGATCAGCTCTGTACAAGACAACAAGGACAGACTGAGCGACAGCACTACAGGTAAAAAACAGGGAGTCGGGTTTCCTTTCTTCCACTACAGTTAGTTTTTACCTGTTTACATGAAGAGAGCAGAGGCCAGTTAAGCACTGTGGGTAAGGTTGTGGAAACCAGCCTGTGCCTGTCACAGGATTGCCACCAATGCATGGACTCTGCCCTCTATACTGCAAGGGGCCTTCATTTACATGTTAAAGAACTAAGTTTGGGTATAAAAAAAAAAATCTGTTTTCATTTGTCACTAACAATGCTTTCTCCGTTTGTGAATGCAGGCAGTAAAGCACATTAACAGTAGTGACAGGGCCAACCAGATTCATAATTTCCTGTCACCTTATTCCTGTAGGCATGTTCAAATACCATTTATTGTACCTCCCACCGAAAGTATGGCAGTTATTGGAACTTCTCTCATTCTTAATATTCAATGTGTTATACATAAGTTTCCTGATTATGGTAGCCTGTGTCTTCCTCTCATACGTTTACAGTTTGGAGATGGCAATCCGTAGTTTTACAGCCTAAGCCCTTACTGCATCACATGTACCTCTACTGCTACCACAAACTGCCCACAATGCCATGGGCTCTAAGTATACCCAGATGAAGAGAGTGCCAGTAAATCAAAGACAGTTACAGCAGCTTCACCGAGACAGGGAATGGTGTCTTTTAAAAGTGTCTCCTAGGATCACAAATCTGAGGCTAGCCTGGGCTATGTAGTAAAACCCTCTCTCAAAAAGGAAAATGAAAAAGAGTCCCCTTTATAAGAGATGCAGATATCTAGACTCACTGTGTCTCAGAGGATTATAATATATCTTTAAAATTATATTTAAATGATTCTATATTATTTCAAAGGTCCCCCTTTTCTAACATTTAGTTTCTTAGAGTATTGTTCATTTCATATATATGTGGATTTCTGGACTTCAGAAATTAAAATTTCCAATTCCTGGTAGAGATCAATTAATGTAATTGAATAAATGTTACATCTGGATACTTTAAGAGTCCATTATATCACAGAAGAAATTTAAATTTCAGTTGCTTAGAATTGTTCTCATGCCCTTGTTCTGTTAATTCATCTCCCAAGAAAATGAGTACCTTCTGAGCTTCATGTCAAGGGGACTCAGAAACTGCCATGTAGTCATGAGGCATCAGAATAGCACCTTATTATCAGACCCAAGGTTTTCTGTGAAGAACCATCATTCTTGCATCCATGCAAACTAAGATTTTCATCTCTGCATTAAATGGCTGTGAGAGAAAGGAGAATCATAAAGAGAATCACCTGTGCTGTGTGCATTGCATGGTCTGTCACCTGTGCCCACGGAGCCCTGCTCAAGGAAGTAGCAGAGCTGGACCACTGAGCACAGCGTCATCAGGTAGACATTGTCAGGGGAGACTTTCTGGACTCAGAGAGCAGTGCACTGTGACATTCTGAGGCAAGGCCCTTGTGTCAGGGAGCGCTCAGCTCAGTGTTCCTTTAGCTGTTGTCTTGCTATGAAAATTGGTACATTTAAAACATGTGATCTGCCAACGATGGTAAATTTAGTAGGATTGGAAGAGATCATTTCATGCTAGGTTAGTCAGTGAATGCTTCTTAGGAGACCTTAACCATGTCCGGAAGGGTCCATGGATGGACTTTTGTAGATGAACAGTGAAAGACTCAGATGGGTGTGGAGAGTTATCTATAGAACACAGCAGAAACAGTGAATATGTGGAAAAATGGAAATGTAGGAAAGGTTTTGTAAGTCATGAACCTGAAAGAGCAGATCTGAAGCAGACATAGATGTTCTGCCCCATCTAGGGATAGTTTTTGGAGGGAGAATAATTGGTTCATTTTTTTTGAACCAAAGAAAAGACATACACACAAATATACACACACCCAGCGCCCAGTATGCATTAGGAAAGCTGTGCTGTGCTCCTGTGCAGGCGAGAGAGGAACAAAGACTTGCGAAGTCATCTGCAGAGTGCCCAAGTAAGGTGATAACTCCCAAAATAATCAGGGTAAGAAATAAACCAGATACAGAGAGTCCTCTGAAAGACTCATCACTGGGATGTAGGAGGCACAGAGAGAAGTGAAAAGTCAGAACTGAAGCGCATGGGCTGTGTACAAAACTGTCAGCATACACGCTCTTCTGCACAGCTGGGTCAGTGTGGCGCTGGGCTTCCACAGCACGAAGACACGGGCACCAGAAAGCTGCCCTTGCTCCACCTGGCTGGGTAGAGGTTAGAGGAATAACTCCTGAATTTTTCCAATATTGCTTTACATTTCCTTTCTCTTTTCCCAAGGAGCTGACAGCTTATTGGATGTAAGTTCTGAAGCTGACCAACAAGATCTTCTTGTCCTATTGCAAGCAAAAGTCGCTTCCCTCACCTTACACAATAAGGAGTTACAAGATAAATTGCAGGTGGGTAAATAGATGACCGACACAGACAACTCTGTGGGGTTAAAGTATTCGTTTGTTCAAGGGTAGTTAGGTATATTTTGCTTTAAATAGCCATGTAAGTTTCTTTTTAAATCTAGTTAGCTTTAAAACTCTTTAATGGTTTCACATTATTTATCAGTATTCCGTAATTCTATTTCTAGAAATTGCTAAATTATGTATAATTATATATAGTTTGAGAAGTATAGCGACAAATATGAATTTTAAATATAGAATATAGATAAAATTCATTTATATAGGGCAAAGCAGTGGCTCGGCAGCTAAGAACACTGGCTGCTCTTCCAGAGAACCAAGTTCAATTCCCAGCACTCACATGGTAGCTCACAACTGTCTGTAACTCCAGTTCCAGAGGATCTGGCACCCTCACACAGACATAGATGCAGGCATAACATCAATGCACATAAAAATAAATCTTTTTAAAAATTCAATTATGTAAATAAAATTTAGTATATGTGTGTATGAGAGAGAGACCCAGAATGATACATGGCAGTTTTCATCTATAAAATTTTATATTTCTATTTTTATATACATTAAGTTTTGCTTTTTTATTGTTTGGTAATTGGTTACTTTCTCCCTCCCATTCTCCCCTCATCCCTCTCCCTCTCTTGCTGAAGCCCTTCTTCCTAACAAACCCCCTCCCACATTGGTGTGTTCTGTGTGTGACCTTCGGATTTTAATTAAAGTTTCCTGCCCAAGTGTGGGGAGGAAGTTATTCACTGGAACAAGAGCAACTCAGGGGCTACACCACTAGAGAAAGAAATGGCCCCCCAACAATCCTTAACGGCCAGTGGTCCCTCAGGAAGGGGTGGGGCCTCATAGGCCCTTAGCCCTTAATGAAATGGCTACAGGCCCAGTCTTGTGCAGGTCCTGTGCAGATAAGCAGAGCTGTGGTGAGTTCTGAAGTGCAATGGCTGTTGAATGTCCAGAAGACATCTCCTTGCTGCACTTCTCCCCATCTGGCTCAAGCTTTTCCTCTGCCTCTTCCATGATGTTCCCCAAGCTTGGAAGATGATGATGAAGCTGCACCACTTAGGAATGAGCAGTCAGTCCACCATCACGTATTCCTTGCACTTTGTCCAGCTATGGGTTTGTGTATTAGTTGTCATGCACCTATAATTAGAATCTTCTCTGATGAAGACTAGGCAGAGCACTAATCTGTGACTAATCAATGTATATAGACCTGAGTACTGAGACAGTGGCCATTTAGTTAAACTGAACAATAGTAGTAGGTTCCCTCCCTCCCTGGGGTCTATGATCTTCTGAGTCATGGGCTCTTGGCCATGTTTGTACAGACTAGGTCTGAGTTCCCTACTGTAGAGTGGCCTCAGACCCAATTAGAAACATCATACCACCATTGCATCAGGCACATATCTTATCTGGCAGGTCATTATTATAGTTCCCAGAGTTCACAAATGGTAAGGTTGTTGAGTTTTCTTTCCCATCAGCCTACATAGCACCTTCTGGATGTGAAAGTCAGCCAGCAGGGAGGATGTTTCCAGCTCAGCTACAACTTGCTTTCTCCTTATCTTGTAACTAAAATATATTTGGCAACTGAATCAAGTTGTGGCGGGCAACCATTAACAACGTAAATAACCTGTATTGTTTTAGGGGCCTTGGAGCTTCTATAGTCGGCACTTCAGAGGGAGCTGTTCCATACAGCCGGCTCTGGGGTTCTCATTTAGTAACCCATGGCTTCTAGCAGGAACATTTCCTGTTCATGGAGAGTACCTCTATTCAAACTCTTAATTTTTAGATTAGAAATTTTAATATATTTATAAAATAAATAGTAAGTGTTCATGTGGTTTTTCCATATATCCCAAGTTTTCATTATCCATCCCTCCTCTCCCTTCGTCATCCCAATCCTCCGACCTACCTCCTTTCTTAGACCTGTACACATTGAAATTTGACACTTAAAACTTTTAATGTTCATAATATTAGCTACTGATTTAGTTTTATGAACCTGGACAATTGAAATGATAAGAGAAACAAAGGAAAAAAATAGAATCAGAAGTTTTACAGATGGAAAAATTCCAATCTTTTAAAAATATAGAAATGACCTGTCCTAAAAGAACACCAAATAAGCTTACACTCTAAGTCTGGCTCTTGTGTCACAGACCATGTGCTTTCGTGATCCTGGAGAACACATGCAAAATTATGGCACTGCCCTTCCATACCTAAGCTTCAGGTTGTCCCTTGCATTCCAGGTGTCTGCGAAGCTAGCCATTCCTTAGTGTTACTTACATTCCTTGTTTCTTTCCCAGGCCAAATCACCCAAGGAGGCTGAAGCCGACCTAAGCTTTGACTCTTTCCATTCCTCCCAGACTGACCTGGCTGTATCCCTGGGCAAATCTAGTGAAGCCCCTTCCTCTGATGCCAAATCATCTCCATCTGTTGAGGACCCAGTAGGGAAATCAACTGCTGACAGCAATGTCAGAATCCAGCAGCTACAAGATACCTTGCATGATTTACAGAAGAGATTAGAGAGTTCTGAAGCAGAGAAGAAACAGCTCCAGGTCGAACTCCAGTCGCAAAGGACAGACGGGATGTGCTTGAACAACGCAGAGATTTCAGAGAATGGCTCTGACCTCAGTCAGAAACTCAAAGAAACTCAGAGCAAATATGAGGAGGCCATGAAAGAAGTCCTCAGTGTGCAGAAACAGATGAAGCTGGGTCTCCTCTCCCATGAGAGCACAGATGGCTGTTTGCATCAAGAGGCGAGGGTCGCTGATGAAACTGACACACTGAAGCAAGACCTGCAGAATGCCTTGGAAGAAAGTGAAAGGAATAAAGAGAGAGTGAGGGAGTTAGAAGCAAAGCTTGTGGAGAAGGAAAGGGCGACGAACCCACCTGCAGAAGAATGTGAGGAGATGAAAAGATCCTACTGCTCCGTTATTGAAAATATGAATAAGGAGAAAGCATTTTTGTTTGAGAAGTACCAGCAAGCCCAAGAAGAAATCATGAAACTAAAAGATACACTGAAAAGCCAGACATCACAGGAAGCCCCTGATGATGCTGGGGACATGAAAGAGGCCATGAATAGGATGATAGATGAACTCAATAAACAGGTGAGCGAGCTGTCACAGCTGTACAGAGAAGCCCAGGCAGAGCTGGAGGATTACAGGAAGAGGAAATCTCTGGAAGATGCAGCCGAATACGTTCACAAAGCTGAACATGAGAGGCTGATGCACATGGCAAACCTTTCCAGGGCCAAAGCGGAAGAAGCCTTGTCCGAGATGAGGTCTCAGTATTCCAAAGTGTTGAACGAGTTGACTCAGCTCAAACAACTGGTGGACGCGCACAAAGAGAACTCTGTGTCCATCACAGAACATTTGCAAGTGATAACCACGCTGCGGACAACAGCCAAAGAGATGGAAGAAAAAATAAGCAACCTCAAAGAGCATCTGGCAAGCAAGGAAGCAGAAGTCACAAAGCTGGAGATGCAGTTCCTAGAAGAGAAAGCTGCCATGACCGATGCAATGGTCCCCAAGGAGGCCTATGAAAAGCTCCAAGCATCCTTAGAGAGTGAAGTGAATGTGTTAGCAACAAAATTAAAGGATTCAGTAAAAGAGAAAGAGAAAGCCCATACAGAGGTCACCCAGGCTCGAAGTGAGGTCTCACAAGTAAAAAGGGAGAAGGAAAACATCCAGTCTCTCTTGAAATCCAAAGAGCAGGAAATAGCTGAACTTCTGCAAAAACTCCAGAGAGCTCAGGAAGAAGTTGCCGGTATGAAAAGATGTTCCGAGAACTCTTCAAAGCTGGAGGAGGATAAAGATGAAAAGGTTGGAGAAAGTTGCTGTTGGGTTTCTAACACTAAGTCCTAATAAGGCGCCCCAGATTTTGCTGTACTAAAGATTTACAGAATTTGTTGGTAGCAAATGTGTTTGACTCAGAGGCTCTGTGCATGTCTGTCCTTGTCACCAAAACCAGTCTCATAGTCTGAGGAGCCAAGTATGATGATATGCATCATAATAATAGCACTTGTAATACTAATACTTGAGAGGCAAAGATGGAAAGAAGCAAAAAGAAGTAAAATCAGGATCACTCTGTACCTGAATTTTTCCCACTCCCTTATGTTCTGAATGGCATCCATTTTTACCCAGGGACTAGTGGGGTAACATGAGAAATTGTTTTCACTTTAAGGCAAGATGTCCAGAGGTGTTGGGGCTCCTCAGACTTATTGTCCATTTCTCTGAGAAATGATGCCCATATTGACAAGGAGTGAGGCATGCCTAGAGCTTTAAGATGCAGTCTAGGAGTTAAGTCTACAGGTATTTGTTTGACTCTGTAGCTGATCAAGAAATCATTTCTGGTCGGGCGGTGGTGGCACATGCCTGTAATCCCAGTGCTCTGGGAGGCACAGGTAGGTGGATTCTGTTTGAGGCCAGCCTGTTCTACAAAGCCAGTCCAGGACAGCAAAGGCTACACAGAGTAACCTTATCTCAATAAAAACAACAACAACAAAAATCACTTCTGGATTAAAAAAAGAGCTGAAGTTCTTTGTGTCACAGAACAGATGGTTTCAAATAATGTGTTTGAGCCATGTTCCAGTTTGGATTTTTACTGTATTGCTTTTACATTGGCCGTGTAGCTTTTCTTACCCTCATATACTCAAAACAGAATAGGCTTTATCTCAATGGCACAGTCACCAAGGTCCTTACTGCTTTGTCTGAGTTTATTATGCTTTATCTTAGGGATATCCTTTAAGAAATGAAAAAGGAATTGGACGAGAGACTCAAAGAAATGACTGATGTTGGAAGCATAGAAATACCCAGACTATTGCCTCTGCAGACACATTACTAGCTTAGTAATTCAGTTTTTTTTTTTTTTTTTTGCCAGATAAATGAGATGTCAAAGGAAGTCCTGAAACTGAAGGAGGCCCTGAACAGCCTCTCACAGCTTTCCTACTCCACGAGTTCCTCCAAGAGGCAGGCCCAGCAGCTGGAGGGGCTGCAACAGCAGGTCAAACAGCTCCAGAACCAGCTGGCTGTGAGTGTGCCCCTCTTCTCAGCCTGTGGTGGGGTAGAGGCCGAGCCATGGCAAAAACACTGAGTGAGTCAAGGACTCGGGACTTGTTGGTGAGAGCAAGCGAGGAAGACACTGGTAGACTTCCCAGGGGTGGTTGTAATGAAACGGGTAGATGTATCTCTCGCTGGGAAGGAAAGATCAGGCAAGGGAAAGGATCCTTATATTCCCTCATCCACTGTTCTGTCACTCTGATCCTTCTGTGGTGCTCACTCCTCACTGTGGCAGTGATGAGAGAGCATCTTGTTAGAACATAGTTGTATATATAATATTTGTTGTGTATATAGTATTCAAAGTTGCTTCTTGGCTTTCCTTCCTATTTTACTACCCAGGAAGGCATGTACTCATATTTCTGTAGGCTATTCCGACCTAACACAAATTTGTTTTAGACACAATCATTCTAGAGACTAGAACTCTGAAAATCAGTTTTACTAGATTACCATCAAAGCATGGCAGGGCCGCTCCTTCATGAGGCTGAAGGGAGCATCCATCTCCCTGGCTGCCAGCATCTAGATGCCTCCTGCCTTGTAGGGCTTGCAGTACCTTGCCTGCCCTCAGAGTACAGCACCTCATCTTCAGTTTTCACCCTCCTCCCTCCTCCCTGGGCTTCTGACTTTCTTCCAATCCTTAGGACACTTGGCATGACATCTGAAGCCTACTCAGATTATCCATAATAATCTCCCCTCCTTTGTCTTTAAGTCCTTAATGGTGTCTGCAAGATCCCTTCTGCAGTTTAAAGATGTATCACTTAGGTGGCTCTTTTACTCTCGGCAACAGCTTTTCTGAAGGAGTAATAGCATGGGATCTGGACGAAATGGGAAAGGCGAGTTATGAAGCTGATGTAGATTCAAGAGGCCAGGTGTTAGGTGGATCCTGCACTCAGATATTAAAGACAACCAAATGATGAGAGAAGTAGGAATGGAAAGGAAGCTATTGAATGGAGCCGGATGTGGTGGCACACACTTCTAATCCCAGCACTCAGGAGGCTCAGGCAGGAGAATCACTGAACTTGAAGCCAGCCTGGGATACACAGCAAGTACCAGGCTAGCCTGAGCTGCACGGGAAGACTGTATCTTAAGAGAGCCTTGTAACATGAACATCAACGTTTCAGAGGTGGGAATAGGAAAACTAGCTCAGATTCTGATGCTGGTGATGATGAGAGAGTGGGTATTGATGAACATTTTTAAATTCTATTAATTTTTTTTTCTGGGACAGGGTCTCTCTCTGTCGTCCTGGCCTTGCACTCTGAGATCCATCTGCCTCTACCTGGGATTAAAGGCATGCACCACCACCGCCCATCTCATTTGTAAATTTTTTTTCACGTAACCCATATTTAATGGTTTTAATTTTCGTAATAGAGAAAAAGCTCGTTCTTTTAGAATGAGGAGAGTTGGGATGTCGGTGAAGACCACAGGAGCAGTCAGGGGGAACTGTAGTTCCAACTCAACAAGAAGTGATAAATGTTCCAGCCCCAGTGAGAAAGAGCCATTAGGACTGAGGCTGTTCCGCATTTCTGTTCTTGGAACAACTAAATACTTGAACTCCTTGGGGACTACACATTACATGTCTACAATATCTCCTATTCATTTTAATGAATAGATTTTATTTTTAACTAAGTGAACAAATACTCAGTAATTGTAAAGTTGCAAATTAAAAAAAACCTTAAAAATATCTATTATAAAGTTTACCCAAAACTTAATAACTCTGAAATAATTTCATTCTGCCTTTCATCTATTTTCTTACAACATTCACTTACAGTGGATGTATCACTAAGTGTGTGTGCGCATGCACCTTTCAGATTGGGGTTATAATAAGTATTTTGTCCATAATTATTCTTCTAACGTTGCTATACCAAAATAATTAGAATAGTGACATGTATTTAGGGATACACAAGCCAGTGAATTTAGCAAACCTAGACGTTTCCTGTGCTAACATACAGAAAGAAGCTGATGTGTAGCTTCTCATACTGTGACAGCTTTTCATACTCACCATTCTTTAAAGACCCCCCAGACTACAAAGCTTGTTAGTAATGTCAAACTGTGTCTCTCTAGGAGTGTAAGAAACAACACCAGGAGGTCATATCGGTTTACAGAATGCATCTTCTATATGCGGTTCAGGTATGGTAACACCAGTGACATCCTAAAGCAATATGGCAGCCTAGCCAAGCAACATAGCATGCACCTGTCATCCCAGAAATTGGGAGGTAAAGGCAGGAGTTCAGTAACATTCTCTACTACATTGTGAGTTTGTGGCCAGCCTGTGTTACATGCATCCCTGTCTCAAATAATATTAGTAACAATAATAAGGCAGCAGATGTTGCCCAAAGTACCATCAACAGACTAGCAGAATGAACTAAAATTAAAGGAGAGTCAGTCTCCTTTTTTGAGAAACCTCAGATGCCTTTTGCTTTGTCTCAGATTTTATGTCAACAGCCTGTGCCTTCCCTACTGGTGGTAGAATCATTATTTATTGAGAGATAAAATCGTTGTGAAAGATGTATCTGTCTTTCTCATCTTTAAATAAAGACCCAGGCTTTATTTAATAGTGATGCCAATATGCTCAAATCCATCAGCACTGCCTTTCTGTTGTGTTTTGCTTCTGGCTAGCTGGAGTCACATTCACAGCTGAGACCCCAGATTTTGGTAGGCTCAGCCATCCACCAAAGGACACCCTTCTTGACTCATGGAAGTGGGAGGAGGATAGCACTGACATTCTTCTGAATACCAGGGGAATAAGCCAGAGGCTGTGTCTTGACCATCTCATTCCCCAGGGGAGAAGGCGCCATGACATACATGAAGTTCTAATGCATGTCTTCTCTGTGAATTTCCAGGGCCAAATGGATGAAGATGTCCAGAAAGTTCTGAAGCAAATCCTCACCATGTGTAAAAACCAGTCTCAGAAGAAGTAAAATGGATTCCTTAGCAGGACATTGTCCCTTGTTGCCTCTCTTTGTGTCACCAACCACTGCCATTGTTCTCACCCATGGTGTGCACTGTGACTTTTTTTAGCTTCTTTTCTAGTGGTTTCTGGGAACCAGTCCCAAGATGCCCTCCTCAGAACTTTGTAGGTACTTTGGACCAGCAGAGGTGAAGGTCCCTGCCATCTCTTCAGAATCTAGAGCTGGGATCAGCCATGCCCAAAAGTCTGGTCTACCTTCCTTGGTATCTGAGCATCCGAACAGCTTCACTGAGTGTTCTGCTGAGGCCTCCATACAGCAAGGTGGTCCTTGATCTCTGCCCTTGGGCTGTGCCATTCAACACAGGAGAGCATTTTTGCCTTCCGCTCCCCAAACATGATCGAATTTCTAACCAAATTAGAATGACACTAGATGTGAGTACTTGAGACCCTTTATCCTGTGGATTTAAAAACTCTAATCTTTTCCCTCCAGCTGCCTTATAGCCCTGCTTCTCAGTCTCACGGTTTCATGAGTACTATCAACTAAAATGCAAAGGTTTAACCTGACAGTGAACTGTCCTGAAAAGCGTTTAAGTAGACAACTTATTGAAAATTCTCTATGCAAACTTGCCTCCTGCTGTTCTCCATGAAGCTCAGGAAATCCAAATATTTGTATTTCAATAAAGGACAGTAAACTATGTGTTTACAGCCAAAAGAAATGCCTCATGGTTCTTAACCTCAATTTTTTAAAAGTGTTTTTTTCCTCTATGATATTTTTATTGGCCTTTAAAGATGTTTTCATAGCTAAATCCTTAAATAAGTGAGATTAGATCATATTAACAGTATTTTTAGATAACCATACTTAAGACATCTTAAAAATGTAACCTTTTTCTCAAAAGTTTTTAGCTATAGCAGAGGGCGGTTATATATTCCAAACTAAGTATGAGCTGTCCCCATTGCCCCTAGGACTTTTTGTAGTCTACTTCTGACTACATTAAATCCTCTTTCCAGTCGGATTTGTAAGCACCAAGACTCTAGCACCCATAAATAATTCCTGGAAGGACTGTTAGTTCCAATCAGTTTCTCCATGTTGAAAGTAAAAATCCTGACACGATAACATGGTGCACAGAAAAAGTCTTTGGGGGGAAATATATCTGTTGACCTTACTTTCAGGTTGAAAAATGTTTGACTTGCTTGCAGCTTCTCTTATGGCTCCTTTCATGAGGGAGATAAATGGAATATAGAACGTTCAGTGTGTTAATAAAAGTGGAGACCCTCTCTGGCAGGGCCCTGGACTAGAGGGCTGCCTAGGCTCTGAGAGGGCCTGGCTGAACTGGGTATGTTCATCTGTATTAGGTAAAGACCAATGCCAGCAAAACAAAAGTGGCTTTAGGTTGGCAGTGGTACTTGTCTGATTACAGTTAAGCATTTCTCAAAATGCCCCAAAGAAATGTGAAAGGGTTTGCCACAGAACATAATGACAAAGCCACCTCCCCTCATACCCCTACAAAGAAATGCTGCAGAGTGTAAAACTTGAGACATTTTGTAGGATGCCTGACAGAGTGTAGCCTTTTTCTTATGTCAGGATGCATATTTATTACAAGTATTCTGGTTAAATATTGAAAAGTTATATGCTGTAGTTTAGCATTTTTGTCTTTGTAATTTACAGAAATTATTGCAGAAAAATAAACTTGGTCCATTTTGCATCCCTTTTGCTGATTTGTTGTGTATTTGTTAGCAGACTTGTGCTTTTAGATGACTGTCGGTAGCACTTCGATGTGATGGATTTTACATCCCACCCCATGCCTGGCCGGTGGAGCTCTCTACCCCCTATCACATAAGATCACATCCCCCTGCCTCCAGGCTCTGGCCTTCATCCTGGGTGCTGTTCCATTTTGGCCACTTTTGAGCAGTTGTCTCGTAGTTCTGTAAGTTAAAAGTGCTTTTCATTTGAACCGCAGGCTTTCTGACTGGAAACTGTCACTGGCTTTTTCCCTGCCTCTGTCTTTAAAAAAATGTTTTTTTTTAAAGTAAATATATCTTTTTATTCTATTAATATGGATAATTCAATCTTGGGATGAAGGGGAGACTATTCTAGTGCTCAGGAGGTGTGGGGGCAAGAAGATCAGGAGTGCAATAATTGTTGTCCTGGGTTACATTATAAAAACGATAAAATCAAACAAAAATCTCTTGCAGAACCAAGTTTCATGTTAAAGTCATGAAACATCCAATGGGAAAGAATTGCTGTTGCTTAAGCGGCAGCATTATTTACCATGATATCATGCACTAACACCATTTCCTTTCATTCATAACTCAAGTCTTCCATATCTACGTCGGTTGTTGTTGATGCTTTATACATTGACGCTTGATTTCAAGAGATGTATGTGTGTGATATTCAGTTTATTTATTTGAACCTTTAATGTTCCCCTCCTCTACCACCTCCACTCAAAAAAAGTAAAAAAAAAAAGAGAGATAAAATGTAAAGGAAATGGGCTATTTCTGTTTTAATTATCAAGTGCACACTCCCCAAGAGAATAACTGTTATCACTGGAGCCAGCCTGCCAACGCAGAGGAAGATTCATGGGGATAGACAATGGACAGGAGGAGTACTCCATGAGTAGAAACTAGGGTATTTTTCTAGGATGAATTAATAAGCTAGAACCCGATGTTTCCCTCCTTGCCTCTAACCCTTCATGTACCTCTCCAGAAACCATAGCTATTAAGTGGGTGACCTGACCCAGTCTTATGTAGGAATGCATTTTAATGTGGAGGGTTTTTTTTTTTAACTGCAGAACTGTACTTCATAGTGCTGTGGTTTAGTTAACTGTTTCCTCAGCCTTTAATCTTGTAAAGATTTTGTGTCTATAAACATGATGTAACAGCACATCCTATGTATAAATGCATTGACACTTGAGGATTTTCCAGGTAATTTTTGAAAATACACACTTTATTATTTCAAAAAGTCATAATATCTGACATTCTATATTGGTTAAAAAAATAAAACAATATTCGCTTATAAGTGAGTGTATACCATGCCTGTCTTTCTGTTTCTGGGTTACCTCACTCAGGATGATCTTTTCTAGTTCCATCCATTTGCCTGCAAATTTTATGAGTGGCATTCCATTGTGTAAATGTGTCACAATTTCTGCATCCATTCCTCCATTGAAGGACTTCAAATTGACCATGTTTACACTGCCCTCCCTCATGATTGAGGCAGTTATGGAGAGTGGAGAATTGGCATCATTGTATGAGTGACAAATAATGGTCTTCTCTTTCATACTGAATGAAAAATAGAATATTCATTCAATTTGTTCTTACATGAACTTTATTAAGACAGGCTCCAAAGCCTTCCATAACTAAACTCGCTCATCCTAAGATAAATACATGATTCACTGTAGGGGAGAATGTTTCCCGAACATGTTAAAGAACAGCTTCTTGCACTATTACAACTCCAGTAGCAGAAACACTGCCCAACAATGGAGGTGGTACCTTTTGAACAAAGTTAAAAAGTGCACTACAAGGCAAAGAGCTGGAAAGGGCAACAGACTCAAGAAGCAGGAGATTTCTGTCCAGCAGCTCAGGGCTGAGAACTGCTGAGCATTATGGGAGCCTGGAGAAATAACAACAATGAGCTCTTCCGATGGCTACTACAAACGGGTCTTCAAAAACAGCTAAGAAATATGAACCCATGGAGAGCCTTCCACAAGGAGAATGTCCCAAGAGATGGGAGTGAGTAGGAATGGAGAGCTTCCTTCACTTGTATTATTGTAAGTCAGGCCCCAAAAGAGAAAGACATGCCGGGTTAAGAATTTACTCTGAAGGGGAGGAGGACCTCCCCTAGCAGTGGACTTGGAAAGGGGCAGGGAGGAGATGAGGAAGGGAGAGGAAGGATTGGGAGGGAATGAGGGAGGCAGCTATGGCTGGGATACAAAGTAAATAACCTGTGATTAATATAAAAATAAATAATAATAATAAAAATTTACTGTGTACAAGACCGAAAGAGGATGTGAGGGGCACAGAAGAACAAGGCACAGGTAGATGGAAATGGACAGCCAAAGATGTGTAGTAAAGGCTTTCTATGTATTGCTTTCAGAGGGTTTTGGAAGCTGTGCATTTAAATCAGACACTTTGGTAAGCAGAGTAAGTACTTGCCTCCCAAGGGTTCTATTTATACAAACTTTGGAATCTACATAAGTATGTTAACTTATAGATGGGGCAAGAGATAATTCAAATTGCTAATCAGTTGACCTTAAAATAAGATTGTCCTGATCATTAGGAAAGGCATAACTTAGTATCAGGGTTCCTAGAAATTTTTTGATTGCATTATTTATGTTCGAGTATATGTACACACACACACACACACACACATGAGTATGTGCCATAGTACAACATAATTCTGTTCTCTCCTTTGAGCACATGGGTCCTGAGGATTGAACTCGGGTTGTCAGGCATGGCAGCAAGCGCTTTTGCCCTTTGAGCTATATCTTGCTGGCTCACCGGTGTCCTTTAAATTGGAGGAGAGAACAAGAAATAAGGGGAGGGATGAAAAGAGGTGCCTCAATGGCTCTGAAGGGAAAGGGGAATCTTAAAGTGAGCTCTAGAAAGCATAATTAAATAGGCTGTCTTCCGCACATTCTTGCCCAGTGACCCATTTCAGACTTATATAGTTTTTATTTTTAAGCCAATAAGCTTATTGTAGTTATAGGAAACTTATGACGGAGTCCTTATACATGACTGTACACACTAAATAGTAACGTTCTGCTCACAAGGTTCATCAAACTGGTCCTGTCATCTTGTAGGTATTAAGGAATCGCCCGATAGGTCAAAGGATTGCCTAGAAGACTGTTCTCCTCATCCAGCCTCTTGTCTCCAGTTCCTTTTATTAAACTTGCTCTGTTTCAGAACCTTTACAGTAATGCTGTTTGCTGTCAATGTGTGCAGTAGTTTGAGTGAGAAATGTTTCCTTATAGGTTCAGGTGTTTGAACACTTGTTCCCCAGTTGGCCCTGTGTGAGGTTGTAGAACCCTCAGGACATGAAGCCTTGCCGGATTAAGTACATCATGGGAGATGGGCTAAGAGCATGCATAGCCTCTCCCCACTTCAGCTTTCTCTTTTCCCTGTGCTGGCAAAAGGTGATCAACCTGCTTCCTGCTTCTGTCACTTGCTGCATGCCATCGCCACCATTGTGGATTCTAACTCTCTGGTACTGTAAGCCAAAATAAACAAGTGGCTTTTGGTCATACTATTTTATCACAGCTACAAAAAGGAACTAAGACACCATACTACAATGTTCTCCTATTTACATTAATTTGCTAATTTCTTGGAGGTCTCCATTTAGATGCTACTTGTCAGAGAAGCCCTCCTAGACTACATTGTACAATATAGAATTCCCCTTTCCACGTGACTACATTAAATTCCTCACCTACCTTTACTTTTGTGCTTTTTATCATTTGCCAGCAAAATAATTCAGCTGAGTGAATGCTTGAATGAGCCTGTAATTGCTGTCTGCCCTCTCACTGAGGGCTTAATCATCTTTTAAGAGGCCTTTTCACCAGTAATTCATACAATGTTGCTTTCTACTACCTAAGTCATGTACCTTTTTCCCCCTAATTTGCAGAAACACTATTAGTCATAGCAACCATATTTTTTGGGTCATTTCCTAAGTTCCAGGAAAATATTTTTCTTCTTGATGTTTAGCTTTGCTTCTAGTTATGGTCTCAATTTTAAACTTCTCCCCAAGGTCTCATTAAAGGCTTGATGTCTATAGTCAATGGCGTTACTAGGAGGTGGTAGCAACCTCAGGAAATAGGGCCTAGCTGAAGGAGGTGGGTCCTTCAAAGAGCATGCCCTTCAAGATACACTGGGATCCATTTTCCTTCTCTCTCCCTTTCCTCTCTCCTCTCTCTACTTCTTAACTGCCATAAAGAAAACGCTTCCCCTGCCAAATTTTTCGTGCCACAAGTCTCTGCTTTGTCACAGGCCTTAAAACAACTAGGTCAAATAAACGTTATAACAGAACCTTTGAAACCATGAACTGAAAAAAAAGAAACCTTTCCTCCATTTAAGCTTATTTTCTCAGGTATTTCATCAGAGCAATTGAATGCTGACCGACACATTGGTGCTTCAAATAACAGGCATCTGGGACATGCATACTCTACAGATATTTTTGTTGAGAAAGCTGAATGGATCATAGTCTAGGAAACTTACAAGTAAACACAAAGGTGAGTTAAGCTCCAAGATGAGACTGTAGAAAAGGATAAATGTAGAAACTCAGAGTGAAGTCAGGCATGGTGGTTTGAATAAGAATGACCCCCAATAGGCCATGTATTTGGATGAATGTTCAGCAAGGAGTGGTAGTGTTTGAAAGAATAAATCGATGTAGCCTTGGAGTAGGTGTGGAAGAAGTGTGTCACTGGAGGTGGGCTTTGAGGCTTCAAGGGTCCCAACCAGGCCCAGTATCTCTCTCTTTCCTGTTGCCTGAAGATCTGGGTGTAGAACTCTCAGCTACTCCTCCAGTACCATGTCTGCCTGCACTGGCATGCTCTCAGCCATGACATCAATGGCCTAAACCTCTGAAAGTATAAGCAAGCCCCGATGAAATGCTTTTCCTTATAACAGTTGCTGAAGTCATAGTGTGTCTTCACCAGACATAAGGCCTCTGTACTAGTTTGCTTCCTGCTGATGTAATAAGCAACATGACCAAAGCAACTTGGGAAGGAAAGGCTGTTTCATCTGACAGTTTACAGTCCATCACTGGGAGATGTCATGACAGGAACGCAAACAGGGAAGGAAGTTGAAGCAGATACCATGGAGGAATGTTGCTGAGTGGCTTCTTCCCAAGCCTATGGTCAGCTACATCTCTTCTGCAGCCCAGGCCTACCTGCCCAGGGAGGGCACTGACCATACTTGGTTAGGCCCTCCTATATCAGCAATTAAGAATGTTCCACAGACATGCCCCACAGGCCAATCTGATAGAAACAATACCTGGACTGAAACTCCTTCACATAACTGGGCTGTGTCAGGCTGACAGCTGAATCTAACAAGGAGAACATCTGATTCTGTCCAGAGAGAGAAAAAAATTGTTCCAAAAAATAATTACTTGGATTTTCTTGTTCTTATATTTCATAGTTTCTGGGATTAGAATCTTTTGAAAGTAATCACATTAGATTTGGGTCATAAAAGTCTCAAAGAGCTCTCTACACACATGCTTTCTTTTCTCTACAAAGTCCCTATAAATGCTCTCTTTTTTTTTTCCTTTATTATTCAGCTATTTGAGACATCTCATGATATGCCCTTGGCTAAGCTGGTTCTTGCTGTGTGCAGCCCAGGCTGTCCTCAAATTTGCTTCAGTCCTACTTTACCTATGAAGGACTGAGACTGTCTGCCTCTACTTTGAGATTAAGGGTGAGAACGTGAGTGACAGAGAACTCACTATGGCGATTATTGCATTCCACTCCAGAGTCATCCAGCAAACAGTCACACATATTACCAAAATTTACTTTTGAGTGAGGGACAGGGTTACGATGGCACAGAAAGAAAAAGGATCAGACACTTGGAACATCAAGGCTTTGAGGCTGGCTGAGTTTGCCTTATAAATTTGCAGATAAGAACAACTTGCTTCTGTTCAGGGCTAATTAAATGGTGGAGAATCACTATCCTCTTTAGGAAGGGGAATTCAGTGGAAACCTTAGTACCACACTAACGGTCACAATGAGTGACAAAACAAGTGTTTGGGGAAAAAATGAACTTTCCCTTTCACAGATTAAACAACAATTTTAAAGCTATTTCCTAAAACAAGCACTAAAAATTTGATTTGATAGTGGCCAACTTTATTATGTATTAGACAAAATAAAAATAGATTCTTCCTTTTCATCTCCATAAATGTAAAATAATCAGTCATGGGGTCACACACACACAAAAAAAAAACTTCATAGAATCCTAGAACCAGAGAGGCTTTTGAGACCAAGAGGTACATATATTCTTACAGTGTAGTCAAGGAAACTGATAACCACAGGACGTGACTTGCACCAAAGCCACAGAGTCAAAACAGCAACCCTGACATCTTGAAACTAAGTTTATCACTCTGACCATCACTTCACGCTGAAGATTCCCTTAGGAACCAGAGAAAAGACAGGGCAAATTTTTGGCTCAGGAGCTTGGGAGTACAGATTTATAGACCGTCATTTTTATTTATTATATATGAAAGCAAACTCATTTAAATGTTCCAACCTTGAAAGGCTTTCTTGACATTCTAGTGTCAATGATAAATTTCTACCCAGATATGTAAGAACAAATGCAAAATATACAAAATATCAGGCTTTCTCCTTTTCTACCTAGCCTTTCTTTTTTAAATCGTGAGGGGCTCGCCTGTTCTGCTGTCAAGGGCCCAGCGCATGGTAGGGCCCATTATTATGCTTTCTAACATATGCCATAGCTAGTGAGGTCTTCACATCTACGTAGTTCTGTGTGCTTTGTGACCTAAGGGGACAAAGCTGCGTGTGATTTAGGTCTAAAGAGGTATTTGCAGATCGTGCCTTTCTCCCTGAAAGGACAACCATCTGTCAGGTACTGGCCCATTCCTAAATCTTTACTTCCTGTACCGTTTTCTTCAACAAGCCTAACTCTAACCTTATCCACAGATAAGGTGATCCGTCGACGGTGACCCAGAACACCCGGAGACCGTGCAGGGTGCTTCAGGAAAAGACTGGCTAGCCAAGAGTCATTGCTGAAAACACCCATAGACACAGCAGTTTGAAAACCATCAGGGTCCTGAGGCCTGGAGCTCCTTCCTTTCTTCCACGGATTTATCCTCAATTCCTTCATCTTCACGAAGTGATGTCCCTGTGCGACGGGTGCTACAGGACCATTCACAGCTGCAAGGCTGACCGCCAGAGAGCTTGTCTTGTGTCCCCGAAGCTGCGGGACAGGAAGTGTTTCGCGTTGCCATGGTTCCGGACCTCCGCGCAAAGGCAGGGTTCAGTCCCCATGGCAACGCATTGTCGCCAAGTCAGAAGCCTAGCTTCCGCAAGGCACGACAGGGCCCATGCCGGACACTGACCAGAGGCAGAGGAGGTCTGAACTGCCTAGCCTGGTGAGAGAACGAAAAGGCATTTCCGGGTCCGGGAGCCAGAAGCGCACCAACTTCCGGTGCAGGGTCAAGCTCACAGGGTGTCCGCGTTTAGCGGACAATAGAAAAACCCCCAAAGAATCAGCAAGAGATTTGTCCTAGAGGGCAGCCAAGTGTAGTGTCCTAATCCAGGACCCTGTGCAGCATGGGAACTGCGTGTAGGACTTTGAGGACTCAGAATGTGAAAGTGGAACTTAGAAAGGGAAGTTAGTCATTCTGCTCATCCCAGTTTTGCAGAGTTGGGTGTTGTGGAGTCTGAGTAGGGAAAGCTACCGAAGTAATCTTCAGGGAGCGACTTGGATGGTGTTAATATTCATTAAAGTGTGCATTTAAGAAATGCATTTCACAAATCAACCCTCCAATGCAGTTCACTTTTTCAAACAACTAACCTTAGCAATATCCTATGCTATCCTCATGAGTTTTAGCCTCTTAACCAGAACTTTCTATTACCTAGAAAGCGGCTCCTGGAAAGGGGAGAATATGCATACTGAAAACTGATTACTTTTGATTCCGCCATCTCTTAGCTCTACCGAACAGTATTTGGGGTGAATAGGTCACCATAGTTTGGATGATTCAGTAAATGTAAAAAAATGTGTTATTTAAGAAATATTTTTATTTTGGGAGCATGCATGGATATAACCTAGAACCTCTGCTTGGGACATAGCCCATGGCAGCTCAGTATCCAAGTGGCTTCCCTAGTAAGGGGAACACGGACTATCTCTGGCATGAACTCTATGGCTAGCTCTTTGACCTACCCAGGCCCCCATGGGAGGAGCAGCCTAGTTAGGCCACAGAGGAGGACATTGCAAGCCAACCTTGTGAGACCTGATAAGCTAGGGTCAGATGGAAGGGGAGGAGGATCTCCCCTATCAGTGGACTTAGAGAGGGGCAAGGAGGAGATGAGGGAGGAAGAATCGGATTCGGAGGGAATGAGGGAGGGGGCTACTGCTGGGACACAAAGTAAATAAACTGTAATTAATATAAAAAATAAAAAAATAACATTAGAGAAAAAATATTTTTGAAAGAACTTTGGAGATACAGTATACAGCAAAAATTAGGAAAAAGAAATTTAACTCTGATAGACACCTTCAGTTTCTTCATAGGAGTCTCTAAACATGGGTCTGCATTGTCTATTTGTGGACTTACCTTATCCATTTAATTTAACGTCAGTAGCGTCCAGTGGAGGGAAAAACAGAACAAACGTCTAATCCCTTCCCCAAAGCTGATCTTACATGTGATTCTTGGTAGGAATATGAAAGCCACGCCCATCCGCATTCCAACTGTTAACAATGACACCGACTGGGACTTCTGCTTCCACCTGTAAGTACTGACAGTACCTTGAAATGATGCTCACTGGCCAGAAAATGTGGGACTTCCCACTTCTCGGAAAGCCTGGGTGAAAAGCTTACATGCCCTTTCCATAGAAGACAAAGGTGCACAACTGTGCTGTATGTTAATAATATTATGGAATAACATCCCTTTGTGTCTACAATTTCTGAAAGTTGGACAAAAATTGTTTTTCCTGACTTATGAAAATGTAGAAGTAAAGCAACATTTTAACAACTCTAGTAAAGTGAGAAAAACATAACAAAATCAGTGAGTACAATTTCATGAAATAGTCAGTGAACAAAGAAAAGCATTTTAAAATTATTTTTTACTGTTTTAAATTATGTGTTGGGGGAGGGGTACATGCACGAAAGAGGGGTGGATACCTGTGGAAGCCAGAACAGGGTATTGGGTGCCCTGGAACTGGAGTTACAGAGTTGTAAACTACCTGACACAAGTTCTGGGAACTGAACCTGTATCTTCCGGAAGAGAGGTAAGTGCTCTTAACAACTGAGACATCTCTCTAGTCCTAACAAACCCGTTTACATCCTGATGAGTAATCTCCAGCAAGCAGTCTGTGTGCCTGTCCCCTCACAACTCTGAGAGAGGGGTGCTGTCTGGAGCATCAGTGCTGCATTATGCAGATGGTTAATTATAAATCAAAGAGAGGACAGGTAGTTTGCCCGCAGTTTGCATAGCTAGTGAGTGGCATTGAATACAGGTAGTCTTTTGACATTTTGAGTTAGATAACTCTTCTTCACTTGGGAGATTTAGAAGCATACCTTGCTTTTACCCACTAGATGCCAGTAGCACTGCTTGGTCTATGACAAACAAAAATATCTTCAGACATTGCCAAATACTCCCGGGGCCACAATCAGCCTTAGATGAGAACCATTACTTTGTACCAGGACCATTGTATAGAAACAATGACTGTATATATCAGCCATCTATATCATTTAAATTTTTCTGAGGGCCATGATAAAAAGTAGACAGGAATAGTTATATTTAATTTTAATGCTATTTTATTTCAGTATATTTAGGATATTACGCACAACTGCTAGACATTTTATATTAACTGCTAAATATGTTATACTATTTTTCCATAGTTATACAAATTCAGCCTGTCTTCAGGTTTTTGAGAACATCTTAATTCTGTCTAGCGGTATTTCAGGCTCATAAAAGCCACCTGTGGCTAGTGGTTACTTTATTGGAGAGAGATAATATAAGAAATCATAAAATGTCTATTAAGGTTAAATGTTATAGAACTGTAAACATGGAGTTTAAGAACTGTAGTGCTTCAGAGCTGGGGAGGAAGCGCAGCACTTAGAGAGCACACTCTGTGCTGCCAGAGAGCTGGAGGTCAACTGCTGGCACCCATGTGGGAGCTGATAGCTGCCTATAACTTTAATTCCAGGAGATCCTAACCCTCTTCTGACCTCCCTATGCATGCACAAGGTACACAGACATACCGCACAGGTAAAACACCCATAAAAAATAAATCTTCTAAAAATGTAGAGTTCATAATATAGTTTCTTAGAGATATTCTGATTCATTAAATATATTACCAATCAGGACTCATGTTTATGATGTCAAAAGATGGAAAGCGTCACGAGCCTATGAAGGCTTCACTCAACTTGACTATTCCTTTTATTCTGACTTACCCTTGAGATATCTCAGTTGTTATGAATTATCATTGTCATGAGGTATCTCACATACTGTGTCTCAATTGTCATCTTTCTTATCTTTTCTTTAGCTGAATGTTCAATGTTAACTCAAGGATTTTTGTTTTCAAATCACCTGTGAACGCGTCATTGATTGTCATACTTTAAGATTATTGTTGAAGACTGTTGCCTTGGTCTCAATATAGTCTCATCCAAGGCTTAATTAAAATAGTAGAGCTCAAAATGTTTACTATCCGTAATGAGTAAACTCTTTCATGAATTAATGGATTTAACTTCTGCACCACATCTATAAAATAAACAGCTCATCAAATATTTCTAATGGATGAAAAATGTTCTTCCCATTAGAAGTTCTGAGTTTATAATCGCTTATCACAGGTGTCCCTTCTCCTTGGTGTTTTTAAATGTTCTAAAGACTCATATCCTGCCTTGTTCACTATGTAACAAATTGTTGAAATTTACTATGTGCTAGATAGGTATCAGGATTTGAGAAATAAATGTGATTCAGGCCTGGTTTCAGTGGGATTTACTTCTAGAAGGCCAAGACTCTGAGGGGGGAAAAGCAATGGGGAGGGTTGCTTGGAGAGGGAGGAATCAGACTATATGTGAATTGCATTTAAGTAGAAATTTGGAGCATTTTTGCACCCCCTTTGCACTGTCTTTTTGTTCTTAGAGACTTTCACACAATGTATTTTCAGAATACTTAACCCCCTTCCTTATCGACCCAACTTTGTCTTCTGTAAACAAACAATAAAACACTATGAAGTCCAATCTGTACTAACCATATACTCTTGGGTGTGTAACTGTCCACTGGAGTGACATCCTTAAAAAAACTGACTTTTTTTTGCACTATGTCTTTCATTTTTATTTAATTAAATTTTATTTTTTATATTAATAACAGTTTATTCACTTTGTTTTCCAGCTGTAGTCCCCTCCCTTATTCTCTCCCAATCCCACCCTCCCTCATCTCCTCCCATGGCCCTCTCCAAGTCCACATCCTCTTCCCCTTCCATCTGTCCCTAGTTTATCAGGTCTCATCAGACTGGCTGTATTTTCTTCCTCTGTGGCCTGGTAAGGATGCACCCAACTCATGGGGAGGTGGTCAAAGAGCCAGTCACTGAGTTCATGTCGGAGACAGTCCCTGTTCCCCTTACTAGGGTACCCACTTGGACACTGCGCTGCCATGGGCTATATCTGAGCAGGGATTCTAGGATATCTCCATGGATGGTCTTTGGTTGGAGTATCAGTCTCAGAAAAGACCCTTTTGTCAAGGTATTTTGGTTCTGTTGTTCTCCTTGTGGAGTTCCTGTCCTCTCCAGGTCTTACTATCTCCCCCTACTTTTGGTTTTGCCTATTATATAGGTTGGTTGAAAATATTAAATTATCCTTTTTGTGTGAAAAAATATGTGTAAAATGTTTATGCAAGAAACATTGCTTGCTAATAAGTACCAAATGTTTATATTAAGAACACTATTGATGCTGTAATTCTAGTATCTTCAAATTTCATATCTTTTAACCTCTTGGCTTCAATTATATGGAAGCCTTATTTCTATTGCCAGGCAAGAGTTCCTCACATCGCTGTTATATTGTAAGATAAAAAACTGACTCTTTCCTAGAATCTATGGTTTACTAATAGCAACTCAGCTAGGGCTGAGACTTCATGCCCATCTCCTCTCTCTATGCTAGGATTTTTGTTTGGCTTAAACTTGTGAGGGTATTATACTTACTATCACAATGGCTATGTGTTCATAAATGCAACCATCCGTTTGTGTCCAGAAAACACTTTCCTTAAAGTCATCTGCTACCTCCGGCTCTCACAGTCTTTCCACTTTCTCTTCTGAAGTGATCCCTGAGTTTTGGGAGGAGAGGTGCAACATATATTAGTTATTTTTCTATTGCTCTGATAATACTCCATGATCAAAGGACCTTAAGAAGACAGACTTATTGGGAGTTTAAAGTTTCAGAGTGAGAGAGAGACCATGACTATCATGTCAGGGAGCATGGCATGCGTAGTGCTGGACTAGCAACCGAGTATATGTCTTAAGATACAACCATGAGGCAGAAAGAGTTAACTGAGACTGATATGGGATTTTGAAACTTCAAAGCCTATCCCCAGTGATACATTTTCTCCAACAAGAGCATACCTCCTAATCCTTCCCAAACAGTTCCACCAACTGGGGCCTAACCTTCAAATATATGAGCCTATGGGGGCCATTCTTAATAGCCCATAATGTTTGGGGGTCTACAGGGCTTCACTTGCCAACAACAACAAAAGCCCATTCATGACCCTGGATTTTTTGTTAGCCTGATATATCTAGTAAAAGCATTCTTACCCCATTATAGGGTAACTCCATTTAAATTCACCAGCTATACTTCTTTTGGACATATAACCCATAGGACTTTATATCATACTTCAGAGATACCTGCTCATCCATGTTCATGGCTGCTCTATTCACAATAGCCAGGGAATGGAAAACATCTTTAATGACCATTGGCAAATGAATGGATAATGAAAATGTGGTATATTTACACAATGCAATATTATTCAGTTGTTCAAAAAAAAACCAAAATATGAATTTTTCATGTAAATGGATGGAAGAAGAAACCCTCTTATCATCCTAAGTCAGGTAACCCATACCCAGAAAATGCAGAAGTCATGTATTTCTTTCATTTGTGAATGTTAGCTTTGGATCTTCAATTATGTATGTTTCATTTGTAATACCCAAAGAGGTCTGGAAATTAGTAAGGGGCCATGTATATGAGCGTTCGAGAAAGGGGAGAGAGAAGAGAGTGGTATTAAGGAGACCAATGGAACAGGGATGATTAAATGGAGCATGGGGAGGGAGAAGATAGGTCATGGTAGAGGAGGAAATATGGAGAATAATAACATTAAATAGCTTTTGAAAAGTCACAGGAAACATACCACAGATGAATCATCATAAAGAACATATTATATACATAGAAGACAAGGTGCAGTGGAATGTTCCAATCACTGCTTATGAAAGAGATCTCCTAGCAGATGTTTAGGCTGCATCTTGAAGGAAGGTCTAGCATTCAGCAGACAGATAAGAGCCCATTTTATCACTTGCCTTCCAGTCATATCATACCAAAGCCTGTGTTCTCGTTTACTAATGCACATTCATCTGTGGAAAGACTGTTCCTCCTGGCTGTTCCAGGCATGTTTTTTGGAAGAAGGCACTGAGTAAATTATATATAATTTTTTCAAACTTAGAGTAAAAGATAACACTTGATATTTATCCTGTCATACCTTCCTCAATTCTTCCCTCAAAAGAACAATAAATATGCATTACCCAAGTAATCAGTGCAAAAGAATATTTTGAGACAATATTGCTTTGAAGCCCATACTGGCCTTGAAATCATAATTCATCTCCGTGAGCTTCCTGGCATTTGAGCCATGAGCCACGTACTACAACTGCTTAAGAAAGAAAAGCTTTACTTTTAATTTAATTTTATTTATTACAATTTATTCACTTTGTATCCTAGCTGTAGCCCCCTCTCTTGTCTTCTCCCCCTATGCCCTTTCCTTACGCCCCTGATAGGGGAAGATCTCCTCCCTTTCTGTCTGACTGTAGCTTATAATGTCTCATCAAGGCTTGGCTGCATCATCTTCCTCTGTGTCCTGGCAAGGCTGCACCCCCCCGGGGGAGGTGGTCAAAGAGCTGGCCACTGAGTTCATGTCAGAGACAGTCCCTGTACCCTTTACTGTGGAACCCACTTGGAAACTGAGCAGCCTATGGGCTTTCTTTGAACAAGGGGTCTAGGTCCTCTCCATGCATGGTCCTTGGTTGGAATATCTATTTCTTCAGGACTCCCGGGGCCCAGGTATTTTAGCTTTGTTGTTCTCCTTGTGAAGTTCCTGTCCCCTTCAGGTCTTTGTATCTCTCTCTTCTTCTATAAGGAATCAGGCACTTTGCCCAAAGTTTTGCTATGAGTCTCAGTATCTCCTTTGATACGTGGTGGGTAGTCTTTCAGAGATCCTCTGTGGAAGGCTCCTGTCCTGTTTCTTGTCTTCTCCTACCTTTGATATTTATCCTGTTTACCTTTCTGAATGTGGATTAAGCATCTTCCCTAGGGTCCTCCTTGTTTAGCTTCTTTAGGACTATAGATCTTAGTATGTTTATCAAACCTATATTATATGGCTAATATCCACTTATAAGTAAGTGAGTATATATCATATGTGTCTTTTTGCTTCTGAGTTACCTCACTCAGAATGATCTTTTCTAGTTCCCACCATTTGCCTGAAAATTTCATGATTTCCTTGTTTTTAACTGCTGAGTAGTATTCCATTTTGTAAATGTACCACACTTTCTGTGTCCATTCCTCTGTTGAGGGGCATCTAGGTTGTTTCCAGATTCTGACTACTATGAATAAAGCTGCTGTGAACATCGTCGAGCAAATGTCTTTACTGAATGGTGGGGCATCTTTTGGGTATATACCTAGGACCGATATAGCTGAATCTTAAGGTAGCACTATTCCTAATAGTCTGAGAAAGTGCCAGATTGATTTCCAAAGTGGTTGTACAAGTTTGCATTCTCACCAGCAATGGAGAAGGGTTCCCCTTTCTCCACAACCTCTACAGCATGTGTTGTCATTTGAGTTTTTGATCTTAGCCATTCTGATGGGTATGAAGTGAAATCTCAGGGTCTTTTTGATTTGCATTTCTCAAATGACTAAGGATGTTGAGCATTTCTTTAAATGTTTCTCTGCCATTCAATATTCCTCTATTGAGAATTCTCTGTTTTGCTCTATACCCCATTTTTTAATTGGATTACTTGGTTTGTTAAAAAGAAACTAAAGGAGATCAAAGGAATACAAATTGGAAAGTAAGAAGTCAAAGTATCACTATTCACAGATGACACGATAGTATACTTGAGTGACCCCAAAAATTCTACCAAGGACCTCCTTCTGCTGATCAACATCTTCAGCAAAATGGCTGGATACAAATTTAACTCAAAAAAAATCTGAAACCCTCCTGTATACAAAAGACAAAGAGCTGAGAAAGAAATTAGGGAAACAATAGCATTCACAATAGCCACAAATAACATAAAGTACCTTTGTGTGAACCTAACCAAGGAGGTGAAAGACCTATATGGAAAAAAAAAAAACCTTTGAGTCTCTGAAGAAAGAAATTGAAGAAGATATCAGAAAATGGAAATCCATGCTCATGGATTGGTAGAATGGACAGTGAAAATGGCTATCCTACCAAAAGCAATCTACATATTCAATGCAATTCCCATCAAAATACCAACACAATTTTTTTTTACAGACATTGAAAGAACAATTCTCAATTTCATATGGAAAAACAACAACAACAAAAATGACCCAGAATAGCTAAAACAATACTGTACAATAAAAGATCTTCTGGAGGTATCTCCATCCCTGCTCTCAAGCTGTACTATAGAGCAGCATTAATAAAAACTGCATGGTACTGGCATAGAAACAGAATGGTGGATCAATGGAGTCAAATAGGAAACCCAGAAATAAACCCACACACCTATGGATACCTGATTTTTGACAAAGAAGCCAAACCATACAATGGAAAAAAGACAACATCTTCAACAAATGGTGCTGGTCTAACTGGATGTCTACATGTAGAAAAATGCAAATAGGCTCATATTTATCACCCTGCACTAAGTTAAAGTCCAAGTGGATCAAAGACCACAACATAAAATCAGACACACTAAATCTGCTAGAAGAAAAAGTAGGGAAGAGCCTTGACCTCATTGGCACAGGAGACAACTTCCTAAACAGAACACCAGTAGCACAGGCTCTAAGATCAACAATCAATAAATGGGACCTCACGAAACTAAAAAGCTTCTGTAAAGCAAAGGACAGTCATCAAAACAAAATGACAGCCTTCAGACTGGGAAAAGATCTTCACCAACCCTATAGCTAACAGAGGGCTAATATCCAGAATATAAAAAGAACTAATGAAGATATACACTGAAAAGCTTTATTTTTTAAAAGTTTGCAGTGAATGGACTCTCAGAAAGCATTTTGAATATGAAAATTATTTCTATGGTAGACATTTCTAATTAATTATCATTGCTCTTAAGGTGGCATAATTCTCTTTATTCCAGATTGTTTTGATTTGTTTTTCTTGCGATGTTAGGATATGACATCTCTTTCTTCTATGTTCACATTTCCAGTTACCCCTGCACACTGCTATCAGCCTTGCAGTCAGAGATTATTTACATTGTATATTAAGGTGTATAGGATGTGTTTTTGGAGAATGCTCAACTTGGTTCTTCCATTGGTTTCCGTTTCTAACACAACAAAAGAGCCACTCCTCAGTCTGCACTAGATCTAACATGTTGTTCTCTCTCTCTCCAAAAGCTGCTTTCTCATTAATTACAAATTACATACTGACGTTTCTGAGATAGATCTTAACTTTAGGATCTTCAAATTGTCTAACTCAACACTCTTTTTTTTAGATGAAGAAATGAAGTCGTGGAACTAATAGCAATAATAATATCGAACCTTAAGGATGCAATTGCAAATGCTGCTCACTGTAACCGTGACTTGAGTATTACCTCCTTTAGTCCTTCTAATGGCAATAAGCAGGCATTCATTTTATTCTGTGTTTTAAAATGTAAGCCATTTAATAATGGCTTATTTAAGAGTACATAGTTTACAAGGAGAGAAACGACGATTCTAATACAAGGTGGCAAGTTTACCAGATATTTACTTTGAGCTACCACATTGTGGCTTTAGGTGCCAGGTCTTGAAAGTAGTGTGAGTTTCCTGTGTATCTTTAACTTAGAAAGCAAGTTTATATCCCCCAGCTGCAGATACTTTAGCCTTCTATTTTGTCTTTCTATGAATCCCGATTCATGCCACTCTATGCCTACAGGTCACAGCAAACCAGGATCCCAGCACAACAGACAGACAAGTTGTTTACTAATGACTACAGAGAGACTGAAGAAGACATGACCGTGCAGGAAGAAGAGACAGCTACTGACTGTATGTTCGTGCAGAAAGACGGGACAGCTGTTGACTGCATGTCTTTTCCAAAACAGAAATTAGCTCAGTCCCAGAAGAAAATTAACCACCTCATTAAGGAAAAAATGGTAAACAAAATAGTTACTGGGTTTAGATTGCCATTTTAAAATGCATACACGCTATGAGATAGCCTGCCTTTACTGTATAATGATGCACTTGATGAGGACTGTTGTGTGTTGTAACCAGGAGAGCATATAGCAGAGCATAGTTGGGGAGCCAGGATACCCTCCAGTTCCACTTCGTTGTCTGCTCCTCACAGGAGCAGACAGTAAAAGCGTATGCTTTTAACTTTTAACCAAGCATGTACCAGAAAATTTAATGTTTATCATATGTAGTTACTGTTTCGTTAGCCTTACTTAATGGGAAAGAAAACAGTTAGGATAATGTAGCAAGAGGCCAAGGATGGTAGTAGTCAAGCAGACACTTGATGTAGTTAGGATCTATGGCCACAGTAATATCAACGATAAAACCAAAAGTCAAGAAACAGAAAGTAGCAGAGGAAAGAGTCCAGGTGAAGGTACTGGCATTTCTAAAGCTCAGTCAAGGCCTTAGGAATTCAAATCTCTAAACAAGTATATAAACAAAACTGTTAAACCTAGGATCTTGATATAGCAACACATTGACTTACCTTATCAGGACACAGCCACCAGCCTGCTCTTAGACTGTGATTTATCAAGAGAGGTTCATACACTGATTTCCAACATACAAGTTCACACACTGCCATCTGGCCATTTATGGTCAAGGAGAAATGATTCTAAAGTACATGTGAGGAAAGCAGAGAGAGGGCTCAGGGGAGGCTGAGAAGGCCCTCGGAGGCAAGCAATGTAGATACTGCTAATGAGCATCTAAGTCTGTCTCTGCAAACGGTCCAGAGAACTTGCAGTGGACAACCGCCACAGCTTGGATCTCCCTCAGTTCACACATGCATTCTGGAAATATTTCTCTAAGCAAGAAAGTGCCATTTTCTGCACAGTGCCAGTGTACTTCTTCGGTTCTGTTGCTGTGATAAGCACCCTGACCAAAAGCAACTTGGAGAGGAAAGAGTTTCTTTATCTTACACTTGCAGATAACAGCCTATCACAGAGGGGAGTACAGGCAGAAACCATGGGGAAAAGATGCTTTCTAGTTTGCTCTCTTTCATGCCCAGCTAGCTTTCTGCCCACAGTGGGTATAGGCCCTTGTGTATCAATTAGCACTCAAGAAAATGCTCCACAGACATGAACTCGAGTTTGATCAGAGCAGTCCTCGGTTAAGAGCTGCTCTTCCCAGGTGACCCTTGTAGGCATACTTTAAAATGGGGGGGGGGGGGCTTTTATTTATGTTTTTATATCTTTTTTCTCCCTACTCCACCCCAATCACTTCCAGCACCCCCAATACCAGGTAGGAGAGAGAAATGGTTAGTGGCAAAGATGGTACTGTTTTCTTAGCTGCTTCCTGCTGGTTAGGGTCATTGGACTCCATGAAGCCACTCCAATTCTCATTTCAGGAGATCTCCAACTTCCTGTTTCACAACAGCAACTAGGAGCAGCAATGGGGAAGCAGGAGCAGCGTTGTTCTTTTTTCCTTCACACTCTCTGGCCTCTGGCATTTATTCTCTCTCCAGAGTCCTTAGATTTAAACTATCTGCAGGGGGCAAAGAGCTCCTCTCAGAATCCGCACAAGGCAAATAATTTGCTGCTGTGAACCATCTGAATCAGTCCCATCTCCCACACCTGGGACCAAAACAAAAACATGTTTATACCCACGATAGACTCTAGTTTGTGTCGAGTTGGCAATAAAGATCAACCAGCATAGCAAGTAGTTTTTAAAGTTTGAAACTCTTTGGCCAGTTTAGATAATGGAAATATTTATATTTTGGTAGTTAAATGTCACTCAATCTAATAGTCACAGTCCTGCAGGACAGGATACTACTGGGTGACACACACTGTTAAGGGCCAGCCAGTCCAACTCAGAGCTTCTAGGAGTTCTGGTATTTTTTTTTTTATGCTCAAAATAGAACTTAATGTTTACTATGGTTAGCCCATAATTAAATCTCCAAAATGCTGATTGTGTATTCTTAAAGTACTGGGAAATGTCCCTTGTATCCTTCAAAGCGGATGGAGTACCTGGGTCAGGTAGGACATGTAGACATCAGGAGTACTGTGTATACATATGTAGTCTGTGGACCCATATGAAGTGTTGCTGTATGTTAAGTTGGATATAATTAGATAATTTAAAAAATTATAAATCATGTGAACATGAGCTAATGATTTTCTTACTATAACTCTTTAAGATAGATTTTATAGGCTTCTAATTTTAGGAGAGGAAGCCAGGATCTGGGTGGCTGCCCTCAAAGCAATGTATAATCAATAAACATCACAACAGGCTAGAGCCCTAGCTTTTGATCCCATAAAGTGCTATTTCCTTTCACCTGGAAATTGGTATCGGAACTTGTTGACCACTGTAGCCCCTGGATAACTATGTAAAGTTGCCAACACATGCATTTAATCATTTCTAGAGTTCTCTGCTGGGCTCTTTCCTTTACTCTGTCTTTATCCTTCTTACAAGAGGTGATCCAGTTGCTGGATGCTGTGCACAGCCCTGTAACATTGAATGAGAGGGATAAACTCTCTCTCTCCTTTCTTGTTTGAAACATGTCTTGTTGTATAGCTCTGGCTGTCCTGGACTCACTATACAGCTCAAACTACCCCTAATTCATAGAGATCCGTCTGCCTCTGCCTTCCAAATGCTGAAATCATCACACCCAACAGGAGTGTTGGGTTCCAACTTCTTAAGGAAGTTATAGTCTATTTGGGGTGGCAGACCATAAACAAATCAACAGCAATATCAGATGGGAGTACCATGAATTAAAAATAAAACAGGTAAGGCATAGTGAATGGTTATTTTAGAAAAGAAACCAACAATAATAACCTCTGAGGTGAACGAAATGACAGTGAAATGAGAGACTGAAGTACTCAAAGAAGCATCTCAGGTTGGGGAGCCCACAGTGGAAGCTTTTTTTGCCCTATTCAGAATCAGCTGGGCAGTGTGCTGCAGCAATAGAATAAAGATGAGAAAGGAGAGGGGTGATTACTGTAGGTCCATCTTGAGCGGAGCTCTGGAGGCACAGTACACACTTTGGATTTAATTTCAAAATAAAAAGGATAATTTATGCAGGACAGTCACACAAGTGAATTTTACTTTTAAAGGATTATGTTGCTACATAAAATATTTAAAAGCATTTAAGCTTATAATAATTATAATAAAGTACTTGATCACCATTTGAGTATGCTCATGAATGAACTTTTATTATGAAAATTGGTGGCAAATGGAAAGGAATGATCTTGTATCCTGCCTTTCCATACAAACTGTACTATGGGGTGGCCAAAAAAGTAGATGGGGGAAATTTATTTTTTTAATTTATTATTATTGATGACTGCATCTGTGTGTGCACATGTGCATGCAATATGGTGCACATATAGAGATCAGAGGACAAGTGTGTAGAATCTGTTCTCTCTTTCCACTGTTACATGTGATCCAGGGATTTAACTTTAGATCACAAAGCCTACATTTTTAGGCATCAAGTGCTTTTATCTGTCTACTCAGCCATTTCACCAGTCCTGAGGAATTTCATTTCAGAGGTACTCTTCAACATATGAGGGAGCAATGATGGAGAATTAGGAAATTGTCACTTATATACTTTTATGAATTGAACTATGTAGGTGTGCTAGCATCAGGAAACAAGATAAGCAAATATTATCTTCGGAAGATGACCTGGGCATGGTAGCACTCAGTACATGGCAGAGGCAGGAGGATCATAACTTTAAGGCCAGCCTGAGCTATATAGTAAGATTCTATTTGAAAACACCAAACAACAATAACAATTTTGAAAAATTTCAAAATATTAGGCATATGACATGATTTGATATTAAGAGATTGCTGTTTACATTTGGTGGTAATGATTTTGCCTTCTTCTTCTTCTTCTTCTTCTTCTTCTTCTTCTTCTTGTTTTTTGAGACAAGTTTTCTTTGTGTAACACTGGCTGTCCCCGACTCACTTTGGAGACCAGGCTGGCCTCAAACTCACAGAAACCCACCTACCTCTGCCTCACTGAGTACTGGGGTTTCAGGCGTGTGCCGCTGTGCCTGGCTTGTGGTTGTTTCTAATCTCACATCTTTTAGAGCTACCCATGAGTATTAATAGGTGAAATAATACAGAATTTCTTCAGCGTAAGAGAAGGTGAGGGTATGGGGACATTATAGGCTTGAGTGGGACTGACAATGACAAGAAACAGGAAACGGATGAAGCTGTGTGATTCACTCTATCTGTAATGAAAGTTTTCCATGACAAAGTGTTAAAGCAAGGTCTCTAGCTATTAGAAGACAGAGTATGGGAGACAAGAGTGCAGCAGCTAGGAAGGTGTACTATTGAGTCACAGAAAAGATGGTGGCTGAGAAACGAGGGACTCAAAGTGGAAGTTAGATCAGCTTGGTTTGAGGATATCTATACAAGGCGGAACCAGACTCAGTGTGATGAGAGATAATGACAACAGAGATACCATGCCAATGCCGCCCTGCCCTCTAGCAGGGCCATCCCTAAAATGACTTTCCCCTCTTTGCAGAATACCAAAGCGAACAAGGAGCTGATTCGGTGTTTCATCCTTTCTCAGATTATTTTTGGAAACGAACACTGGAAATGTGCACAGGCTTTAGCCAACCTGGCTTATGGTTACCTGACACTGAGAGGTACTTGTTTTCCGAAGTCTGTGAGGCCAAAGTGAGCCTCTCGGGGGCTGGGATGACTGGGGGCGGGGCCCTATTTAATAACATGCCACACCTCATCAAGAGAAAGGAGGAGTCCATGGGCAAAGGAGACAGTGTAGCTTAGTAATAAAAATGATGATGATGACAGTAGTTACTGAATGTCCACTATGTGCCACGGTAGTATGTTTTTTAGTCCTCATAAATCCCTTGAAGACTTCTGCGTTAGTGGTAGCATATTCCTTTAATCCCAGCACTGGAGAGGCAGTGCTAGGCAGATGTCTGAGGTCTACTCCATAGTCTACTCCATGTGGTCTACAGTGTGAGTTCCAGAACAGCCACAACTACCCAGAGAAACCCTGTACAGGCACCTCGTTCTGGTACAGGAGTACAGGCTAGGATCCATTTGCTAAAACTGGAACCTGAGTAAAAGCTCTGGGTGGGAGACTTCTCGGTCAGGGTTCAATAAATATCTTCAACAGATTGAGGCATTTCTGCAGCAAGGGTGAGTGGGAGCTGAGAAGTGAATATTCTATATGAAACCCCCTATTCAGAACATTCTAGACTCTCCTCAGACCCAAATGGTGAGAGTCCTTACGGAAGAAAAAGAAAAAAACTTTCCTTCCCATGGTGCTTCTGGTTATGATGTTTGCCTAGCAACAGAAAGCCACCTAGAATAGTTGGAAACTGAAAAGTAGATCCACAGCTAGGAAAACATGAGTTTGAGGGCAATCAGTACAGAGTAGCAAATAGAAGCCATAGGGTTGGACAATTTGATCAGAAAAAAAAAATGTAAAAAGAGGGTGAAAGAGTGCAGAGGACATAAGAGCAGAAAGCAGGAGTCTTGAGACTAGACAGCAGGAGGGAGGCAGAAAAGAAAATGAAAGGGCTGTGCCCTGGAAGTTACAGGAGGACACAAGGTTTCCAAAAGAAGTGTGGTCTGGTCTCAGCAGTGGCAGTTGGTAGTCAGAGGTCAAATAAGGTCAAGGTTGGAGACCTGATGGAAATAGAAGTTGGGTCCCTGTTATGATTAAGAACTCTGTCTGGGCTTTGGGCAAGCCTGATTTATAGTCACTACCCAAGAGGCTTGGCTGGAATTCAGACTTGAGGAGATGGACAGTATGAAGTGAAAAGGAAGGTCTGTCTGATCTTAGCATAAAGCCAGAAGCTGTTTCTTATAGTGTGGGTGGAAGATAACCATGGTCAGGCAATATGAGAAACTTGTTCCATGTTCCTTTGCATTGTCAATGACAAACTGACTGGGAGTTTTACCTTTCCAATTCAATTCTGAGCTAAGTCCAAATAGGTAAGGAGGTGATCCCACAAAAGATGGTGTCAACAGCCTTTTCTCTGAAATTCACAGTTCTTTCTGCTACTTGAGTGGAAAACTACACTTGGGATAAGAAGTTAAGATGATAGAATTCTATGTTTTATTTGTTTTTTTTTCTAGGTGGGAAAAATATCTAGTTAGAAAGAAGTACCTAGATTTTAAACCTAAGTCCCTGACACTGGACCTAGACTTTTTCTAGAATACACTGATCACCACTGAGAGTAGCCTCATGTGTCAGATTTCAGTTGTAGTCTTTACCTGGTCTTCCCCTTAGGACTCTTCTAGTGTTTGTCCCATAGACTGGAACAAGGCTTCCAACATCATAGACATTTGAGAGGAATAAAGGACCCTCCGAGATATACTTACTTTCATTGTTCTTGATCCTGTAACTGCTTTTAAAATGGACAGATGGACAGAATATATGAATCAGCCTATCGTGGGGAAGGAGAGAACATCCATGTGTGTGTTCATGCCTGGCTGCACATGTGCAAGTTTTATAGAGATAAGAACTCCTATTTTTTGTTTGTTTGTTTCCCTCTGTGTCCTTTCCTGCATTGGAATATGGGTGTCAAACCCAAAGGCTGATTTCTCTCAATAAACAATCTTTAAGTAAGTATTTTGAGAGAAATCTGTACATATGAAAGAAATACCAGGAAGAGCACACTGAGAATATAATGTGTAGACACCTGCAAAGAACTTAGAACATTTTATGTGAAGTAAGCTACCCAGAGACCTGTGATAGCAGGCGTTTAAGGTCAATGTTCTGTAATTAATTTAAATAAAACCCCTTGGAAATGTTGAATGAAGTGATTCCTGACTGAGGCAGCAAGTGGTAGATGATAGTGGTAGATGGTAGATGAAGTGGTGTGTTTGTGTGTGCATTTGAGAAAGACTATAGGAATTGAATAGGGTGTGGTTGGTAGCAGAAAGCGTGTTGAGGTAATGTTCTAATGAAAGACTAGGACAGAGGTGACAGCTTTGGCCAGTGATGTGGAGCATCTGTTAGACAGCAGGAAAGTGTTGTATCTGGCCATGATTTGGACCAAGAAGATGAATTTGGGAAGGAGACTATGCTGGGCAGATAACAGCATGGCTTTTAAACATGGCCAAGAACTTTGTGCTGATATAGTAGGCAAGGATGGCTGATGGAGATTTTCCAGCAGGATGATGAAAATATCAAAGCAGCCCTTTAGCAACACTAACCTCACAATGATAGTTGAATGTAAGCTATCTGAGTTATCTGGATCTAATACTAAGGCTAAACTGAGAATGAATGGGTAAAAAAGTAAGAATTCAGGAGTCTATGAAGAAAAGATAATTTTTAAAACCAAATCCCACTCCCATGAATCTTTCTTAAATACTCATTTAGAACATACAGATAAGGTTATTCTTTGAAAATTGGTTATGGTACTGAAATATTAGAAACAAAGAATTTGTCAATAAGGAACAAGAATGAGTGTGATTTATGATTTACATAAAAGGAGTATGATTTATTAAAGAGTATGAAGCACCTCTACATACTCTCGGGGAAATAACTGAATGCATCTTTTGGGAAAAGGGAATCACAGTGAAGTGTACCATTATAATTAGGTTCTTCCTGTATTAAGAGGAGAATAGACAGACTATACGAGAAAGAAAAGGAAAAATGTAAGAGAGAGTAAACCAGACTGGAAATTAGGCCTCAATGTCTGCCATTTCCTATACTTTCACCTTTTTTTTTTTGTAAAGATGTTGTATTATTATTATATAGCCCAGACTGGCCTCCAACTTAACTATGTACTTGAGGATGAAGTTGAACTTCTGGTCTTGATCCTCCTCTTTCCATCTCCCAAATGCTGGCTTGCTTATAGTTTTCAACCATAGAAATAAATTATCTATCCTAAAATGACCATTGACACGAGGGCACAGCTGCACATGCTTGTAGCCCAAAGCAGCCAGGAACGGGAGCAGCAGTAGGATCACAGACTAGAAGCCAAGCCACAGAGAAAGTCCAAGGCCAGCCTGGGTTACATGACTGACACCCTGTCTCCCCACCAACCCCCCCCCCAAAAAAAGTGAATTCCCAGAGGTGACCTTGATGCCAAAGATGCAGTTTTCATTGAGGAATAGGTCGTGAAAGGAAAACTGGAATTACTGTGTAGGTTTTTTGTTATTGTTTGCTTGATTGCTTGTGTGTTTGTTTTTGAGAGAGCTTTTCACTGTATAGCCCTGCCTGCCTCAGACTCAGAGACTGCCTCTCGCTGCCGGCCCTGATGGCATGCACTACCAGGCCTGCCTGTGTGCAGGCTTTGGTGTGTTGATTTTGAATTGCAATAGAAAAGCCTTCTTACTTGGTGTTAGAAATCCAGAAACAAAAATGTGTGGCTCAAGAAGGAGAGTCATAAGCACGAGGACAGTTTGAGACTAAGACCAGAGAGGAGATGCGGGTATTCTAAGCATTGAAGTGAGCCTGGGCTGTAATTACAGGAGTCCATAAAATGTCCAAGATGCAGAAAGAAGGCGAATATTCAAAAAGACCTGAATATGGACATATTAAAGAATAGGAGCGAAGGGAAATGGGAAAGACTTACTCAGCAGAGAATTGATTAGAAAGGATCAGGTGAAACGGTGCAGCAGTGTGGGGAGAAGAACGGTGATCTGTGATGTGTGTGGTCGGACTTTGGAAGCCTTAGATCAGTTTCACCACAGTAGTCATAGCAGAAGACAGGTTCCAGGGATGAGTTCAAGGCACAGGGACCAGTGATTATGCTGTACAGTCTCTTGTTTTTATTTAGTTTGATTGGTTTTGAGACAGTGCTTCGTTTTGTAGAGCAGGCTAGCCTCAAATTCATACTCCTCCTGCCTAAGCCTTGTGAATGCTGGGACGACAGATGTGCTACCATGCGTAGCTGGACTACATGCTATATATACCACATATTGAACAAGATGAAAGGAGATAGGAAGGAGAGCTAAAAATGTCAAAAAAGACATTTTATAAAGGAGATACAGCAATATTGTAGGCAGAGGGGGGAACAAGTTGGGAAAGAGTATTGGAAGTGTCTTAGTGTTCTACTGTCTGTGAAGAGACACCATGGCAATGAAAACTCTATATAAAAGAAAGTATTTGATTGGGGCTTGCTAACAGTTTCAGAGGTTGCGTTCATCGTCATTATGGTGGAGAGCGTGGTGGCATGCATACCAGAAGGCATGTTGCTGGAGAGGTAGCTGACAGTCTACATCTGGATCCGCAGGCCCTAGGAAGAGAGAGACACTGAGACTGGGACACTTCCAACAAGGCCACACCTCTTCATCCCTTCGAAGTACTGCCACTTCCTGTTGGCCAAGCATTCAGACATATAACTACGGAGGCCATCGTTATTCAAACCAGCACAGGAAGGATTTCTTTTTTTAATGGGGTAGCTGGATGTGGTGATACATAACTGTAGTCCCAACACTTGGGAGACGGAAGCAAGAGTATTATTACATAAAAGCCAGTAGAGGAAACTGAAGTCAGAACATGGCTGTTCTGGAAAGAGAGCACATCCAAAGACCTTCTAGGTCTTTGTGATCCAGCTGGAATACAAATATGTCTTTAATCCAGGAGATAAAGGCAAGAAGACATGAGTTCAAGGCTAGCCTGGTATAGAGCATATTTCAGGTAATGAGAGGCTTAGGTTCAGGCGTGGTGGTACATGCCTTTAATCCCAAACAGTGAAGGTAAAGATAGTTTGTAGAAGGAAGCATTCATGTTTGAAAGGGATGCCTAATTGAATGGCAGAAAACAGTGATGAATTGGAGAAAGATTTGACAGAAAAGGATACACCCAAATATCATGAGAAGAGAGAGGAAAGGGGGCAATACAGAGGAGAGGAGGCAGCTTTACTGGGACAGTAATAAAAAGATAGGTTGCAAAGAAAGAATTAAGGTGAAGAGTGAATGAGCCAGAGAATGAGAAGGAGGCAGGAGATTGGAGCAGATTTCTGGAGTTAGTTCGAAGTCAAACAGAGAAATTCTAGGGCTGCGAGAGAAGCCAGATTGAATAAGTCAGCTGGCAGGAGGAGTTTGAGCCAGAACAGCTTAGTTGAAGCAGCCAGCCCAGAGCTCAGTAAGAACAAGAAATGGTGAGGTCATTCAGCAGTAAGTCTCAGAGGTTGAAACATTCTAGGCCTAGGTTAGAATGTACAGAGGTTAAAAGCTTCCAGGAGTAGGCCAAGGTTAGCAGATGGAGGCAGTAAGCCTCCCAGACAAAAACTAAAGAAGGAAAATAAAAGTTCCTTTTATATAACATTTGGGCTACATAGTGACACCCTATTCAATCAACCAATGGATTGGGATGGGGTCCACAAGAGAGCAGAATATGTAGGTGGCTGTTGCTTGATGAGATAAAGCTAAGGATGCCAGAAATGGAACTCTGCTTCCAACTGCCCTGAGGAGTAGTTCCAAAGAGCCTGATGACACAGCAGCTGACACCAGGGCAGGCAAGATCACCAGGGTAGTTTGGCAGCGGATGCTGAGCTGTTTCCAAGTACGCAGGAAGGAGCATATGGTATGTGGACAAGCAGTTTCCGGCTCTTTTGCTAATTATTAATGTGATAGTAAATTAATCAGTCAGCTTGTTGTAATTGGAAGCTGTCCAGGTATTCCTAGCTCTGTTGTAAGTGCTACAAAATCAGAAAAAGGAAAAGTCATGAGTCCGTTTTCTCTAATTAGAAAAAAACCGACACAACTGAGGATGATTTAAAGCAAATCCAAACAAACACTCCCATGGATGATCTAGCCTGCAGGAAGCCTAACTCCAGCTTAAAGTGAGGTTGTATTTGAGAGAATCTAAAAGCAGAACCATGAAAATTTCTCAAACTTAAGACAGATCCAATAAATTATTTACTAAGGGGATCTGACTCTAGGAATACTAGCGGTGGCTGTGCCAGACTCTGACCCAGCATTGCCTGACCCTTTCTCATGAACTAAATTTATCCGTGACATCAAAATAACATGGAAGGTGTTTCATTTTTCTTTTTCTTTCTTTCTTTCTTTTTGCTTATTTGTTTTTAATAATAAAGGGAATGTATCTTAACATGGCAGTTATTTAACAGGACTTAAAATGTTTAAACATAAGACTGAAATGAGGCCACTTAAACATTTTACTACATTCTGTCTTATCAAAATTGTGAACTTAAAAAACCAACTCCATCCCCCAAATAAAACCTAGTAATATAATGAACTGTGGTTAAACTTAAAATAAAAATTGGGATTATTATAAGTGGCCAATTAAGAGAAATTCATTTAAACATATTTGTGGATAACAACATTTATCTACGCCCATTTCTTGGAAAATGTAAAAGTCACTGTCAGATTTCTGTTTCTGAGTAAGTGAATCACTGACATGATGCTTTGAAGACTAGAGTTTGGAAATGCAAAGAGTGACGGAAGGAGCTTCAACTTCTAACACCTCAGTGAAAACTTTACTTCTAAAGCACATCCTATCTATTTGGCAGTTGGAAAAAAACTGAAAACAAAGCTTTTCTTGTATAAAATGCTTAAAAAGTAATTTATCCTCCATTCCAAAATTTAAGCCCTTTAAATATCACAAAGTTGTCCTCTTAGGCCTTACAAAAGATAGCTACCTTTAAGTATTCTAAACAAGAATGCTTTTCTGTTTAGTTACCCTGTTGATTTCTATGAAGGTGTTTTCATTAGCATCTTTTAGGAAGATAAATCTTGAGGCACAGGCAAACTAATTAGTTCAAGATTACAAGTTTGTGGCTATGACTTATTTCTAGGAAATCTGCCCCTTGACCTTGGTCTCTTGTTCGATAGTAACATCTTAAACATAAAAGGTGGCCAAAGGTGATTGCTTTCAAGTGACTGAAGTGACCGCAAAAGACTGGGTCACTCTGAACAGGCCTGAGTCATGTTAAGAAACATCTGAGGTGGGCCATGGTGGCACACACCTTTAATCCAGCACTTGGGAGCCAGAGGCAGGGATCTGCCTAGATCCCTGAGTTGGAGGCCAGCCTGATTTAGAGAGAGAGTCCGGAAATAGTGTACACTGAGAAACCCATTCTCAAAACACCAGAGAGAAACAGAGACAGACACAGGGTGGGGAAGGAGGACAGAGGAGAGAAGAGAGGAGAAAAACACCAGGAAAAGCCTGCCCACACTAAAACCAATCAGTAAGATGCTTAGTGGACAACTTTGAAACCGCTTCGCAGTTCATAAACACTCATCTGTCATCACCGACTCGGGTTCCTGCAGGCTTTGATGCCACTCTGATTTTTACCTTATTTATGCTCCTTAAGTGCAGGGGCAGGGTGGAGGGTGCAAGGGTGGTGATGTCCCTGGCCTGGAAGGACAGGTAAAGGAAAATGACTAAGCAACCACTGGGACTGAAGGCATGGAGATTAGAGTTGTAGGGAGAGATGATGGGACAGCTGTAACACCCCTCCTACAGGGATCCAGTAAAAAGTCTCATAAGCATATGCACAGGCATTTCTTGATGTGAAAGGAAGTATTTACTTCAATTAATAAAATGCAACTTCACTTCAAAATGTCACTGATAGTAATATCAGAGGGTATTTTATCATGTACTTTCTCCAGTAGTATGTGCCATAAAAATAGTTGCCATTAGTAAACAGGGGACCGTAGGACTACTTCAGACATAAACAGAGCACTTTCATACATGAAAATGTTGGAATGCATTTCTCCAGAACAGTGGTTTCCAAAGTCTTGAGACCTAGTTTCCCGTTCACTAAATGTGCTTGGGTGCTCTTCATTCATTTCGTTTATTGCAAATCAGGTTCAACAGTATTAATATATGTAATGCTAAAAACAGAGGATAGGAGAAAAGAACAGGCTAACAACAGCATAGAAGTGTAGGTCCCCTGGTACACTATGACACCTCACATGCCCACAAGAGTACATGCACCACACGCAGACCGGAGAGGATGTGAAAGCTGTGCTTTCTCTTTCAGTGCTTGCTCTGAAGTGTGATGGTTCCAGACCACACAGTTTGTTTAATACCCACTGGTTGTCAGTTCAGCATGTTCAGGGGGAACAAGGAGTGTGGACATAGCTCTACAACTCATTGGCAGATGGTCCTCCTGAAGACAGCTTCTCTCAGAGACATCGCAGCCAGCCCAGGCACTGGGGCACCAGAGGTGGGCCTGCAAAGGCCTGGAGGCCTGGGGATGCTTCAGGGCAGGTACCTAGTTGTTTCACTTTCACTTAACCCATCCAGAAAGAAGGCTGTGCTGATCTGGAGATGTTCAGTAACTCCTCCACGTTTACCCTTCTTACTCCTCCCGAAGCAGGGAGACAACTGAGTTGGGTTGCTACACATCCAAGGGTCCATGTGATTTTATAAAACAACCTATTTGATACTGTCAGTTTGCTATTTTACTATCTTGGATTTTTAAGACACCAACACCAGCTTCTAATGTCTCACTTTCAGAGTCTAGTAGTTGATAAGGAAGGTCACCAAGCACCTGACAGGTGAGACAAAGTCACTGAATTTTAGCATCTTCTTTGTTTTGAATGTGTCCTCTCTAAAATTCAGGTGTCACCAATGTGAAAGTATTAAAAGGTGGAGCCAATTAGAAACGAATACACCTGGCAAGTGTTCCTCCCTCAAGGATGAAATTGTGGACACAATAAAAGAGGCTTCAGGAAGCATGCAGCCCTTTTTTCTCATTGATCCTGGCATGTGAATACAGCAAGAAATATACCTACATGCAGATGTCTTGATCTTAGACTACCCAAGCCCTGGGACTTTTTTGTTTTTAATTTTATTTTTAAATTTTATTTTATGTACATTGGAGTGAAGGTGTCAGATCCCTTGCAACTGGAGTTCTAGACAATTGTGAGCTGCCATGTGGGTGCTGGGAATTGAACTCGGGTCCTTTGGAAGAGCAGACAGTGCTCTTAACCACTGAGCCATCTCTCCAGCACCCGCCCTGGGACTTTTAAAAAAATTAATTAATATTTATTAATTAAAGTTTATTCACTTTGTATCCCAGCTATAGCCCCCTCCCTCATTGCCTCCCAGTCCCACCCTCCCTCCCTCATCTCCTCCCATGCCCCTCCCCAAGTCCACTGATAGGGGAGGTCCTCTTCCCCTTCTATCTGATCCTAGTCTATCAGGTCTCATCAGGACTGGCTGCATTGTCTTCCTCTGTGGCCTGGTAAGGCTGCTTCCTCCTTAGGGGAAGGAAATCAAAGAACCAGCCACTGAGTTCATTTCAGAGACAGTCCTGTTCCCATTACTAGGGTACCCACTTGGAAACTGAGCTGCCATAGGCTACATCTGTACAGGGGTTCTAGGTTATCTCCATTCATGGTCCTTGGTTGGAGTATCAGTCTCAGAAAAGACCCCTTTGCCCAGATTTTCTGGTTCTGTTGCTCTCCCTGTGGAGCTCCTGTACCCTCCAGGTCTTTCTATCTCCCCTTTCTTTCATGAGCTTCCCTGCACTCTGCCCAAAGTTTGGCTATGAGTTTCAGCATCTGCTTTGATACCCTGCTGGGCAGAGTCTTTCAGAGGCCCTCTGTGGTAGGCTCCTGCCCTGATCCCTGTTTTTTCCCTCTTCCAGTGTCCATCCTATTTGCCTTTCTGAATGAGGATTGATCATCTTACCCAGGGTCTTCCTTCTTGCTTAGCTTCTTTAGGTGTACAGATATTAATATGTTTCTCCTATATTATATGTCTAATATCCACTTATAAGTGAGTATAGACCATGTGTGTCTTTCTGCTGCTGGGATACCTCACTCAGGATGATCTTTTCTAGATCCCACCATTTGCCTGCAAACTTCATGATTTTGTTTTTGTTTTTTGTTTGTTTTAAACTGCTGAGTAGTATTTCATTGTGTAAATGTATCACAGTTTATGTACCCATTCCTCAGTTGAGGGACATCTGGGTTGGTTCCAGATTCTAGCTATTAAGAATAAAGCTGCTATGAACATGGTTGAGGAAATGTCCTTGTTGTATATTTAAACATATTTTGTAAACTTGCCTAGCAGTGGTATAGCTGGATCTTGAGGAAGCACTATTCCTAGTTGTCTGAGAAAGCACCAGATTGATTTCCAAAGTGGTTGTACAAGGTTACATTCCCACCAACACTGTTCTTTCTCCACATCCTCTCCAGCATGTGCTGTCACTTGAGGTTTTGATCTTAGCCATTCTGATGGGTGTAAGGTGAAATCTCAGGGTTGTTTTGATTTCATTTCCCTGATAGCTAAGGATGTTGAACATTTCTTTAAGTGTTTCTCTGCCATTTGATATTCCTCTATTGAGAATTCTCTGTTTAGTTCTGTACCCCATTTAATTGGATTACTTGATTTGTTGCTGTTTAACTTCTTGAGTTTTTTTTTTTTATATATTCTGGATATTAGCCCTCTGACAGATATAGCATAGGTGAAGATCCTTTCCCAGTCTGTAGGCTGCTGTAATGTTCTGACAACAGTATCCTTTGCTCTACAGAAGCTTTTCAGTTTCATGAGGTCCCATTTATTGATTGTTGATCTTAGAGCCTGTGCTATTGGTGCTCTGTTCAGGAAGTAGTCTCCTGTGCCAATGAGTTCTAGGGTCTTCCCCACTTTTTCTTCTAACACATTTACTGTGTCTGGTTTTATGTTGAGGTCTTTGATCCACTTGGACTTTAACTTTGTGCAGGGTGATAAATATGGATCTATTTGCATTTTTCTACATGTAGACATCCAGTTGGACCAGCATCATTTGTTGAAGATGCTTTTTTCCATTGTATAGTTTTGGCTTCTTTGTCAAAAATCAAGTATCTGTAGGTGGGTGGGTTCATTTCTTGGGTCTTCTATTTGATTCCACAGATCCAATATTCTGTTTCTATGCCAATACCATGTGGTTTTTATTACTATTGCTCTGTAGTACAAATTGATATCAGGGATGGAGATACCTCCAGATGGTCTATTGTTGTACAGGATTGTTTTAGCAATTCTGGGTTTTTTGTTTTTCCATATGAAATTAAGAATTGTTCTTTCAAGGTCTATAAGGAATTGTGTTTGTATTTTGATTTGCATTGAATCTGTAGATTGCTTTTGGCAGAATAGCCATTTTCACTATGTTAATCCTACCAATCCATGAGCATGGGATATCTTTCCATTTTCTGATATGTTCTTCAATTTCTTTCTTCAGAGGCTTGAAGTTCTTTTTCATATAGGTCTTTCACTTGCTTGGTTAGAGTCACACCAAGGTACTTGCTGTTATTTGTGGCTATTGTGAAAGGTGTTGTTTCCCTGATTTTCAGGCTTTTGTATACAGGAGGGCTACTGAATTTATTTTGTATCCAGCAACTTTGCTGAAAGTATTTATCAGATGAAGGGGTTCTCTGGTTGAATTTTTGGGGTCACTCATGTATAGTATATCATCTGCAAATAGTGATACTTTGACATCTTCCTTTCTAATTTATATCTCCTTGATCTCCTTTAGTTTTATCTTATTGCTCTAGCTAGGACTTCAAGTACTATGTTAAAGAGATACAGAGAGAGTGAGCAGCCTTGCTTTGTCCCTGATTTCAATGGGATTGTTTAAGTTTCTCTCTGTTTAGTTTGATGTTAGCTATAGTATATTGTTTTTACTATGTTTAGGTATGTGCCTTGTATCCCCGATCTCTCTGAGATTTTAAGCATGGATAGGTGTTGGATTTTGTCAAATGCTTTTTTTGGTGTGTAAGGGGATGATCATGTGTTTTTTTTTTTTCCTTCAGTTTGTTTATATAGTGGATTACATTGATGGATTTCCGTATATTGAACGACCCTTACATTCCTGGGATGAAAGCTTTTATGTGTTCTTGGATTTGGTTTGCAAGTATTTTGTTGAATATTTTTGCATCAATGTTCGTAACAGAGATAGGTCTGAAGTTTTCTTTTTTTGGTTGGGTCTTTGTGTGGTTTTGGTATCAAGGTGGCTGTGGATTTATAGAATGAGTTTGGTAATGTTCCTTCTGTTTTGGAATACTTTGAAGAGAGTTGGAGTTAACTCTTCTTTGAAGGTCTGGTAGAATTCTGTGCTGAAACCATCTGGCCCTCGGCTTTTTTGGGAGGGAGACTTTGGATGACTGCTTTTATGGGGGATATAGAACTATTTAATCTATTTACCTGATTTTGATTTAATTTTGGTAAATGGAATCAATCAAGAAAATTGTTCATTTCACTTAGATTTTCAAATTTTGTGGCACATAGGCTTTGGTAGTAAGACCTAATGATTGTTTGGATTTCCTAAGTGTCTGTCATTATGTCCCCCTTTTCTTTTCTGATTTTGCTGATTTGGATAGTTCCTCTCTGCCTTTTAGTTAGTTTGGCTAAAGGTTTGTCTATCTTGTTGATTTTCTCAGAGAACCAGCTCTTGGTCTCATTGATTCTTTGAATTGTTTTCCTTGTTTCTAATTCATTGATTTCAGTTCTGAGATTGATTATTTCCAATGGTCTACTTCACATGGATGTGTCTGCTTCCTTTTTTCTAGGGCTTTTTGGTGTGCCGTTAAGTTGCTTGTATGGGATGTCTTAAACTTCTTTCTGGAGGCATGTAGTGCTATGAACATTCCTCTTTGTACTGCTTTCAATGTGTCCCATAAGTTTGGGTAAGTTGTGCCTTCATTTTCATTGAATTTTAGAAAGTTTTTAATTTCTTTATTTCTTCTCTAACCTAGCTGTCATTGAGTAGGGAGTTGTTCAGTTTCCATATGCATATAGCCTTTTTGCTATTTCCATTGTTGTTGAGGTCCAGCTTTAGTCCATGGTGGGCAGATAGAATCCAAGGGATTAGTTCAATCTTCTTGTATCTGCTGAGGCTTGCTTTGTGACCAACTATATGTTCTATTTTGGAGACAGTTCCACGAGGTGCTGAAAAGAAGGTATACTCTTTTGAGTTTGGGTGAAAAGTTCCGTAGACATCTATTAGGTCCACTTGATTTAGGACCTCTCTAAGTGCCATTATTTCCCCATTTAGCTTCTGTCTAGATGATCTGTCCCTTGTTGAGAGTCGAATCTTGAATCTCCCACTATTAAGTTGTTGGGATCAATGTGTGTTTTGAGCTTTAATAATGTTTCATTTATGAATGCAGGTGCTCTTGTATTTCGGGCATAGATGTTCAGGATTGTGATGTCCTCCTGGTGGTTTTTCCCTTTGATGAGAATGAAGTGTTCCTCCTCTTCTTTTTTGATTAATTTTTGTTGAAAGTCTATTTTATTAGATATTAAGATAGCTACTCCAGCTTGTTTTCTGGGTATGTTTGCCTAAAAAATCTTTTTCCAGCCCTTTACTCTGAGGTAGTGTTTCTTTATTGCAGAGGTGCTTTTCTTGGATGTAGCAAAATGTTGGGTCCTGTTTCTACAACCATTCTGTTAGTCCATGTCTTTTTCTTGGATATTTGAGTCCATTGTTGTTGCATAGTGACCAATGAATGCTAGTTTCTTTTATTGTGGAGTTGATGATGTTACTATTCATTGTTTTCTTTTAATTTTTTGCTATGAAATTATCTATATCCTGTGTTTTCTTGGGTGTAGTTGATTTCATCGGATTGGAATTTTCCTTCTAGTGTTCTCTGTAGGTCTGGGTTTCTGTGTAGATATTGTTTAAGTTTTATTTTATCATGGGATATTTTGTTTTCTCCATCTATGTTGATTGAAAGCTTTGCTGTGTATAGTAGTCTGGGTTAGCATCTGTGGTCCCTTAAAGTCTGCATGACATCTGCCCAGGGCCTTCTGGCTTTCATAGTTTTTGTTGAGAAGTCTGGTGTTATTCTGATAAGTCTACATTTATATGTTACTTGGCCTTTTTCCCTTGCTGCTTTTAATACTTTTTCTTTGTTCTATAGATTTAGTGTTTTAACGATGATGTGACGTGAGGAGGTTCTTTTCTGATCCAGTCTATTTGGTGTTCTGTAGGTCTTTTGTATATTAATAGACATCTCTTTTCTCTAAGTTGGGAAATTTTTCTTCTATGATTTTCTTGAAAATATTTTCTGGACCTTGGAGCCTGGAATCTTTTTTTTTTTTTTGTCTATTCCTATTATTCTTAGATTTTCATCTCTTCATGGCATCCTTGATTTCTTGGATGTTTTGTGTTTGGAACTTTACAATTTTACTTTTTCTTTGAGAGATGTTTCAATTTCTGCAATTGTACATTTAGCCCCTGAGATTCTCTTTTCCATCGCTTGTATTCTGTTGGTGATGCTTACTTTTGTGATTCCTGATCTTTTCTCTAAGTTCTCTAGCTCCAGGGTTTTCTCTGTTTGTGCTTTCTTCATAGATTCTAATTCTGTTTTCATGTCTTGCACCACTTCCTTCATCTGTGTTTCCATGATGGCCTCTATTTTTTTTTATTCATTTCATATTTATGTGCCTCTATTTGTGTGGCTATATTTGCTTGTATTTCATTGAGAGCTTTGTTCATTTCCTCTTTATTTGCCGCTATTTGTGTGGCTATTTCTTTGAGAGTTTTGTTTCTTCTTTATGTGCCTCTAACAACTTGATAAGCATAGCTTTAAAATCATTTTCCTCTGTTGCCAATGAATTAAAATATCCATTGATTTTGGGGATTGCTGATGAAGCCACGATGTCCTGATTTTTGTTGGATGTGTTCTTACTCTAGCGATGTGCTTATCCATAACCTTCACTGTTGTTTGTTCCTGCAGTCTTCAGACTGGGTCTGACTGTCTCTGGTGTCTGGAATATTCTTTAGGAAGATGGGAGAGGTCCACCAGTTTGAGAGTGGATGTTAGTGTTTCAGCTGTAGCTAAGGGAGGAAGGTCATGGGTGCATATGTGCACGCTCAAGTATGTGCGTGGAAGTGTGCCTTGAAGGACAGGGTGCTAGAGCACCTGCAAGGGTGTAGACTCCTGCAAGGGTGGGGCTTAATCGCTGGAGGGGGTGCTGGCATTGTTCATGGAAGCAATATACATGCACAGGTGTCCTGAAAACCTCAGTGACCTACAGGCCTGCAGTGCTAGCCTCCTGGTATTCAGATCTGTCTGGGCTCCAGGAACTGTTTGCCTGGACTCCACTGGTAGACCTACAGAACAGGGCCTTGTCCCAAGGATCCCTGTGTTGCCCACAGTTGGGGTGTGGGTTGGAGGGATTCGAAGTCTGGCTGCTAGGGCTGGATCTAGGGCTCTGCATGCACTTACTTGAAGGCATTATCACTAGCTTGCAGGCCTAATTGGAAAGCACAGGGGTTCCCCCTGTTCTATACTTTCAGATTTGGGCCTGCAGGGGCAAATGATATCTGTCAGCTCAGTGGTGTCCATTGTTTGGCTGCAGGAAGGGAGATTCATACTTGGGACAGCTGCCTGTGCTGTCTCTCAGTCACAGAGTTTGTTGCTTGGAGCAACCAATGCATCCTCCACAGAGCTGGGAGGCCCATGTTTGAGGTAAGGGGAAGTGCAGGGTGGTTGAATATTCACCACTCCAGTCCCCAGAGATGGCCACGGGTGACCTGGATCCAAGCTCACGGTTGTCCCCTCTCTCCCAGGAAGCCTCAATGTCAATGTTCTGGCTTCAGCTGCCCCTCCACTCACCAATTGCAGATCTTCTGCCCCTCAGATAAGATACGCACTGGTTGCCACCTTCTGGATTGTCCTCACTCTTGGAATTAAAAAAAAAAAAAAAAACTAAAATAAAGTTTTGCTCTTTGTAAGTTCTCCAGTCTCTGTCTGTTAAGGTGGCACCGGTGCCGGAGCCCGCCAGCAGAGCAGAACGGGGTTCTGAGTCGGGAGTGAGGATTGAAATTAATAATGTACACTACACATATTATGTTCCGAGAGGCTTCTGGCGCTTGCTCGTGGCTTCAATGAGCCCTATAGCGTCAATACGCTCTGTGTCCGAAAAGCCACGAGACCAGCCAGCCTTGTTTTTTTATACAAACAGTTTACACAAAGGGTTAATTTTTACAAGGAAGTGAGGCAGAGCTGAGATTTCAGACAAGCTCTCCCACCTGCTGTCACTAAACAAAAGGCGAATGGACTTGCAAATGCTTCCCTGTCTCCAAGGGAAGGCCTGGAAAAAACCTGTCTTCCTGTGCTGAGACTAGCATTACAAATAGCCGCCAAAGCAGCTATGACCCAGCCCGCGACACACCCGGTAGACCAACTCCTGAGACCACATTATAGAGATGCAGTGCATAGTTTTATACATCTGTAAGTTCAGACTTCACCTTAGTCTCATTGGTCCATTCTTCTCTTCACTAACACTTTTGGTTTTTTGTTTACTTTACTCGGGCAGAAACTCTTCTGTTAGCCAAAATTCTACCCGAGACCAAGATTAGCCCCATCTATCTGTATGCCTTTGATCCCAGAAGAGGCTGGGGGATCTCTGTGAGTTTGTGGTCAGTCTGGTCTACATAGTGAGATACAGGATGGCCAGAGCTACAAAGTGAGACCTGTCTCGGAAATACATTTTTTTCCCCACTAACTCTGTTTCTTTATATATGGGCCTCAGACATCCCAAATTAGTATCATCTGGGAGAGTCATTATCAATTTGAACTTTTGGTCATCACTGGAAACCTTGTTGCTGTTGTGTGAATTTCTCACCCCGGTGCTTGTAAACCAGTAACCATTGGAACCTGAAAGGGAGTTTGTGTAGGGCAGTTCAGGAGCCACCGCAGTCTCCTGACTGAGAGCCAAGCCCCCTATCTTCAGGGCCCACTTCTCTCTTCAGTTAAGCTCTTCCAGGACTAGTTGGATTCAGGGTCAGGTTTAGAGCCAGTCCAGGGAAGGCTTTGTTCCTTTCATTGTAACTCACTATGGGTGTTCTACACATTTAGAACATATGAGGGCTGCGGGCACTAAAGGCCGGTCCTTTCAAATTGCCTATGTTGAAAATTGAGCTGAACCCATGCTTTGAACACTATGATCCAAGGCCAAAAGCAAAACAATTTTTTTTTTTTGTAATGAACCAGTAATATGAAGTGAGGAGTAGATGCACAAGAGGCTTATTTGGCAGGAGCAAATATGTTTACCAGCCCTAGATGCCAGCAGAAAGTGAGGGAAGTGTGCACTGCTCCTTGTTTTTTGTAGAATGGAAGAGAACAGGATGGTATCCACTCCCCCCCTTTTTTTCATCAGGAAAAGGGAAATATGTGAGTTACGCTTGATGATGAGGCAGTATCCAATAGACAGTGTTCTCTAGTCTACCTTCTACCTCTGTTAACTGGACAAACAGCTTACATAAATTCTCAGGAACCTGAGATTTTTCTTGGAAAACAGCTCTCTGTGTCTTCCTAAGTGAGGGGCCTCACTGCACTTAGAAATTGAATTCTTGTGTGTTTTTGTGACCAATTAGTATGACCAGCTTCATCTTGGATTGGACAAAAAGAAATCTCAGATGGAAGTAATTACATTCCTAAACCCTTGTATTTATAGAATATATTTTCCAGAAAGCTGAAAGCTAACCCTGTGTGTCTCTGTGTGGTGGTGAGGGGCAGTTTTCTGAATGAGTCGCATTTGCCATCTGCAGAATGAAGAAGCTTGGTCAGTTGACAAGGTCATGTGTCACTTGCAGCAGAATTGTGAAGGGTTCACTCAGCTCTCGCCCCTGTCACTTAGTGACCTTCAGACTGGGGTCTTAAGATGAGTGCCAGGAAGGCTGCATAAAGATCATATATGGAGTTCAAAATAGAACTTCCTCAGCCTGTCCAAGAGATTCCAGCTTAACCAGGCCTAGAGCTAAGGAACTGTTCTTATATATCTCAAATATCATGATTTACAACACGAACAGTACCTGACAACCACACTGTCTACCTGCTGCTCATTCAGAAATGCCTTTGACTGGAATGTGCCTTATGTAATGTCTTTTTTTTTTTTTCCTTCTTGACACCTCTTGTCTAACTTCTTCAGGCCTCCCAGCTCAGGCCAAGAAACATGCTCAGTCGGCCAAGAGCACACTGCTCTCCTGGAAGCAAAACACAACTTCAGACATGGAGCGAAAGGAAATCCTAGAGGCTCTTGTTGTGCTCTACTATACCTTGGGGATAGCCTGGCTCCTGCAAAATCAATATCCTTTCTTTCCCAAGTCCACCTGGTAAACAAGGTTATAGGCCACATGCCAGATGGGAGGGGAGAAAATGGAACTGGCTCCTGTTGGCTGCATCCCAACATCTATCTAGGCCCTCCATAAAGTGCTTGCCCACCTAAAAAGGTATGTGTTTTATTTGTGTGTCTGTTCCAATAAGCCCAGAGTTGAGGCATGGAAGGCATCTCATTAGCAATGTACCCCCATAACCAACTGGAGTGTTCTGAGTCTGGTGAGCTTTTCATGGAATACACAAAGGCAGCGTTCACAGTGCATATGTAAGTGGTAGTTGTAGCAGTGTAGGATGGGAGAGAATGGGAGGGAATTTAAGGTCTATGTTAGCAAAATAGCCTTCTCTTCATTGTAATTCCTTGGGGAACTTTTTGAACAAGTAGATGGCTTCTTCCCTGGAGATTTTGATTGACTAGGTCTGGAAAGCTTCTGTACCCTGAGATGCTTGAAAGCCACAGGCAACTACAATATATAGCAGACTTACTGGTTTATTGAATTCTTGATCATATTATCAGTTTTTAAGGCTATTGAGAATATTACTTATGAAAACAGAAACCAAGCAAATAGACCGATGAAGTCCTCCATAGCTCCCTGGTATATGCCTATATCACCTGAGATACTTAGTTTATTTCAGCTTCTAATTAGAGAAGTTCTATTCAAGATCTGCTGGCTCCTCTGCTCTTAGGGCCTGTAGTAAGACAGAGCATCATGGCAGGAGTGTCTAGTGAAGTAGAACCACTTACCTCATAGCCAGGAAGGAGATGAGGAACAAAAAGGAAGGTGCTAGAATACCACTGTATTTATCGAGGCCATCTCCCCATGACCAGTGTCCACTTGTCAAGGTGCCACCTTCCAGTAATGTCACACTAGTGTACAAGCTCTTGCTGCACACACCATTCAGGACTCCAGAGAGTAAAATGGTATCAGTGTCTATCCTCAAGAAACTTGTGGTTTTAATCTGTGTGTATATTCCCCTCTCTTGAAAGGTGTGAAGAGAAGTACAGTTCCTTAATATTCTTGAGCATTCTGAGCTCAGTAACCCCCAATTCTCCCCCTCTACACATCCTCCTCTCTATTGGTTTTATGGTCAGCTTGCTATATCTGATATGTGGTTTTCCAATGTCATACCCGTGGGGAGGGGAGGAGGTTGAAATTCGGGAAATGGAAGGGTGTTTGGGAATTAAGGGGATTTTCTTTCCTGCTATTTGTCTCTGGCCCCAAACCTGCTTTTCTTGGATTTTCTAAATGACTCAAAAAGTCCCTTTCAGTATAATTAGTTGCTCTCTTTTCCCATTGCTATAAAACGATTTGGTAAAAATGAATAACAGTTGTTGAGTAGTTGATGTCTCTAAAGGAAATCTAGTGTAATTTACAGTTTCCATTCATTCCCGCAGACCCTCACCACTCCAGACCTGGTTCAGGAGGCCACCACAGGAAACCCAAGGCCTTGTTCTTTTCCAGTGAATTCTCACTTCTTAATGACATACACATGGAGAATAGAGTTAAATACCCATTTTCAAGCACTGCTTTGTTTTCCTGAGGGCCCCTTTTGTTAGCTTATAGACTGCTGACTCTGTATAGTGGCAGTTAGTGTGCCGGGTGTTACCCTTGACTCTTTCACTGGCCAACGATCCTATATCCACCTGCAGAAAGCAGAGAGAAACATGAAGGAACTGGAAGAGTTAAACAAAGGAAGCATTTGTGAAATCCAAGTCTCAGAGAAAGACCTAACCATTGCTTTGGGCAGGTAAGATCTAGCCATATAGAAACAGAAACTTTTGTGAATGAGGTCTGGGGTTCTTTTTGTTCTGTGATCTGATAAAAAAGGGAAAATGTTCAAAGCTAAAAAGCTCAATGGTCAACTAATAATACAAGAGGCTAAGGGCCACACTTCATCCCCGCAGCCCCCATGGAGGTGGTCAGCATTGCTGTGCTTTTCTCAGAGTAACAGCAAAGAGATTAAACTGGTCAAACAGTTGGTCTAAGACAGTGGTTCTCAGCCTATGGGTGGTGACCTCTCTGCAGGTTGTATATCAGATATCCTGCATGTCAGATATTTATATTACAATTCATATCAATAGCACAATTACAGTTAAGAAGTAGCAATGAAGTAAGCTTATGGTTGGGGAACTATATTCAAGGGTCACAGCATTAGTAAGGTTGATAACCACTGGTTTACGGTAATTTCCCTTACAACTTAGATCTGTGATCTGAATTCACCCCTTCATTATAGTAACTCTCACACTTACTTTGGGATTGGTTGTTTTTCTGAGTTGCGTCTTACTTTTATCATTAAGTGTAGCATCTTAACAGATAAGGGAAGAACACTTAAGACCTTTAATAGAAGACTGTCAGAGCTATGCACAGACATGAATTTTTAAAGGAAAGCTCTGGTCTGTACAGAAACAAAGTCCATGGGCTTTGTTTAAGCCAGAACAAAACTTAAAACTGTTTGGAGTTAAGGATCCTCTGGGAATTGAGTATTTAGGAATGAGAGTGGGCCCATAAGATTATCAGGAAAAAGAAATAATGAAAGTTTAGTGTTCCCTGGATTTTTCAAATATCTTCACATCCTTGAAAGAAATATCTTTCCAAAGCTATAAGTACTTGGCACAGTAGGACTGATGACCGAATGGTAAGTAAATGAAACGTGTGTGACATCTGCCTCCTCTAAACAGCCATGCATCTAGAAGTTAAATGGGACACAGTGGGGACATATTGGAATGTTCTGAACAAAATCAGACAGTTGATTCAAGTCCACAGGACCATACTTAGAATCTGGTGACTGTCTCCTGCTGTCACAGAGAGAAGAACTTAAGAGGTTTCTGCCTGATGTGAGAGAAGGCTGTGTTCCCTTTTCACAATTAATTCTAGTGTTTTTTTGCTCATTCACACCACAATCTTTAAGTATCTGTTTGTGTGCAAACTAAGGGTTAGGATGCCTTCTAAGTATAATACATATCATACCCAGTTCTGACTTATTTCAGCCAATCCTTGCCATAACCTATAAGAGTAGGCATTCTTACTGTTTTTATTTTACAAAAGAAAATAAGGCACAGAAAGGTTAGCTGAAGGTGGCATAACCAGTTGAAGAGCTTGGTTTATTACAGAAATATCTGGATTCATAGCTCATTATGTTTGATATGGATCAAATATCTAGTAAAGACAAATATCTAGTTGGCATATTTTAAAAAAACTCTTTTGTTTATACTTCTTTTATCTTTTTCTCCTTGATCCATCCCAATCCTTTCTAACACCCCAACAGCAGGTAGGGGAGAGAAAGGGTTATTGGAAGAGGGAGCACAGTTCTCTTAGCTGCTTCCTACTGGTTAGGGTCATCAGGTTCCTTGGAGCCAGTCCAACCCTTGTTTCAGGAGATTTCCAACTTCTTGTCTAACAACAGCAACCAGGAGCGGCAAGGGAGAAGCAGGAGCAGCCTTGTTCTTTCTCCTTCTACACTCTCTGAGCTCTGGCATTTATTCTCTCTCTCCAGTCTTCAGATTTAAACTATCTGCAGGTGGCAAAGAGCTCCCCAAACCAGCACGAAGCAGATTGCTGCTGTGGACCATCCGAATCAGTCCCACATCCCCCATCTAGTGCCACCCTTTCCCGTTGAAGGGCAGAGACAATAAGGCAAGATTGTTCAGACCAAACAACTTGCTAACATCTCTTTCAGAGTGCTTGATGGGAGCCATTCCTAATGACTGAAGAACAAAAGAAGTGCTTTGGTCAAAGGAAACACTTATCTGCTTGATAGAAGAGACTATTGTTACAAAAAATGAGTGTACAGCCTGCCAGTGTTTTTCATCATTCACCCTCATCTTCAGGAGAAGATAAGAGGCTGACAGGCCTCTTGCTCTCCTCAGGTGCAAATCACAAATAGGCAGCCCTGAGTTCTTTTTTACTGAGACAAGACCTCAACTTGGTTGTCAAGACTGTCTTCAAATTTACAATACCCCTGCTTCTGCCTTATGAGTGCTAGAAATACAGGTGTGAGCCATGATATTTAGCCAAGAGCTTTGGGGTTTATAAACCCAGAGGCTTCAACCTGCAACAGCTAGTTGTATGGCTTTAGAAGCCAGCAATTTGTAGCTCTTGGTACTCAGGCAGAGACTGTTGCTATGAGCTTTGAGTTCCGTCACCTGACAGTAGTTCATCTCCTGGTCTCAGGATCCAGGCCCCTCAGCTTTTAAACACTGATGGTTCTCTAGATCTCCCTTGTGATCAGGCTGGAGAGTCCTGCAGTAGCAGCTTTTAGAGCCTCTTGCCTTCTAGTCTTAGCCCTCCAGTTCTTAGTCCAGGCTGTACTCTCTGGAACTCTCCAACACATTTTTTTTCTGATAGGTAGTCTCAGGCTGAGTGTTACAGGGTCTTGGTGTCTTCTGTTGTGATAAAGACAACAAGTGAGCAATAAAAGATAATCCTGGAGAAGCCTCTATTGGGGCTGACTTTTGCAGCACAGATACTACCCTAGTGAAAAGCCTCCAGCCTGCCCTGAAAAAACGTGAAAATTTTTCTGCTTGTGAGCTAGAAGAGGTACATGATATGCTTGCACACGGCTTCTAATTACATAACCACAGCCTCACATGTACATGACAGCTAGTTCTACTAGTTATGAGTCTCACATAAAAACCAATCACATGTGTTATGCATGTATGGACCATAAGCCTCACAGAGAAGCAGATTATCAGCCACACCCTTTTGGTGAGTCATTAGAGCTGGTGCCTTATCCCACCATCAGGGAAGATTGTTATTAATATTACAATATCCGAGGGCTCTGTTTACATGTAAATTATCCCATCTTATGAATTTCTGTTTGACATTTTTCCATTTGCATTTTTATAAAAATTATATGAGAATGAAATATATTCATGGGGGTGCTGGAGAGATGGTTCAGTGGTTAAGAGCACTGTCTGCTCTTCCAAAGGACCAGGGTTCAATTCCCAGCACCCACATGGCAGCTCACAATTCTTTGTAATGCCAATTCCAGGGTATCTGACACCTTCACACTAATGCACATAAAATAAAAATTAAATAAATTATTTAAAAAAGTATATTCATGGGTTAAGCAACTGGTGGTAATCTGTGGGATCTTGTGGGTAAAATTCAGGATAATGGGAGTTTATTTATAGCAAGGCTGGGGTTTGAGCCAATTGTCCAGATGATTGGCCTATGAAGACAAATTCTTTTCCTGGATTCAATTCTTGAAATCAATTCCTTATGTGTCTGCAAAGTAAGTGACCTCTGCATGACTTTCCACCTTCACTCTTTTTCTTGTAGAGCCTCCTTAGCTACACACAAGATGAACCTAGCTCTGGCATACTTTGAAAAAGCAATTGGCAATGTGATCGTTACCAAAGGTCATGGCACATCTGATCTGATCAGTTTGTATGAAGAAATTGCCCAGATTGAGCAGCTGAGGAAGAACCATGAGCAGGCCATCCAGTATCTGCAGCAGGTTGGTTCTTTGATAGGGTGATCAAAAGGCTCCAGGGCCTCTTGCTTCTCATAACAAGTGATTAAAGTTAGTTCCTTATTTTAACCCTAACATTCTAGGGGGTGGAATTGGTTCCATGTTAACTTTGGCTCTCCTCCAGCCCCATACAAGAGCCTCCAACCTAAAAAAAACCTGAGCAGAGGCCCCTGACTCTAGTGAACATGTATGTTCTGTGACCTAATCAGGAGGTACCACACCCGTCCTAGGCCTCTCATTGCTGTCAGTGCTGGGAGGAAACCAAGAGTACTTCTACCCTCAGAGGAAAAACATTTAGGGGCAGCTGAGCTTGACTTGAATAAGACGAATAGGGTAGACTCACCGTAAGACAGCTCAAAGGTGTTTGCCATGCAATTCTGGTGATCAAAGTTTGAACCCTGGAATACATTTGAAATGAGACAATAGATTCCAGAGAATATCCCTTTGGCCTTCACATGTGTCTGTACATGTGGATTTGCATGCACACACAAATAATAATAGTCATAATAACAAATAAAATGTAAAAACCCACAAAGGGTCTCCTCATTCAAAACCCATGGTATTTTGTTACAATGTGTCAGATGCCCATTGAGTTCATTGCAGATACTTTTATTTCCAAGCCTAAGGTTAAACTAACCAAAGTGTATCTCACTTGGAGGAAACTAATTGACAAATACTCAGGTAAACCAAAACATAGGAATAAGTATTGAGCCTATGACATGAAAACCATTTAAGGCACTTCCACTTAAAATGTACTTTAAAATGTTAGTTAAATTCTTTCTCTTTTCTTAATAAAAGGCTGCAGTGCCTCCAGGAACCTGCAGTCGACACAGACAGGCTCACATGCTATATTTCCTCTACTAGAAAAGTAGTCGCACAATCCCACAGTCTTTGTGAAAAGCCAGGTAGTAAAGCAGAGGTGTAGCAAACCATTTGACAGCCCAAGATTGTAAAAACCAGACAATGGAGAGGAGCATTAGCCCAGCGGTTCTCATCCTCCCTAACGCTGTGACCCTTTAATACAGTTCCTCATGTTGTGGTGACCCCACCACAGAATTGTTTTGTTGCTACCTCGTAACTATAATTTTGCTACTGTTATAAATCATAATGTAAATATCTGATAAGTAGAGTATCTGATGTATCTGATATGTGAGCTCTATGAAAGGGTAGTTTGACTCCCAAAGGGGTCACAATCCACAGGTTGAGAACCACTGCATTAGAAGAGTCTGCCCTGGTGCTGGAGCACAGCGACAGAGAAAGACACGAGCTTTGAATTTAAGGCTCGCCTAAAACTGTAGTCAAGTTACAAATCAGAATGAAGAAAATAATGAACATTAGTGTTTACAGCAACACCAAACGAATGAGTTGCAATTTACAGAATGTTTTAACTATATGCACTTCAGTATGTATTTCATTTCACCCACAAAGACCTTTGAAATAGGTACTGTTTTTTTTTTTAAATCTCATTTTTAAGGATCAGTGTAGTGAGAATATTGTAATTTTGTTTTAAAAAAAACCAGAGAAATATTATAGGAACATGCTTTTGTTTTAATCCTAGGTGTGAAGATAAGAGGTTGCTTCACAGCAGGTCACTATGATTTGCCTTGTGCTCTAGCAGGGGTGTGGTTTTGTCAGCAGCAGACTGTTTCTGTGAGTGTGTGATGTTTGGAATTCTGAAGACTTTTTCAGAGCACATAAATCCTAGGGCCCTGAGAGGGGGTGATGCTGTTGTTGGCTGAGGGGGGTTGGATGCTGTGGGTTGCAGTTTGTTGTGGTTTGTCAAGTGGTTGTGCACAAAGAGGCAAAAAGAAGACACTGAATATTGTTTCAGTGGAAATCAAACTTGTCCCAAGGCACTTGATGACCCTAATCAGCAGGAAGTAGTCTAATGATAATGATGCTCCCTATCCCTTCTATTCTTCTTTCACTTTTCCTAGTGTTGGGGGTTGTCAGGGTGGAATAAGGATGGTGTAAGGGAGGTAGAAAAAGGAACCCACAAAGTAGCTAAACACCAGCTATAGATCAGAAAAATGAAGCACAGAGTTATACGTAATTCAGCTGAAGTTATATGGCTAACATGTGGCAAAGTAGAGGTTAGAACTAAGGAAGCAGTGTACACCCTTTGCCTTGTCTCAGCTCCATAGTGGGTGGGTGATAATAACCCCTTTAGCTGGAGAGTTTTTGGCTGGTTGTCTGTTGCGCTTGCATGGTTCTTTCCTTGCTGGTAGCTCTGGGTCATCTGCCCACCCCCTTCCTCCTAAGTGGCATACTTTCCAGGTAAACACAAACTATTAATAATACCTCTAATAATTATTAGCTTACACTTTAATGGTTACTGAATGCTAGGTGGCCTTATAAGCATTCTACATGTGTTAATCTATTTAATGTTTACAGCAACTGCTTATGACAAATACTATTTTCATCATCTTTTTCTCCTATATTTGAAGAAGTTAAGGGACCCTCCTATATCATGATATGTGGTTAAGCAGGCCTGGAGCTCTTATCCCGTGCTTTGTGACTGTCTTTGATTCTGACCTCTTGAAATGCTGAGCTAAGGTCAGTGTCTCCTGGGAGACCTAGTAGAAGTGATGTGGCTAAGACTCGGTTATCCTCAGTGTTTGCACGTGGTTGAGTCCTTTAATCTTTCTGAGCCCTAATCAGTAAGAACCATACATTTTGTCTGCATAAGAAGGTGAAAAGACTTGTTCCCCATCCACAATAGGAAGTGGCTGAGTTGAAACTCACTCCTCTCCAATCTAAGTCTGTGTTTAGTTGAGTTGGCTCCCAGTCAGGTAGCAATTCTGAGAGCTGCCGAAAAAAAAAACACTGCCTCTTAGTACTGAGCTTCTCATGCTTTTCTGTACTGTCACTGGGTACTAAGGTTGGCATGGTTTCTAGACTGTCAGTGGGTACTGAACTTGTCATGGTTTTCTTTTTTTCAGGCCTATTCTATCTGTGTCTCCTCATTTTCTGAAGTCAGCCCCCAAACTGCTGAGGCGAGTGCTTTACTAGCTAAAGCTTATGCCATGTCCGGAGAATCTCAGCACAGGGGTAGGTGGAGGAGGTAGCCTTGCATTTATCATCATTTATCAGTGACATTTGAGAAGCAAACGGACAAATGATCCATGTATAAGTAAGAGATAATAGGTAGCTGCTCTTAATGGAAAAATAAAACTGGTCACAATTTTGTACAAAATCAATTCTATAATTACTCATGATGTACCTGATAACGTCCTTCTGAATTAATTGAGCACCAAAATCGGCTGTCTATTTCCTGTATTACCTTAGAATGTCTGCCACATTCACCTTTCTAAGCTGTAGAGACCATGCACCCTTAAGCATGGCTTACCATGAGGAGCTAGTTTGCTCAGCCTTAACTCCTTTTCTCTGGCTTACAAGGGAGAATGATGTAGCAGTTATAATTTTCTCTACTTATGTTCAAAGATGATAACATACTAGGATTTCTAGAGGAAAGCTAAGCGCTTAATGAATCCTCCAACAAGACCCTCCTTCCAGCAAAGTTGTCAGTGTGGAACTGGGTGTCGCTGGAGAGACAGATGAACTAGTGATGGATAACAGCACTAGCTTGTGCAGGTTAGTGGACACTGGAGTCTATGGTTAAAGGAACTTTGCTCTGTCTTGGCTGCATAGAGGATAGGGTGGTGTCTGCCCCCATCAGAGGAATTTGGGATCTGTGGAGAATGAAATGTAAAATGTCTTGTCCTTCTGCTTGTAAAAGTTATCCATGCTGCTGCATGCTTTTTTCCAGTTAGAGAAAGGGGAAGGGAGGGGAGAGAGAATTGTAGAGAGACAGAACTAATTTTTTTCTCTTACTGATTTTTTTGTTTGAATTTGGTATTTCATTTTCTCGACACTGAATATTCATTGAAGACTTACTGAGTCTGAATTTTCCATATAAATAATTTTCTCCTTTTAAGATCTATGTATACTCACAGTGTATGCATTCCATGTATAACAGATTTTCACACTTTGCAGCTATAAGAAATTTGATATATTTGTAAGTGTGTGAAATGTTTAGCCTTTCAGGTAAGAAAAAACTAATTCTAAGACAGCTTATATTTTCTCAATATTCTTAATTAAAACCAATTATTTATTTACTCTCTGTGTGTGCACATGCGAATGTCATGGTGCACATGTGAAAATCATAGGACAAGTTGAGGGAATCTTTTCTTTTACTATGTGAGATCTGGAGGGTTGAACTCAGGTCATTAGGCTTGGAAGCAAGCTCCTTTACGAGTGGCCTATTTTGGCAGCCTCTTACATATTTATTTTTAATATTCAAGAGAAGATGTCAGAAATTTGCACTGGAGAAAAAGTCTCTTCAAAATAAGGTGCCAGAAAAACTGGATTACCACATGTAAAATCTTGGGACTCAATCCCTATCTCTTAAAATGTAAGAAAATCAACTCCAAATGTAATCATCACACACCTTAGCATAAGACTGGAAACTCTCAAACTGACAGAGGTATAAGTAGGAAAACCACTGCAGGATATTTCCACAATAAGCACTTTCTAATTGTGACGACATTCAGTCTCAGGACACAACTCCAACGGGTGACAAATGAGATTTCATGAAATTAAAACGTTGCACAGCAAAGGAAAAGGTTGAAGAGGCAGCCTACAAAATGGGAGAAAATCTTTACTATCTTTAAAACTGATGGGATTAATATTTAGAATAAAAAAAGAACTGAAAAAAAAAACCAAAACGATAATGAAATGAACGAGCAGTTCTCAAGAGACAAAATACAAATGGCAGTGAGTGTTGGTGGTATGGTGGTGAGCACAGCCGCCTTCTAAATGGCCGATGAATATAAAATAATGTTCAACATCAGTAGCAGTAAGAGAAGTGCACACAGAGGCTAAAGTGAGATTCCATCACCCCAGTCACAATTCACATGAAAGCAGGCTTTCGTTAAACCCAAGTAAAAGCAGACGTTTTAAAACTGTTTTTAAGCTTTATAATTAACTAAGTTAAACTCCAGCTAGATTAATTATCCATTAAAACTCAAATAAAAAATTTGATGGATAAAGCTCCAGAATAAATATCAGAGCTAGGAAGTGGTGGCATACACCTGTAATCCCAGTGCTCAGGGAGTCAGAGGCAGGTGGATTGCTGTGAGTTGGAGGCCAGCCTGGCCTACACAGCAAGTCTAAGACAGCCAAGGCTACAGAGAGAAACCCTGTCTCGAAACAAAAACAAAAACAACAAACAAATAAGAAAAGCAGTTCTAAAATAGAAATAACTAAAATTAAACTCAGATAAATGACTTTCTAAGCACACATAAAGGTATACAATGAAAGAATTACAGAGTTCAAAGTCTTCTTTTCTTGAGACAGGGTTTCTCTATGTATCCTTGGCTGTCCTGGACTCACTTTGTAGACTAGCCTAGCCTTCAAGATACAGAAATCCGCCTGTCTGCCTCTGCCTCCCCAGTGCTGGGATTACAAGCATGTATCACCATGCCCTGCAAGTTCAAAGTCTTAACTAGATCAATAGAACAGGAGAAAAAGGAAGAAAAAGGAGGTTTGGGGGAAGAAGGGTACAAATAGGAAGAAGTTAAATTTTCTCTATTTTTAGGTGACCTGGTCCTATACTTAAAATACACTGAAGATTCACTCTCAAACACAGACATGATAGCTACTTTCAGCTAGTAGGATACAAAATCAGCATAGAAAATCAATATAACCAATAACAGTTAAAGCGGCAGGATTATTTATATTGGCAACCCAATAAATAACATAGTTATAAATCTAACAAAATATGTGAGAAGTGGCCATAAAAAGACTATTAAACCAGGTGAAAGAAATCAAGTAAGAGATATTTCATGTGTATAGATAAGAACACCCATTATTTTTGAGATTTCAGTTCTTCCTAATAGACCAAACCCTATACTAAGGAAAATACTAGCAAGTTATTCTGTGTACATTGAGAAACTAAAGTTTATGTGAACAGTTTAAAGAAAAACAAGATGGCTGCCTGGCCTACAACTGTTATGTAAACATGTCCTGATTCAGATTTGAACTTGTTGAACGATTTTATCAGCAGGGGCCCCTACTGGCAGGAAGAGAAAGCCCACAAGGCATATGTTTAAGGTAGCATCTCCATTTGTAACCCAGGCTGGCCTTGAATTCCTTATGTCGTCCATGCTGGCCTCAAACTCATAACAATGTTTCCTGTCTCAGACCTTTGAGTGCTGGAATTATAGGAGTGAGCTACCATATTTTAAATAGTAAAACTTGGCAAATCGTCTCTCTGTATATATATATATATATATATATATATATATATATATATATATATATATATATATACTCTGTGTGTGTGTGTATATATATACATCTGTGTATATTTATATACATTTATATATGTATATTTATATTTACACATAGATGTATATGAGTATAAATAATTATATATGTATATATTAAATGTATATAATATATGTTATATGTTAAATAAACAAAATTTCTATCAGAGTTTTAACTAAAAATATAGTCTTTCATAGCTAAAAGTATAATCTTTCACTGCTCCTGGGAGTCTAATATGGTAATTATTTTTTTACCTTTAGGATAAAAGGACATTTGGACAAAAGCCTTCCCCTGTACTTGAAATGCATGTATCTATTTTATCACAAGAGTACCATCTGATTCTATCCAATCTAGTCTTGGAAATTTTCTTTTTTAATTTTTAACTTTTTTCACAATTTATCCATTATATATCCCTATTTTAGCCCTCTCCTTTATCTCCTCCCAGTCCCACCCTTAGTCTTAGACTTTTTAAAGGTCTTTGTGGAAACTCAGGAGCAGGCAGACTATAAGCATGAAAATGTCAATGGAGCTCAAGCTGATAATAGACTTTTGTGAAGCCTTGAGGTTTGTTTTAAATAATTTTCTCCATTTTCCAGATGCTGTTGAGATATATTTTTTAAGGAGTATTAGTACATATAAAACACTGGGCTCAGAAAGCTATGACACTCTTACCACCATTGAAGACTTTTGTATATGGCTCATCCAAAATGGTGAAAATCAGGTAAGTGTTACCAAGCCACAAATATGGTTCCTATTTCAGACCTTTATAAATTTACTAAGTTGAGTCTAAACTAGCCACTACCTTTGGCTCTAACTGCTAGTTTCTTTTATTCATGGTGGTATTTCGCCTTCAGTCTGACCTTTATCTCTTACTAGGCAGAATTTCATCTTGACATTTAAAAAAAGTAAAATGCTTTAGATGATATCTTAGTTATGATGTCTATTGCTCTGATGAAACACCAAGACCAGGAACAAATTTGGGGAGAAAGAGCTTATTTTAGCTTACATCTCCACACCATAGTTTCATCACTAAGGGAAGTTAGCACAGAAACCCAACTGGGACAGGAACCTAAAAGCAGTAAGTGGAACAGAGGCCATGGAGGAATGCTGCTCATTGGCTTGCTCCTCCTGGCTTGCTCAGCCTGCTTTCTTATAGAACCCAAGACCACCAGGCCAGGGGTAGCACCACCCACAACAGGTTGGGCCCTTCCACATAAATCCCTAATAAAATTACCTACAGCTGATATATAGATGCATTTTTCTCAATTGGGATTCCCTCCTCTCCAGCTTGTATCAAGTTGACATAAAAACCAACCAGCACATATACTGACATTTTTACTTAGTGATCCCATTAATCTAAGTCTTGCTTAAGAAGTTATGACCTGAGCTTTATGTATTTAAACACAGTGGAGACCTTTGTGTGTTATGAGATTCTATATAACTTTGAACTGAGCAAACCAACCTTGTACTTCCTCAGGAAAGTGGGAAACTTGGATGGATTTGACATGGTCTCATTGGCCATATGACAACTAGTTTAAAAGTGGATTAATATGCATATTGTTGAGAATTTACTAACTTTCATTAATAAAAGCTTTTTTTTGTCCCACTAGTGGGACACTAGTGACATCTTGTATCACTAGTAACATCTTTATTAACTAGTATTTGTAGAGTGAATAAAGCGTAATGACTTATGACATTTTTTTTAGTGGCTCTGAGGTCAATTTTGAATCTCAGTGCCATAGAATAATCATATATCTGTAATCTTACTTTCAAAGACACATTTTTCACCCTTTAACAGCTTGTTCTTGTTATATGATAGTGTAACGAACATCCTGATCCTGTTTATAATAAAATACACAAGCAGTGCTTTACAGCCCCCTCTTCTAAAACCAGATATCCTCTAGGGTAACAAGCTCTTGGAAGAGATAAAAAGGGGCTTGAGTGCCAGTGAGTCCCAATCTGTCACACAGCTGGGCTTTGAAGTGACCGCTTCGCTATTTAGAGTAGAATCACCATGAGGGCAGGAATTGTGGTCTGCTTTGCTCACTGTTTGTGTACCCAGTGTGTGAAATAGTAACCAGCACATAGTAGGTGCTTAATACCTATTTCATGAAGGTGCTTAATTTTACTATACATCTTCTGCTCTAAAAAGGAATTCTTTACCCTCCCTTCAAGCCTGATATGAGCTCATTGTAGCATACTGAAACAGAAATGCATATGACTTGGTCATCTGTTTAACAGACCAGAAAAAAAGGAAGTAAAGGCCACATGCGAAGCCCGTGCTAATCTGATACTCTGTGAGGGGAACCAGCAGCATTCCCCTGAATGCAATAGAGCAGGAGCAAGAATGCCCACTATCAATGCTTTCTTTTAACCTTGTACTGAAAGTACCAGCCAAAGTGAGGAGGCCAGAAAAAGAAACAAACAGTATTCAAATTAGAAAGGGGGCTGGCTGAATTATCTCTTCCAAATGATGAAATGTTACATAAAGGTCCTAAAGATTGCTCTCTCTCTCACACACACTTAAAACTAATGTTCAACCAATTTAATTTAAAAGACAAAATAAATGTAAAAATATGTTTTGTATTTGTGCACTATTAATGAAATATCTGAAAACCAAAGTAAGAAAATAATTGAAATTAATACCATTACGTGAGTATAAAAAAAGGACATACTTAGAAATAAATTTAGCTAGGATGAAATATTTTTTAATTCTGAAAAAAATAGAAATCTTTTAACTATATCTATGCTTTCCTATTCTGAAAAATACAAGGTATAGAGTTTTGAGATTCCTGAATTATTGGCATTGTTTCCTGAAAAGCAGCAGTTGACATCCTTAAAAATGTATTATTCAACAACTCCTACCCCTAAGGCTCAGGGAACATTGCAGGAGAGGAGACAGATTGTTAGAGCCAGAGGACCAGAAGGGCTGGTAAGATGGTTTTGTCTAGACAGAACATGAACTCCCCATGAACTCTCAAGAATAAAACCTGCCCAAGACTGTGGGGCCAAGGGTGCTTGGAATCGGGAGGAGCCAGTCTTGTAGAGTGATGTCCAACCCTGGAAATCTCATCTCAAGAGAGATAGAAGTGAGGACTACTCTCTCTCCTGCACTGTGCCTGCATGTCCCCCATCTCTGCCACTCAGGTTACAGGTTAAATTTCCTTTCTCCTTTAAGGTTATATCCAACAAGCACCTGGAATTCCTCCTCATGCAAATAAGGCATTCCCAGCACCCTGGCCCCAGCCAATGATGAACACTCATCCCAAAAGCCTCCACCCACTCCCAAGAGGTTTAAATAGCCTTTGTTCTCTCCAATTAAAGGAGCTTCTCAATGAAGCCAGCCTCCCAAAAGTCTGGTCTTGTGCTCACCCACTGCCACTGAGGTCTCCATCACCCCTGGTCTTTCCTGCCCACCCCCTGCTTCCTCTCCTCAGGACCCACAGGCCACAGTTGCAGGGAAATGGGAGGGGGTGTAGCGTGAAGGGCAAAAGACCATACTGGTTGACATACCAACTGGGCAAAAGATCACAAAGTGCCTCTCCCAGATGAAGAGCTTCAAGGCAGTCAGTGGCTGATGAGGGAGGGAGAATTAAGTTTTCCTCAGGTATGAGACCCCTAATATGTTGCCAAGCCTAGAGGTCATGAACTTGTGGAGGAGTATATGGAAGATGGAGAGAAGAGAATGAAGAGTAGAAAGAAGGTAGATAACAGCACACTCATGTATGATGGTACTTGCCTATAGTCCCAGCACTGGAGGAGGCAGAGGCAGGGGGGTCTCTGTGAGTTTGAGATCAGTCTGGTCTACAAAGCAAGTCCAGGACAGCCATGGCTACACAGAGAAACCCTGTCTCATAAAAACAAACAAACAAAAAAATATGTAAGCTATGTTTTGTTCAATGTGGCACATAAAAGATGACTACATGTTCAACTTAGTTTGAAAGAAATTTTCTGTTTACGCATTCCAAAATGGATAATTAGGTGATGCCACATATAATTTATGAGTGTACAGCAATAACTAAAGCTCTTCACTCACTCTAATATACATTCACTCTATATACATTGGTATATAAGAACAACAAAGGCTATGGATAGCTAAAGCTATTCAAAGTAGAAAGTATACAGCTGAAGCTGTATTTATCTGACTTCTAACTACAGTACAGAGCCAGAGTGGTAGGTACCATGGTGTTGGCACAAAAACAGACACATAGATCAATGGAACATGATAGAAGACCCAGAGGCAAACCCAGAACACCTAATCTTGACAAAGGTGCCAAAAACATGCACTAGAAAAATGATGGCCTCTCCAACAAGTAGTGCTGGCAAAACTGAATATCTCGTACAGAAAAATCAAATGAGTTCCATATTTCTCACCCTGAACAGAAAGCTACTCAAACTCAATCAAGGGCCATATTTTAAAACCAGAAATGCCAAGACAGCTAATGAAAAACAACAACAACAAAAAACACCAAAAATCACCACAAACAACCAAACTGGAGGAGATAGGTATAGGTAACCTTTTCTAAATAGACAAAAACCTTCTTTATAGAAAGAGAAACTAGCATCACAATGACTACACAGCAAATCTTAACAGTTACTCCAGACAAGGAGTTGATGTTTAGGATATACAAAGAAATACAAGCATTAGAGACCAAAGGGGAGGGGAGAGAAAACTACACAATGGCCTGAACAGAAAGTTCTCAAAAGGAGAAACACAAATGCCTAGTAAATGTTTTTTTAAAGTGTCTGTTACCTGTAGCCAGCAGAGAAATGCAAATTAAAGCCATCTTATGAGGGATGGGAAAGCAAACACAAACCTGGGTGTCCTCAGAGTCGGCAACATGCTAAAGACGCACAATGTATTGGGAAACAGTGCCCCGCAGTGTTCATTTTCCATACTGCAGGCTCTCTCCCACTGTGTCTGCTTCTTGCCCTTGACACTCTTGACTTAACAATTACAGAGCTGTGATCAGTGAGGCTATTGCTCAGGCTCATGCTCATAGCTTGCACCAGGCCCTGGGCTCAGTCCCCAGTACCAAACCCAAAACCAAATAAAAAGTTAAAAAAAAGTGCCTAGTGGCAGTGGCACTTGCCTTTAATCCCAGCAATTGGGAGGCAAAGGCAGAAGGATATCTGAGTTTGAGGCCAGCCTGTTCTATACACTAGTCTTAGGGTTGGGGTTGCTGACTCACCTAAGTGAGAATAGCTGACACAAAGAAAAAAATGGCAGGAAATGTTTAAATAACTTTTATTCTTCTGAAGTAATTGTCTCAGAGTCTTACTGCCCCTGTCTGCTAACCTAGGCTTAGTCCTAGAAGCTTCTAGTCTCCATACAATCTAATTTAGGCCTAGAATGTTTTCAGCCTCTGAGACTTATTGCTGAATAATCTCACCCTTTCTAGCTCTTTCTGAACCCTGGCTGTCTAGTTCAACTCAGCTGGTCAAGCTCAAACTCCTTTTCAAGCAGACTGAGTCAAAACTGGCTTTTCTTTTGGTGTCTTCTGACTAACTAGCTCTGCTTGGTCTCAGACTAACTCTAAGAATCTGTTCTAATCTTTTGGTTCCTTCTAATTCCCTGGCTTTATCTGTGTCTAGCTTGTTCTTTCTTTAACCTGTCTCTGTAAAACTGCCTCTGAATTCCATGAACAGAACTGCCATGAACTCAACTCTACTGCATGACCTCTCAACTCCCTGACTCAACTGAACCTCCTGAACAGCACTGACCAGAGCTCTGCACCCCTCTGTCTCCTGAGTGCTGGGATTAAAGGCATGTACCACCAACCCTGGGTTTAAGCTTTTCTTCACCTGTAACTTGCTCTGTACCAGGCTGGCCTTGAACTCAGAGATCTGCTTGCTTCTGTCTCCTGGGATGAAAGGCGTGTCTGTATTCCAGCCAGATCATACGGAAATTCTTTGACGTGATCTCTTGCCAAAGTAGCTGTGTTCTAGATTAAAATTCCTCTACAAGTAAATAGTGACAATCAGGGTAGAGGCCTCTCACAAAAGTAAAACTAAAACTACCACATAACTCAACTATTCCACTTGTGAGTGTAAATTCAAAGGACTCTCTGTCCTACCACTGAGATACTTGCACATCCACATTTACTGCTTTTTTCTTTTCACAATATCAAGGAAGCAATCAGCCTGGATTTCCATGGATTAAAGAGTAGATGATGGTCTTGTGGTACACTAGTGCAATGAGATTTAGTTAGCCCATAATCAACAATGTTTTCTGGAAGAAGAAGGAACTGGAAAGCAGTGTGCTAGAACAGTGGTTCTCAGTCTGTGGGTTGTGACCCTTGGGAAACACAGATATGTACATTATGATTTATAACTGTAGCAAAATTACAGTTACAAAGTAGCAACTAGATAATTTTATAGTTAAGGGTCATCACAACATGAGAAACTGTATTAGAGGATTGCAGCACAAGGAAGGTTGAGAACCACTCTACTAGGAGGTAGCCCAGACTCAGAAGGACAAACACTAAATGTCTCTTTTCATACATGGATCCTAACCTCTGTTAAGTGTGTGTCTTCAGGCTGAGCATGGTGGCACAGACCTTTACTCCCAGCACTGGGAGATCAAGGCAAGCAGAGCTCTATGAAGCTAACCTGGCCTACATAGCCGGCCAGTCACAGCTTCATAATGAAACCCAACTTCAAAAGGGAAAGAGAACATGTGTCCACATGGGAGTACATATGAATAAAGGCTAGGAAAGTCGGAAGGGACCCTTGGCAGCAGGGCCGCTTTAAAGAAGAGCCAGTAGGGAAGACAGCGGAACAATGCAGATGGAAGAGTACTGGGGAATAAGGGAGAGATGCCTGGGCGGGAGGGGTGTGTATGAAGAGGGGTGTGTGGAATTAATCTAATGGACTATGTATACAAATCTCATGGAAACCTGCTACTTCATATGTTAACTTAAAAAGTAAATCTTGTATTTTTTTTAAGAAAGAATGCATTGGGAAGGCAAATGAAGAAAATTGACATGATGAATAATTTATGTTCATTCACAATGAACTATTTACTTCATAGTAAGTCGATCAGGGTGAGCACTGTATTGAAAGATGAGACTTAAAACAAAATGCCGGTGCTATGGAAGAAAAAAGGGAGGAAAAAACTGTTACGAGGACCAAAGAATGACAAAAACAGAAGTGAAAAATATGGTACTTGAGTAGACAGTCACCTTTTTAAAATGATGAATAATATTGTCGAAACAAGGAAATTTTACGTTGGGTTAATAGTATTGCATTCATAAAACCTTTACAATGACAATAGTATCTGTAGAACAGTCTTGCTCTGAGAAGACACAGGCTTTGATATTTAGGAGCTAAGTTTCTCGATGTCCATACTTATTTTTAATAAACCTGTGTGCCTATGTTCTTATGTTCACACACACACACACACACACATATATATACATATATTTATTTATTTACTTAAGAAAGACCAACAATAAGATAAATATGGAGAAGAGCTAATCACTTGTGAATCTAGGTGAAAATTTTCTTATTTATTTATTATTTATTTTTATCTCAATCACAGGTTAGGTACTTTGCATCCCAGTCGTAGCCCCCCTCCTTCTTTCCCTCCCACCGTCCCTCTCCCTCATCTCCCTCCTCCCCGCCCCCTCCAAGTCCACCAACAGGGGAGGACCTCCTCCCCTTCCCTCCAATCCTAGCTCATCCTGTCTCCTCAGGGCTGGCTGCAATGTCCTGCCCTGGGATCTAGCCAGTCTGTCACTCCCCAGCTTGTATGGGGGAGGGTCAAAGAGTCAGCCATCAAGTTCATGACTGAAACAGTCCCTGTTTCCCTGCATAGGGTCTTCAGTCCTACACCGAGCTATCATGGGCGCCATCTGTGCGGGGGTTCTAGGCCACATCCACACATGGTCCTTGATTGTAGAAACCATCTCATACAAGACCCCTGTGCCCTGCTCAGTTTGGTCTTTGTGGAGCTCTTGTTCTCCCCAAGTCTCACCAACCTCCCCCAGATCTATCATTACTTCTCGCCCTCTGCCAGAGGCTTGATCGCGAGTCTTAATATCTGCTCTGATACATGGCTACATTGACCTCCCCAGAGGACCTCTTTGGCATGTGTTGACTCTATTATTCTTTGGCTTCTCTGAAAGTTTGAAAAGTGGAAGAAAGAGAAAGTCAGAATTTCAGCTGGTGTTGAATCCTGACTCTATGGGCAGCGTGACCTTGAGAAAGAGCTTAGCTTTTATCAAGCTTTTTCCATAGCTTGTAGAGTGAGTACAGTGACCCTTCCTGACCCACAGAACAGAGTGAAGATTAACTGATAGAATGCACATGAATAAACTGGCACTAATTATCCACTGGAGTCATTAATTCATAATAACCTAGAGTACTTGGGTGAGTCGTCGTAACTGGTTCTCACTGGTAATGTCGTCATTGTAGGGTGAGAACACCTTTTCACAATGTCCATGGATTAGAACTTCTAGGTTGATTTTATTTTTAATTTTTATCCCTTAGGAGGCTTACAGACTGCTAATGTCTACACTGAATTCTGACAACTACGGTGACTGTTGTGAAAAAGTAGCTGAAACCTTTTATAACATGGGCAGTGTCTGTTTTGCCAAAGGAGAACTTAGAAAGTCCATTCAGCTGCTAAGGAAGGTAAGAGAAGAAAGGCAATCTCTAGCCGATGTTTTTACATTTTCTTGGTGGGCTCATTATAAGCAGAATATGAGGAATAGTGTGTTTATATGTGTGTGTGTGTTAGGGTTCTTTAGAGGAATAGGGCTGATAGAGTAAGTACACGCACACACACACAGACACGCACACACACGGATTTATTAGAGTTGCTTAAAGCCTGCAATCCAACTAATTCAACAATGGGTGGCTTTGGATAGAAAGTACAAGATACCATCAGTTGCTCACTCCATGAGGCTGGATGTCCTCAATTGGCTTCAGTTTATGTTGGGATCCTGAAGAAGTAGGGTCTAAAGCCAGTAAAAGAATGGACTCGCCAGCTAGAAAGAGTAAGGACAAGCAGGCACAGAACAAAGGCTTCCTTCTTTCATGTCGTTTATATAGGTAGCCAGCAGACAGTGTGACCCAGATTAAAGGTGGATTTTTTTCTACCTCAAAAGACCTAGATTAAAAGTGGGGCTTCCCATTTGAAATGATTTGATTTATTAAGAAAAATCAAGGATCTAGCAAGAATCCCTTGCAGTGAAAGGTCTCAAGGACACTGTGAAGGGGAAGCCTGTCTTGCACTGCAAGCCTTCCACAGTGTTGAAGACAACAGGAATGTAGACTGTCTGCCAAGGAAAGCTAACAGCCAAGAGAAGCCAATTGTGCTGCAATAAGAGCAGGTCTGTGTTCCCTGGAACTCAGATAATGTCATAGATTATATTGGATGTTATATGTGGAGGTATACAGATACACACATATATACATATGAATATAAAAGATGTTTAATATATATTTATTATATATACATATATACATATACATATATACTTATATGCATCTATGTATACGTGTATACATATACACATATATATATGAAGTAGTATATATTAAAAGTGTGTTCTTTAATCTCAGAAGACATTTTGTATTTTCAGATTGTGTTGGGACTCATGCCCAGTGGTTATGGAAAATGCCTTTAAGCCCAGCACTCAAGGGGCAGAGACAGGTGGATCTCTGTGAGTTTAGAGCCAGTCTGGTCTACAGAGTGAGTTCCAGGACAGCTAGGACTACATAGAGAAACCTGATCTCAAAATACCAAACCAAACCAAATCAAAACCAAAACAAACCAAAACAAAAAACCAAAACAACAACAAAACCTATGGAAACACTATGGAAAGTGTTGAGATTGGATTGAATGCATTTAGTAACATGAGATGTCCTTGAGTCTCTGGAGGTCAGTGTTAGAATGTTTTGTTTTCAATCTGGAATGTTTCTCATAGGCACATGTGCTGGGCATTTGGTCCTAGGAGGTTGTGGATCCTTTGGGATGTAGGACCTAGCTAAAAGTGGATCAGCCTTGCAGGCCATAAGCTCCTCTGGTCCTGGTCTGCTCACTGTGTGAGAAGGTCGAACACACGGTCTAGTCTCTGCCATCCATTCCCTTCCCTATTGAGATTGTTCCCTCTAAAACCATGAGCTACACAAATCTTCCTTCCTAAGCTGCTTCTGTAGAATAACATGTCACAGTGATGCCAAAGTCACTAATACAAAGAACTTGCCATGTTCCACACAAAGAAGTTTAAGGAAGAACGAAAGAAGGAAGGGAGGGAGAGAGGGAGGGAGGGAAAGGAAAAAAAGAGGAAGAGTTTTGCTGATGCGACAGTACTGTGGTTAAGAGCTCTGACTACTCTACCAGAGGACTCAAGTTCAGTTTCCCAGGAAAACATGATGGCTCATAGCTCTCTGTAACTCTAGTGCCAGGAAATGCAGCACCACCTCCACAGGCCTCCACTAGTCATAATATGGTACACAGACATACATGTAAACAAACACTCATACACATAAAATAGTTTTTAAATTCCATAGTGTGATTATATTTGTAGGTGGAGCTATGGAGAACAGAATCTTTGTGAACAAGATTAATTTCCTTATAAAAGAAATCTGGGGCTGGAGAGATGGCTCAGAGGTTAGAGCAGTGGCTGCTGTTCCAGAGGTCCTGAGTTCGTATCCCAGCAACCACATGGTGGCTCAGAACCATCTATAATGAGATCTGGTGCCCTCTTCTGGTGTGCAGGCACACATGCAGGCAGAACATTGTATACATACTAAATAAATCTTGAAATTAACAAACAAACGAAGGAGATTTCTCCCCTCTTCTACCTTGTAAAGTTACAACAACATGGCTGTCTCAGGACCAGGAAGAAGAACCAAATCACATACAAAAGATTAAGACAGCATCACTGAATTCAACTTAGAGATTCAGGCTTCTGAAAGCCTAAGAAGAGGTAATGCTGTTGCCAGCTATTTTTTTTTCTTTAGATTTGTCTCTGCTACAATCTTAGAAAGAAAAGGAGTGGAAGACCATTGTAATGGTGGGTGATTGCCACAAGGTCTGAGAAATCTTCATCCTGGAGTCTGCTCTCAATGAGACGGAAATGGACAACTGTACTAAGGAAGACTGAGGCTGGGCCCAGAACAGCCCCCAGAACTTCAAAGAAGAGGAGAGAGCATCAGCTGTAGACGCTGAGCAGAGACCCTCTGTAAGACAGAGGAAAAGAATCATGCAGATGAAATTCTAGTGGCACTTTTGGTTGATTTCTTTTTTGGTAACTTTGGTTTCACATAAAAGAAATTAAATGATTAATTAATAAAATGTAGAAAATACAGATATTTAGAAGCTTGAATAATTGTAATTAATGTCTAATAAATGTCAATTTGGTCAGCTCTATATATCAATGAAACTGTTTTTCCAGTCAATACAATGTATATAACAACTCCTCCCAAATGTTTCCTGATGCTCTTATGTAATTCATCAATTCCACATTATCTTCCAGTACTAGCAAAATAGCAACAACAATCAAACCAAGAAAAAAAAAAAAAAGAAACATGGGTCAGTGGAATTGAGGACCCAGAAATAAACCTATACATCTATCTTTGACAAAGGTGTAAAAAACATGCATTGGAAAAAGGACAGCCTTTTCAACAAGTAGTGCTGGGAAAATGCATACCTACCTTCAGAACAAGAAAACTAGACCCATAAGAGACAGTTAAGGAAGTTTTAAGAGGAAGGCTCTGAATGCTTATGTCAAATCTCTTTGATATCTCAGATAACTTAAATACCTCAATCAAAACAATTCAAACCATCAAACAGCAGCACGTGAGGAATAATAAAGACCGTGCCATTCCTGACTGTGCTGGATATGAAATTATACTATACCCCACCAGCATATTAATGAATAAAGGAAATGTGGTATGTAAATAAACAGTGGAGTTTTATTGAGGGAAGACATCACATGTTTATCTCATATGTTGAAACTGGAAGTGTGTGTGTGTGTGTGACATGAAAGTAGAAAAATAACTATGAGGAGAAGAGCCTGAAAGGAAGGGGGAAGAAGGAACAAGAGAGGTATTAGAATGTATGTGACATGAAAGCAAAAGGAGGGACTATTTGGGGTGAGGAAGAGGACAATAATAAGGGGAAATGGACACTGGTGTGTAAGAAAAGAGTAAAATGATATATGCGTACGGAAATGAAAATATCACAGTGAAACCCACTGCTTTGCATGCTAACACATTTAGTGGAGATTTTTCTGTCTGTGTGCATGTGTGTTCAAATTCCTCTGTTCCACTGATTTATCCATCTAAACGCTAATACCTATCAAATAGTGTAGGTTTAAAACAAGGCTTAAAGTTGGGAAGATTTAGTTGTTCTTCAAAGTTGTTAATGATATTCTGAGTTTTCTGCATTTCCAGAAGAATTTTACAGTCGCTATGTCAATTCATAAAACTTGCTGGAATGTTGACTGAGATTGCATAGAAGCCCCATATTTGATTGTAGGGATTGGATAGTTTAATAGCATTTGTTATCTCTCTCACGAACATGGATCATATAATTAATATAAATTATAATTTATCACAGTTATATTTTATAGTTTCCAATGTGGAAGTCTTGTACATATTTTCTCATAGTATTTGGGGTTTTTTGCATTATTTAATTCTATATAAAATCTATCATTTTGAACTTTACTTTCTGATTATTGTTGGTATATGGACACACAGTTGATTTAGATCTTGTATAATCTTGTGTCCCATGACCTCAATACATTTACCAAACTTTTGAGCTCCTGTACTGTGTTATAGATTCTGCCAAATTTTCTACAGGGATAGTTATATCATGTGCTAATGAATGCTCTATCTTTTATTTCAAGCTGGATGATTTGTATTTCTTTTTCTTATTTTATTGCACTGGTTATAATACAAGAGCTGTGTCAAGTAGACATGATAAGAACAGACACCTTTGTCTAATCCTAAACTTTGTAAAAAAAAGTTACTTAAATTTTCATTGTAGGAGTTGATGTCAGCTATACATTTTTTTCAGATATTTTATTATGTTAGAATGTTTTCTTTTCCTTCTGAGCTGGTGAGAATTTTTAATTAGAAGTGGGTGTTGCTTGGTATATACTCACTTACATAGACCTATAGGATAGGATGGTCATGCTGAAATCTATACACCTAGGGAGGATAAGCAAGAAGGAGGACCCAGGGTGGGATGATCAATCCTCACTTAGATGGACAAATGGGATGGACATTGAATGTAGGAGAAAACAAGCAACAGGACAGGAGCCTACCACAGGGCCTCTGAAAGACTCTAACTAGCAATGTATCAAAGCAGATATTAAGACTCACAACCAAGCCTTCAGGCAGAGTGCAGGGAATCACATGAAAAAAGGGGCAGTTAGTAAGACTTGGTGAGGACAAGAGCTCCACAAAGTCCAAATAGATCAGGGCACAGAGGTCTTTTATGAGACTGTTTCTCCAACCAAGGACCATGTATGGATATAACCTAGAACCCCTGCTCGGATGTGGCCCATGATAGCTCAGTATCCAACTGGGCACCCTAGTAAGGGGAACAGGGACTATTTCAGTCATGCACTCAATGGCTGGCTCTTCGACCCGCCCCCCCCCTCCCCACTTTGAGGGAGGAGCAGCCTAGCTAGATCCCTGAAGAGGACATTGCAGCCAACCCTGAAGACATGATAATCTAGGGTCAGATGGAAGGGGAGGAGGTCCTCCCCTATCAGTGGACTTGGAGGGGGCAGGGAGAAGATGAGTGAGGGATGGGGAGAGTGGGAGGGAATGAGGGAGGGGGCTATAGCTGGGATACAAAGTACATAACCTGTGATTAATATAAAATAAATAAATTACTTAAAAAAAAAAGAAGTGGGTGTTGAGGTGCTGGAGAGATGGCTCAGAGGTTAAGAGCACTGGCTGTTCTTCCAAAGGTCCTGAGTTCAATTCCCAGCAACCACACAGTGGCTCACAACCATCTATAATGATATATGGTGCCCTCTTCTAGCATGCAGGCATACATACAGGCAGTACATTGTATAAATAATAAATCAATAAATCTTTTTAAAAAAGAAGTGGGTGTTAAATACTATGAAATTATTATTCTGTCTATACTGAGATAATTCATAGCTAGTTTCTATTTAGAAAGTCTTATTTCATTGCTATCAAATCCACAAAACCACTGATTTAAAGAAAAAAATCTAATATGAAACTAGTTGTTAATCTTACCCAGTTTATTTTCATGTCAGACATCTTTTTCTCTGGAGTTTGATTAGGCCTCTTTATATTATATATTTATACTTGTCCATATCTCTTTTTAACCTTAAAATAAATGCACACACACACATACACAAAGGGAGAGGGAGAGAGAGACAAGCAGAGGATATAGTTCCATGATAGTAATGATGGTTTTAATGTACTTCATATATTCTTTGTGACAGGGTCTCACTGTAGCTCAGATTGATCGTTTCAGCCTCCTGAGTACTATTGTTACATAGGCCCGTTCTACTGTGCCTGATTGCTTTTGATTGTTGGTTGCTTTTGATTGTTTGCACTTTATCATTATGGGTTACACTGGTTATTTTGTTTGTCTTGCTGAGTGTGTAATCTTTCTTTGGATACCAGACACTATAGATTTTTTTCTTACGGCTTTTGGAGACAAGGTTTCTCTGTGTAGCCATAGCTGTCATGGAACTCTATATACCAGGCTGTCCTTCAAATCAGAGAAGCCCTGACCTCTTACTCCTGAGTGCTGGGCTTAAAGGCATGTGCCAGCGCCACCCAGCTGACACTGTCGATCTTATTGTTTATTGTATCTCATTCATATTCCTATAATTATTCTTGAAATTCATTCCAGTTAAACTAAATAATGCCTATGCCTTACTTTGAAGATCTCACATGAAACTAGGCACCATTTACTCAAGGGTGAAACAAGCACTAGCTTGACCTGATGTAAATGCCAGGTGCTCTGCCCAGCAACCCCCTCCTCCAGATTATTCCTTTCTGTGCTTTCTGCATTCCTCTTTAATGCATGGGCTAACCATTGCTGCGGTAGCCCTACTATGATATTGATGGCTTTCCTGTGAAGGACTCTCCTCTTTGTTACCATTCTCTGAGTCTACTTGGAGTCTCAGCTCTATGAGAGATTCTGGTAAGAATACTTTATCTCTTCTCTGTGGGATAGCCCAGAAACTCAAAGTGGTACACTGGGATACATTTTGTTCATACATTTTGTATACATTCTATTGGCTGTTTGAGAAAGAGATTACATCTGTGTTGGGGTAATGTTTGTACACTGTGAAGGTATGTCTCTGTTGCTTCTGTACTGGCAGGGAGCTGAGTATGGACACATTTTGGTTTTGTTATTTGTATGTAGGCAGGAAAGGGAAGGTGGAACTTCCAAGATGAGAGAGGGTCTCTGTGAGAAGAATCAGACATGGGAAAATTTGCTAGCAGGACATGAAGATGGATAGACATGAACAGCAGTAAAGATGCAGAGCTGCCACATACAGGGTTATGAAAAGATAGCCAGGATAAGCTTAGAGTAGCTGAGAGTCGGCCCAGCTAAGGCTTTAGCTTTCACAAATATTAGTAAGTCTTTGTGTCCTTATTTAACTACTGGCAGGTCAAAAAGAAGTCCTGCTATAAATCTGGTTCTGCTTTTCCATCTTATTTGAAAACAAATGTCAGCCATAAACTTTCAAGAAACCCACCTAAGAATAAAATAATCAGTATCCGAGTGCAAGGCAGCTTTGAGAGACATTCATGGACTTTAAATATGTCTGTTTAGTTTGAGTTACTTGAAAATCCTGACAGAAACCACTGCTATAGCCATGTCTTAAGAGGGAGTCTATCAATTTTGAATCTTATTATTTTGGTTGTCCATAGCAACAGCTGCTGTAAACTAGATTGCATATATAGTACATGAAGGATACAGAAAGTAATTAGACTGCTTTTCTTGTTGGTCAGAAACCAATGGAATGAAGTACAGGCATTCCATCTGTAAACTTTTGACAGCCCAGGTCCACTAGTCTGCTTCTGTATTAGGTTTGCAATAAATGTGTTTGCTCTGAGTCTCTTTAACCTGTTCCATTTTGCACTTCGTCTACAGTGTCTGATGGTTCAGATTCTCATCTATGGAAATGAACACATTAAGAGCAAGAAGACTAAAACCCTTCTTTACCTACTACAGAGGTAAGTTCTGGGTCTGGACATGAACCATGTCAGCACTGTGGGTATATGAACACATCTGTCTCTGATCCAGCCAGGTATTGGTGACTTACCTAGTCAGGCAAAACTATTACCTCAGCTATAGGTTTTGTCAGATTCTATACTGGAAATAATCAGTTGATCTCTTAATAGCTTAGGACCCAGAATTATAGGAGTTGCTGTATATTATTACATATGCAAATATATTAAGCATGCTGCATATTTTAGCCAAATCCTGTAAGACAAAGTCTTTACTGACAGTAGGAGAGACACAATATTGTATAAATATGGATTTTTACAAAGTCAATAAATGAATACATTAAAATTATTTTTCTCATTTATTATATCTAGGTCTCCAAATATAGGCATGTTTGGGGAAATTTAGCATATCCAGATTTTTTTTTTGATGCTTAGATTTAAGCCAGAAGAAATGTTTGGCAGAGACCTGCCCCCATTCGCCTCAAATATCAGTGTTATTTGTACATCTCAATGTGATATTGATCTTAAATTATTTCCTTCTAAGAAAAAAAGAACTAAATTGTTAAGTGTTCACTAAAATCCTCAATCCAACTAGCTCCTGCTTAGAAAGGACCTAGTTATGTACCAGTAGTTATGTACCAGTATAATGATGACACTTCCCTTAGCAAGTACGCACTTCCCTCTCATCTCTGTATTAATGTGACTGTACACAATGGTCAGGTTTGGGCAGCCTTAAATGTTAAATGTTCACTGACTGTCAACATCATCATAATATATCAAGAATGATAGTAATTCCTTTTCTGGAGAGTAGATTTAATGAACCAGAATGTTTAAATAAGTCAGATATTAACCATATTATTATTTTATATAAGGGTAGGGTAAGGAATATTCATGACTGGAGTAAAATTTAGGGTTTTAACCCATTTGTACCACTTTGGAAATACATGAACCTGAGCAAATCATTTACCCTTCTTTTTTTTTTAAATTAATTTATTTATTTTTATATCAATCACAGGTTAGGTACTTTGCATCCCAGGCGTAGCCCCCTCCCTCATTCCCTCCCACCCTCCCACTCCCTCCCTCATCTCCTTCCTCC
>CM053743.1:55139485-55237733 GCA_028658305.1 Pachyuromys duprasi | reverse complement strand
GCTACGAACATAGTTGAGCAAATGTCCTTGTTGTGTACTTGAGCATCTTTTGGGTATATGCCTAAGAGTGGTATAGCTGGATCTTGAGGAATCACTATTCCTAATTGTCTAAGAAAGCGCCAAATTGATTTCCAGAGTGGTCATTTACCCTTCTTGAGCTTTGGATTCTTCATCACTAAAGTGTAACTATCAGTAAATCATGAGTTGTCATGACTTTTAAGCCAAGTCCTGTCTGTGCATGCATTGCACAGTGCCCAGTAGAGTATGTGATAAATCAGTGTTAGCAAAACACTCGTCCTTCCCTGCCTTATAGAACACCCTCTGCCTCTTACTTTTAAGGCAACAAGTCAGGATAACTGAAATTGCAGGAATTGTTAGCCTGAATTACCATATTTTATGTTTGAGAATTTGACAGTCTGACCTATTTAAAGTACCTTTTGTGTTTTGAAATTACTATTAATGAAACAAAACAAAAACAACATGCAATTTCAAGGAAGAAACATAGGCTCTTTCCACAAAATTAGAGCAAAAATTCTACCCAGCCTGTATTCAAACAACAGAAACCTCAGAACTGGCAGAGAGCTCAGTCAGTTAAGGGAACCCACTGCCACACCTGAAGATCTAAATTTGATCCCTGAGACCCACATAGTGGGAGAAAAGAATAGACTCATGCAAGTTGTCCTCTGACCTCCAAATGCATGCCAATGCATACCATGTCACGCACACACAAACACACAATAGATAGAATGAGAGAGAGAGAAAGCAGGAAAGAAAGATAGATAGATACGTAGACACAGATATATAGATACAGAGACACATAGATACATAGAAAGATATGAGATCCACAACTGGTCAAGGTTCAAAGAATAAGTGACTACTGAGTGCCCAGGCCTGAAAGAGACCTCAGTCATGCCTTCCCTCTTCCCAGGGTTCAAGGATCATTGTGGAAGAAGGAGCAGAGAGACTCTAAGTGGTAGGGATGGTTGGATGACTACAAGAAAACAATGTTCTCTGCATACAACAGTTGTACATATGAACTCATAGTGATTGTGATAACATACTGAAAATCTGTACAAATTTATGGCACACATGTAAAATTATGTAGGCATTAGTAGGGATCTAAGGCTGTAAAAATTAGGAAGCAAATTTGGGTCAGTAAGATGAGAGATAGATATGGGAGGAGAAAGGGGAGGAGATAAGATGGTCAAAATACAGTATATTTTCTGAGACTTAATAATATATGTTGGTTTTTTGAGACAGGGTTTCTCTGTGTAGCCTTGGCTGTCCTGGACTGACTTTGTAGACCAGGAAGGCCTTGAACTCACAGAAATCCCACTGCCTCTGCTTCCTGAGTGCTGGGATTAAAAATGTGCACCACCATGCCTAAATATTTTTAATTGTTTAAAAGAGAAACCTCAAGATAAATGCAGTGAATATATTTTCTCAGTAGCCTCAGGTGGACAAGTGCCATAGAAGGAGGAGAAATTCGGAGACCTTTGTGGAAGTCAGTGCCGATGCCAGGCAGTCTAAGTTTCTTTAGGTTCTTGAACTGCAGTTGATCAGATTTCAGATTCCCATCCTTTCACTACGTAAAGAACCTGCCTTTGAGGGGTTTGCCCATTTTACATAGGGAGGCACTGAAAACTGAGTTTCTATAGTTGCTTTGCCCAGGAAGAGACAGGGATGCTGGGACATAATGTAGGTCTCTAATTGCTCTCTTTCTGCTTAAAGGCAGTGAGATCTGGATCTAGCCAGACTCTATCCATATAAGGAGAGGGGAAAGCCTTTGAAGGCCTCTCTGCTGTAGTAGATGTTACATCAATAAAGGTTTTTCTTTCCCTGAAACAAGCCCATATCTCATTTTCCAAGAACTGCTGAGCAAAGTCATGGGGCATTTGCCAAAGCCCGGATGTCCAAAGGCTGTGCAAGAGTTGCTCTTTTTGCTCAGCATCTCACTGGAACAATGAGTCCCGGATGTCCCGTGCTCTCGTGTGCTCCCCTGTGCTTTGCACCACCTCCTTCAGGAACCCAGCGAAACACTCACTGGCCTGCCATGGCCAGCAGCCTGAACCCTTGTCTTTTGGAGCCTTTGCAAAGCAGCTGGAGCAGAATGGGCCATTTGAGGTAGGAGTTAAGGCCAAAGCAAAACAATAGCTCAAGGGCATCACATAAGATTTCAGTACATAGAAAAGGCAGAGAAAACATCAGATTTGGAAATAAATGTGAAAGTTGTTTAGTTTAAATTTGATCTGAGTCACAAATGCACTTCAGTTGTTTCTTTTTGTTTTGTTTTTCCTTTTATTATTACTATTTTTTTTTTTGAGATAAGGTTTTTCTGTGTAGCCTTGGCTGTTCTGAACTTTGTAGAAAGAGCTGGCCTTGAATTCAGAGATATCTGCCAGTCTCTGCCTCCCTGACTGCTGAGATCAAAGGCATGTGCCACCATGCCCAGCTTGCATTTCAGTTTTTGTCATTCATAAATCAAGCTCCTAAGAATGAAGAGTACTTAATATGTTTAAGATATTTTCCTTTCAGAGAAAATATATACATAACCAGTTTGAAATTAGTCTATAGCATGTTTTTTTTAATAGAATCATAAACAAAAATGTCAGGGAATAAATTGTGAAGCCAGAACTGTGAGTGTGAACTAGGTGCAGGAAGGGAATAGGGTCTTCAAACAAGGTACATGACTGTAACACCAGACAGACTAGAAGCCAAGTCTTGGAAGCCACAGTCTTCCAAGCAGTGTGAACAAAGCTTAGTGTCATGAAGATGGTTAACATTTCTCAGGAAAGCAAGTAGTAAGTTACATGAGTAATGACATGCTCTGGGTAAACTTGGGGTAAAATACTGGGGCTATACTATACAGCTATTATAAACTATAATAAATAAATTGTCTGGAACTTATTTGGAAAGCAGCCATCAAAATATTTCGAACAAGATATGATAGCCAGCTGTCTGCTTTCAGATAGTAACTCTGATAGCAATGGCATGAAAGATTGTACGTAGGGAGAACTACAGCTTAGAAGGCAGATCTGACAACCCAGGAGAGAGGTGTTGAGATCCGCGAGTACCTAAGCTACAGTAAAAGGAATGTATAGATGATAGATTGAGAAACATTCTGCAGTCTATGTTGACAAGCTTTGGAAGCAACTAGATGTGAAGTGTGGCAGTGGCAAGACCCAAAGGTGGCTTTGAAGTCTCTGCCTTGACAAGTAGATGAATATAATGAACAGTGCTGGCACAGGAGACTATCTTGGAGGATGTCTAGGACTTAGGGAGATAAGGATTTACACATTGCTTGTGCTATGTTTGAAGTACTCCCTGTACACTCTCTTGGCAATGTCTAGCAAGCTGATAGCTTGCTAGTGGTATGCATGGACAAGTGGAAACTTGCAGGCCTTTAGTTCTCTGCCTTCACATCTTTTATGGCAAGTAGTGACTCCTAGGCCACTAAGAGGCAGTTCTGGCATACCTTGTTTGTCAAAACAATGAGAAATTTATAGTCAACAGCTGTTCTGCCATGCCCACAAAATAGGTAGGAGAGTCTAGCATGGAATAAGGAAGCAGAGTACACACTTCATCTCATGGCCTCTTTCTGTTATTAAATACCTGGGGCAGTTCTCACCACTGAACAGCAAAATGCCAGGTTTAGTAGTGGCTGCTTTCTTAGTCTTTTCTGCCATAGGCTGTGGCCAGGGGAAGACCTATACCATCACCACATATTTGCTATTCAGGGGGCAATCCACTGTACAAGAAGTAGCTCAAAGAAAAAAATAAAATAAAAGTGTGAGTTCCAGATTAGAGCTCACTGTTCAAGGAGGATAAAAAGAAGGTGGTAGCTGGGGGACCCAGAAAAGCCTTCAGAGTGTAACCACTGAGCTGTTTCCCAAAGGGTCAATTCAGCCAAATGGAAAGGGGAAGCCATTCCAGGAAGAAAGAAAAATGTATGCAGAACCTGAGTGGAATAAAGGAGGGGAGTGCCTGGGAAGAATGGTAAGTAGTTAGTTTTTGCACAGGGCTGCACTTTCTGATAGGGAATGCTTACTCTGGGAGGGGCACACAGGCTACCTGGGGAAGGAGAAAGGGTTGTGGCAGAAATCAGCTTAGGGAAAAAACCAAGCAGAAGTTAACAAAGTGACCTGTGCTGCAGAACTCCTCAGGACATTGAGTACAATAGAATCTCTACCTATCTCTGTATCCTTACAAGCCAAATTCTTTTTGATACAGCCAGTGATTTAAATTTTAGCAAATGAAACTTTAGACTATCTTTAGGACCCAAATAGACCAAGTTGGTGTTGTTGAAATCAAAGGGTGTAAGACCTGTTTGATCTGAGGGCTCAAGAATGCTTTTGTAGTTTGGTAAAGAATTCGGGTCCTACTTTAGGGCATGATGAAGTCTTAGGATACGTCAACAATCAACCATTTATCTGATCGCAGAAACCTAACTTTAACATGTATGTCCCTATGAGCTAATTGTTCCTTGTGATTCACAGTGATTGAGAGTAGAAGCTCAAAAGGTGGACATGGTGGCTTCTGCCCAGTCTCAGCTACTTGGAAAGTTGTGGCAGGCAGATCACTTAAGCCTTGAGGTCGGCCTAGGCAACATAGTAGACCACAGTTTCCCTGTAGCTCTGAAAACAGAAGGGCCTGGTTTCAAACCACTAACACTTTCTAGTTATATGTAATCTTGATTTTCTTGTCTGTAGAATGGAGATGAGGACCATACCTGTGTCAGGAAATGAAATGCTTGCAGAGCGCTCACCACAGTAACCACGTACTAAATTAACGGCCATTTTTTTAAATTGTGATTTCATTGATCCTTAAAGCAAAGAGGAGCAGTGGCTGGCTGCTTGGGAAAACTAAGCTCATGGACGACATTGTTGGTTAGCATGTCAAATGGGTTCTAGAACCCCCCAAAACAAAAATATATAAACACAGTTTGAAATGAACACTTAAAACCAAAGAGACTGACTACACAGTGGAAAAAACAACAACAAAAAACCAAGAACAAGTTCTTGGCAATACAGAGGGTTTTGAGCAGGGGAATCCTGCCACCATGTGGCAGCTAGCTGGCTTCACTCTCGTGGCACTAATCCTCAGATCTTTGCCCACCTCTGAGTTGGTGTGGCCGTTGAGCAGAACTGGATCTGTGCCTGTTTTCTCTGTTAACTAACATTAACTCTTGCTTACTGACAAGGTACCTAAAGCCACAGGTGACTTCCTGTGTGGTGCAGTCAGGGCACGGAACAGTCTTCAGTGAGATTGTACATTTAACACCCCAAGTTCCTTATACAACTGTGTATCAGATTTCTGTGGAATGTAGTTATGCCAGCCCTCCAAGGGCTATGAAATCCCCCTTATAGACTGGCGGCATAGAGAGTGTCTGAAAACCATTCTTCATAGAAGCTTTGTGGATGAGTATTTTGGCCCACACTTCTAACTGTAGCTCAGCTCTTCCAGTATTAGGAAATGGGACTATAGAAGCCATGATGGCCAGAAACAGGCAAGGTGAGTCCTCTAACTGCACCTCTGGGGTGTGAATCTCTGTGCTCATCAGAAATTATTTGAAAATCCCAAAGTACGTTGGATAAATTAGATAGATAAGTAGATGCAATGTAGGTAGTTCAGAAACCCAGACTTTGCCATCTAAGTCCAGGGATTATCTTTGGTCTCTTGGGACAAAGCCGAGATTGTAATCCTCTTTTGGATTTGTTTAAACACTCAGCATGGGTGGATATGGCAATGTCATGTCCCAGAGGCTGTCGATGCCTCGGGATGAGCGCAGCCTTTCAACACATGCAGGCAGCGATGTGGTGCTGGGAGGACTGTCACCAAAGGGAAGAACGAATTAAAATCAAAGTGCTTTTCTCCCTCCTTCTAGGTCTTATGCTATCCGTGAACTGAAAACTCTACTTAAGGTAGCCAACAATAAAAACAACCTTATTGCTAACTGAAACTCTAGAACACAGACTGTGTTTATCAGCATGGACAGCAGTGGCCAAGGCAAAATGGAGTTTTGCTTTTGTTTTAACTAAGGAGTCTAAAGACTCTTGAGGAAAAAGTTCCACCTAGCAGCATTGGCAGGGCGTTGTGTAAGAGCTGCTAGGACCGGGATCGTTATAACGCGGTAAGGAATGCTTTTAATCAGGCTTTGTTTAGGTTGCTCTTCACGTCACCGGGACTCTGTCCCCTCCCGTTTCTCTTTTTTAATTGTAATTCATTCCTTTAAGTCCTGCTTTTTTCTTCTAGATACTGTGGGTTGAACACAAGCACACACTGGGAGAGGGCCCAGGACTGCGCCACGTCTCAGGCCTGAGCTTTAAAAACGTACGCACTACCTTAGAAGCAGTTCATCAATGAACATGCTAATAATCATCTCTTTGGAAGTGGTTTTAGTTACAGCCCGTTTAAGGCTATTAGAAGCTGCTTTGTGAGTAAAATAAAGGATAGAGACCCGGAGGGACAAGAACTCCACAAGAAGACCAGCAGAGTCAACTAACTGAGCCCAACTGCGGGCTTATAGAGACTGAACAACTAGCTTAGGACCCCTATACATGTATAGCTGATGGGTAGCTTAGTCTTTATGAAGGTCCCTAGCAATTAGAATGGGGGCTGCCTCTGATATGGACTCTGTTGCCTGTTTTTTGATCACTTTCTCCTAGCTGGACTGCCTTGTGTGGTCTCAGTGGAAGAGAAGAAGTGGAGGGGGGGGGAAGGGAAAGAGGATGGGAGGATGGCCAGGCGGAAAGAAGGGAGGGGCTGTGATAGGGTTGTAAAATTAATAAATAAATTAATTTTAAAAAGTAAAAAAATAAAAAATATGTAGTACCTCATAAGCAGTTTATCAATGAGCATCCTAATGAACTATTTGGAAGTGGTTTGAGTCACAGCCTGTTAAAGGCTATTAAAAACTGCTCTGTGAGTAAAGTTCGAGTCTCCTGAGACAGTTGCCTTGATCTGATTATATATTAGAATCAAAAAGGATTTTTATTTTATAAATAAAAAAAATTATGGATAGGAAAGGAGAAATCAAATGACTTTGTTTTAAGGTTAGCTTGGTAGTTACTCCTGGAACATAGCTGGTTGTTCCTTCCCCGCTGCCCCCACCAAACTGGATTTTAAAATCTTTAGAAAAAGGTGGGCTGAGAGGATGGCTCAATGGCTAAGAATGCTAGCCGTACTAAGTCTAACTACCTGAGTTTGACCATTGAAGTGATACAAAATAAAAAACTAGATGTAGTGGTACGTATCTGCAATTCTGGCATTCCTAGGGTGGCAAGAACGAGACAGGAGAATCATCCCAAGTTGAGGCTGATAGGCCAGCTAGCGTGGAGTCTTCTACACTACAGCAGAAATGAGGGAGACTGGCTGACCCAGGGTGAAGGCAAGAACAGACTCTAGGAAGTTGTCTTCTTACCTTCACACAGGTGCCATCGCTTGTGTGCCCTTCCCCCTCACTCACACACAAATAAATAAGCAATAGATCTTTAGAAAAGGAATGCTCAGAGGTTTTAGGAAACGTTCCTCAGATGATGAAATATCTAGCAAAATAAATTGGCGTCCTTGAACTATATTCTTTTTCATGTATGCAAATACAAGAGAAAAACTCATATTAGTTTATACAGCTTGAAAAAACATTTCTCCCTTCACCCTCCTACCTGAACTGACTTAATTGTTTACTTTCCCTCTGCCAGGACCTGATTAGGGGTAACTCCTCCTTGTTCCTCGGGGAACTGCCATTGGCTTGGATTCCAGTGAACGCCACTGAGGGTTGGATGGGGGAACTATCTTTGTCAGGACAGACCCCCTCTCTGGTTCACCCAAGAGATTTTGGTATATCTGCTGTTATTGCTGCTATTGTAGTGGGCCTGACTGCAGCTGCATCTACTGCTACAGTGGTGATTGCTTTACAAAACTTTTCAGACAGCAGCCAGCCTAAATAACATGTCTAGGTTTACAGCCTCTGCTCTTATATTTATGGTTGTGAGCCTAGCCTTTAACGGCTGAGCCATCTCTCCAGCCCACAGCCTCTGCTCTTGATAAGCATTTACAAGTTAATCAGCTTCTTCAGTTGGGATCCTTGACCTTCACCATCAAGTGGGTCTGCTACAAGATGATGTCAGTAATTTATGGGATCTGGCACATGTTGCCTATGATCCTAGGTACACTGCTATTTGCCTCACTCAATATCAAGTGCACCTCAATAAGAGTAGCGCCATACAGCTCCAGAGCCAACATACAAAAGGCACCTGGAACAAGCCTTTCTTTTTGTCCTTCATCAGCCCCATCAGGAGATAATGAGCATAAATACCACCATGGTGGATGTAGTCACCTTAGCTGGCATTTCTTCCAGGATGTGGCTTCCAAACTCAACACTTTATTCTCACCCAGTAGTTTGTCCATGGTAATTGTAGTTTTACTTATCATATTTTTAAAAATCATAGATCCCTCCAAAGTCAGCACACTGAGGCTCTCCTACTGAAGACTTTTACCTCGAAATTAAAACAGAGTGGGGAGCCTGTGAGGAATGTTGAGGTAAGCCTTTTGGAGGCCCATAGGGAATGACAAGTAAGTGAAGCGTCAGCAACTCCTACGACTCCTCAAAAGGTCCTGATCTGCTGCACTCAGTGTGATCCACTAGGGATTCCTAGCACACTAGTGAAGTCTCAAAACAGATCGGAGGCTAGGGCGGTGATCGCTTCCCCCTTCTTTACGGAAGCCTCCTAAGGAGACCTTGCCCTTCTACCCCCTTACATTCCCCACATTTCCTTATAGTTGCACCAACCTGGTTGATTGTTACTGGTGCATGGGATGGTTTGATTGGGCCGTTCAGTCATTTAAAGGCCGTTACACTGGATAATAAAGTTAGATTGGCACCTTTGAGTCTAGTCTCCTGGGTTTCATTTCCAGGCTTCTGCATGGGCTCTGTCGCCATTCACCCCCTTTTCTCCCCAGTTCCTGATCCCCACACATCCTCTTACCTGAACTGACTTTTTGGGAAACCCAATGTCTCACTATCTTATCACTTAGTATTATAACAATATGTTGGTTCTTTATTCAAGAAATTATTTGTTTAACTTGTAAAATCAAAAGCTCACATAATCCCTAATTGACAGGAAGTAACAAGCAGTATTTGGTTGTGGCCAGAGCACAGATGTACCATTTCATCTCAAGGCTAGCCCACAGACTAGTAGGCTTTCTCCAGCCTGCTACCAGCTTTCTCCCTGAATGCTTTAGTCTGGCACTCAGAATCACTGTCCCCATGTGCAGCTATGACTCTTCTTTCTGTCATTGCTTAATGGTTACTCAGCTTGCCGTTGCTAATTTTCGTCCTTCCTGGAGATGGGGCTCCTGCTCATATCCAGAAATTCTGACTGACTTTGGCAGGCTTGGAAGAGCCGTTTCCACTTCCACACACTAGTTTATGGATTTGACAAATAGATAGGCATGAATCCACTGTGGTAATAACTTGAGTAGTTTCACCAACTTAAAATTTTACTACTTTGTGAACTCTTTGTTTTTAATTTTCTTTGTTTTTTTTTTTTTTTTTTTTACAATTTATTAATTTTATATCCCAATTGTAGTCCCCTCCCTTATCTACTCCCAGTCCCACTCTCCTTCCCCTTCTCCCCTATTCCCTTGCCCTAGTCCACTGAGAGGGGAAGTCCTCCTCCCCTGCCATCTGAACCTACCTTTTCAAGTCTCATTAGGACTGCCTGGATCCTCTTCCTCTGTGGCTTGGCAAGACCGAATTGCCAGGGAGAAGTGATCAAAGGACAGGCAACCAAGTTCATGTCAGAGACAGTCCCTGCTCCCCTTAATAGGGAACCCACATGGAGACTGAGCTGCCATGGCTACATCTGAGCAGGGGCCCAGGTCCTCACTGTGCATGGTCCTTGCTGCATCAGTCTCTGCAGGCCCCCTGGGCTCAGATATTTTGGTTTTGTTGGTCTCCTTGTGGAGCTCCTGCTCCCTCCAGGTCCTTCTACCCCATCCCCTTCCTTCAAAAGACTCTCTGTACTCTGAAGAAAGAAATTGAAGAAGATAACAGAAGATGAAAAGATCTCCCACATGCTCATGGCTCAGCAGGATTAACGTAGTGAAAATGGCCTTTCTACCAAAAGCAATGTATAGATTCAATGCAATTTTCATCAAAATTCCAATACAATTCTTTACAAACCTTGAAAGAAAAATTTTCAACTTCATATGGAAAAACAAAAAACCCAGAATAGCTAAAACAATCCTGTACAATAAAATCTTTTGGAGCTATCTCCATTCTGGATCTTAAGCTGTACTATAGAGCAACAGAAATAAAAACTGTATAGTACTGGCATAGAAACAGACTAGTAGATCAGTGGAATCAAATCAAAGTCCAAGAAATAAGCTCACACACCTATGGACAAAGATGCCAAAACCATACAATGGCAAAAAGATAACTCTGTGAACCCTTAAGAAACAGAAATGTTGAGTAAAGCATGACCTAATTTAAAATGACATTTTCTTTGGAAAACTACATAAGTACCAAGCTACTTCAATCTGTTGGGAACCAGAAACGGGAATCACACAGGTAAAGTCTTGATATTTCTCCCATCCAAGTACTAACCAGGCTGTAGACAAATGCTTACTGTTGCTAATGGGGCTGAGCTACACAGCTCTTTAGAATTAGCTAATAAGCACTGGCATTTATGGGCATATGGATGTAAGCTATTTTCTTATGATCTCTATTTCAAGTTAGAAGAAATTCAAGCCCAAATCAAATTGTACCATATGGAGCCATTTAAGCAGCATTAGCAAAGTTTCTGCAACCTGTCCATAAGCCCAGTGAGTCCCACTTACGGTTTTAGACATCCATCAACCCTTCAAATAAGTTCTACTTGATCAGAGACTAGACAATACTGTTCCAACCTAATTAGTAATGGCAACATAACCTCTCAGAAAATAATAGCAGGAAGACTATTTAGGAACCAGACTTCAGCACCATCCCTACACGGATGGGCCACAGACCTAAAGGACTCTTCATTTTCAGGGAAGGATAATGAACTTCTCTGAATTATCTTAAGTCAATTTACAATCCTCAACTTCTATAGTTTTACCAAGGAGATCTACAACTATCTTACACTGATCAATAAGCCACTCATTTCACAAGGAAAACCTGTTTCAAAGATTACCAATCCCCTGTCCATGACAGATGTGGATACTCAAGTACTCCTAACATTTCTAACTAGACCACAGCCTATTCCCCAGAGGGACTGCTACAGTATCAAAGAATGTGCTTAGGTGCATATAACCGACGTGTCTTAAGTTACACTGGAGAGTGAGGATCAAGATCAGTGGCTTAGCACTTGCCCGACCTGTGCTCAATCCCTGGAATTATTTCGGGTGACATGGAACAAGAAATGTGGTTATAGGAGGGGGAGAAGTCTATATATCCTTTTTTAAAAAAGTAGTAAAATGAATGTATATGCTCATATGAAGGTCCAAGGACTTTTCAGGAGTCAGGTCTTTTCTTTTGTTGTGCTGCATATGTCACACTAGCTGGACCACAGACTTTTGGCTGATCTGTTCACCTCCCATGTTGCCCTATAGAGCTGGGATTACAGATACACACTACTGCATCCCACTTCTTCTACAGGTCCTAAAGACTGAACAAAAGTCATCAAGCTTGCACCGGTGGCACTTTCACCCCTAGAGCCATGTCCCTGGCCATCTATATTGTTCTGAAAGAGTCCCACTCTAAACTGTTAAGAGTGCCATAGTCCAGGCCTTAGGCACTTGCTGCATTTCTCTCTAAAACAGCTTCCTGAAGTGCTGTGTGCTATTTTAGGGTGGGACATTCCAAAAGTACCCTCAACTTTTGGTGGATATCACCAAATCATTTTCAACTATCAGTAGTCTTAGGCACTTTTATATGGGGACAGGAATCATAATGACTGGAATAAACATAATTTTAGGAATGGTAAATGAATCATGCAATAGAATTTTCCCATGACAAAATATCATACCCCAAAACTATCAGTGCCTGTCTACATAATGTTATTACTTAGTGTTGTAATCTGCTTAAACTCAATAGCCCCTCTGTTGAGACCTACTTTAGTTTTTAGCATAACTGTAGCTCCTGTGTTAACACCTGCTGTCGCCTTTAGCATATCAGAAGCTATTTTGCCTCCAACTCTCCATTTTGATCATAAGGTGAAATTAAAGTTCAAGTTCTCAGGCCTACGTGCCTGAAACCAGGATACAATTCAATATTTCAATACTTGCTACTTAAAATAAAACAATAGATGATCAATGCATGTTCTGTTTGAGTCAAAGAAAGTTGTAAATTACCAAAGAGCTTTCCTTAATCCCAGACAATCAGCTTAAAGTGTTTTGTCTAGCTACCTAGACGCAACACAGTACACTTGGAGAAAAAAATATTGCGTTTAGCTAGCCAAAATGATGTAATGCTTTCTCCTCTCCCCACATTCCCAGTCCCACTTCCTATACCTGATTACCTGGTTGTTACCAGGTTATGGTTTTATGTATAAAAACCTGCCTGAGGAAAAGAAAAAAGTCCATCATCATAGTTTGGCTCACAAGTCCAGATTATGGTCCTGATCAGTCAGTTTTTGTTCAGTGTTTAATAAACTCCCATCGGCTCTTCCTGAACCCATAACAGTGGCACAGTAAAGAGTCAGAAACTTCATTTTAGTCTTGTATTTTTTTCTTCTTAGAAGGCTTATCTTATTTTAGTGTTATGATTTGTTAATGACAAAATAATCAATAGGCTACAAGAACTATTTTAGTAAAAATTACCCAGGAAAATACAAAAATATTTAATGGCAGGTTTTGATTTGGACGAGAAGCTTATGTAAGCTTATATAAGCAAATGGAAGGTACCAGGTGGTTACTGCATTAAACAGTTCTGAGAACAAGATTTCTGTAACTCTGAAGACTGTTTGTACATGGTGATCTGGAACTTTTTTCCTCTAAAGGTTTACTTAAAAAAATAAAAAATAAACCATAAGCAGAGTGTGGTAATCCTAGCACTCAGGGAGGCAGAGTCAGGCGGATCTCTTTTGAGTTCGAGGCCACCTTGGTCTACAAGGCAAGAACAGGATAGCCAAGGCTACACAGAGAAACCCTATCTTGAAAGAAACAACAACAAAACCCTAAATAAATAAACTATAGAGCTAGGTATGGTGGCATACACTTTCAATACCATCACTCAGGAATGAGAGGCAGGTGGATCTCTGTGAGTTTGAGGCCAGCCTGGTCTACATAGTGAGTTCTAAAATAGCCAGGGCTATATAAAGAGATCCTCTGTCAAAACAAAACAAAACAAAACTAAATACCCCCAAGCCCAAATAAATAAAGCAGAGAAAGCATTGCTCAAATGGGCATGGTGGTGCCTCAAGTGAAAACATTTTTGTGAAGCCGCGTGTAAAAATAATGCAGGTGAGCTGGGCGGTGTCAGCCCACCTCTAATCCCAGCACTTGGAAGGCAGAGGCAGGCAGATCTGGTGAGTTTGAAGCCAACCAGAGCCACACAAAGAAACCCTCTCTTGAAAAATCAAAATTAAATTTAAAAATGCAGGTGAATGCCACAAAAATCAAGAATATTCTCTCAGTGGCTCAACTGTTGTCTCAAACTTTGACAAGCTCAGAAAACTCAGAATTTTCTGGAGGAAGCTCGATGAAATAAGCATTGATGTTCCCACCACCAAGTTTCTGACAAGTTTCTAGATGATTCTGACATTGGTGTGATGGTGAACCACTCAGCTTCAAGATCTAGTCTCTGGAATTCATACCAACACATAAATAAAAAAAAAACATGTCAGATATGGCTTCATCTAATTTTGTATACATTCTTGGTCTGCTTAAGTAAATCACCTTGATTCAGTGATTCCCACAATTTCTATAGTCATGGGAGAAGGGGGTGCTGGAGAGCCTCAGAGGTTAAGAGCATTTGTTGCTCTTGCAGAGGACTCGGGTTTGGTTTCCAGAACCCACAGAGTGACTCATAAGCATCTTTAGCTCCAGTTCTAGGGCATTAAATGCCCTCTTCAGAACTCTAAAGGCACCAGGCACACATGTGGTGCATATACACCCAAGCTAGGCAAAAACACAGATACACATAAAATGAATAAATCCTCCATCCGTAACCCCAAAAGTAAGACAGTCACATGAACAGTGAAATAAGCCAGATAATTTATGGCTATATGAAAATATTTATTCACAAACTAAAACTATTTACAAAATGGGACCCTACTTCTGTCTTCTCCATGCATCTCAATACACATATGTCTGATATGAAATCATGAAGATTATGCAGTCAGAGTGAGAACACTGACTGCAACTATAAATACAAATATTCACAGTGAATTACTCAAGATTCGGGAACTTCTTCATCGGGGCAGCAGTAAAATTCCACAAAACATATTTGCCCATCTTCATTTCTAATCATGTACTGTAATGAGAGGAATCCTCGATTATCTGTCCGAATAGACACTTTACAAGATAAAGCTAATGCCTTTGTAGAAGGTTTCAGTAAAGAAAGTTTGTATCTGTAGGAGAGGAAATGAAAAGTTATTTGGATCCACTAAATTCAATGCATACAAAACCAAGTAAAGGACAAAAGCTACCCAGGAATGACTGAGCATCAAATACTTAACCAATGTGCTAGTCTTCTCTTGCTTTATCCACTGTGATTACAACCCAATATTCCCAAGCAAATTTAGTGTCCAACCATATGATACATTTTATAACATTAAAAATGACCTGTTTCTCTCTCTCTTTGGTTTTATTTGAGACAGTTTCTCTAGTAGCCTTGGTTGTCCTGGTCACTTGGTAGACCAGGGTAGCCTCGAACTCACATTGATCCGCCTGCCTCAGCCAACCAGAGTGCTGGGATTATAGGTGTGTGCCACCGCACCCAGCTTAAGACCTGTTTTATTTTTAAATGGAAATCTGGCACTTCATCTTTACCAACAATGCAACCTTCATATTAAGAACTGACCTGTTGACCTGGATCTCATTACAGTGAAATGCTTCCATCAAGTCAGAATTTTTAGGATAGTCAAGGTGGGAGCTTCCTGCATTTCCAAAAGTAGATAACCTATAATTGGAAATAAGTAATTCATTTACTCATAGGTTCAATAATAACCAATGTTAAAATCCATGCTGCCTTAAGAAATGACATATTAAAAAACTAGTTCTAGGGTCTGGGAAGATGGTTCTGCAGGTAAGTGCATTGGCAGTGCAGGCCTCAGGACCTGAGTTCAAATCCCAAGAACTTACATGAAAGGTAGGTATGACTATGCATGCCTGTAATCCTATCACTCAGGGATTGAGACTGGCAGGTTTGTGGAACCCAGTATCTATCTGCTTCGTCAAAATGGGGAGCTTGTGATTCAAGGCAATAAGATGGAGAACAATAGAGAAAAATACCCAATGTCCTTTTCTGGCCTCATATGTGAACACAGGGCACCAGCACCTGCACACTCATGTAAACGTGCCACACACACATGGACCACACATAACATATGTTGTATGTATGTGTGTATATATTTTTAAATATAAAAATACACAGATGTATAGAAATGTAAATACATAAAACAAATAAAAACTTGGCTGCTTGGGTGTCACCAAGCTGGTCTAGAGCTGTCTGTATAGTTCAGATTGGTCTTATCTCAATTCTCTTGCTTCTACCTCCAAATGTTGAGACTACTGGAATGCACTACCACACACAGTAATGTACACTTTACCAAGCATCATAATAAAGTTTCCCACAGGATGCTGTGGGAACAGAGAGTATCTAGTAACAAGCTTTAACATAGTTTTACTTTCTACTTTTATTTGTGTGTGTACAAATGTATACAAGCATATGTGTATGTATGCATGTGTAGGTGCATGTGTGTGTGTGTCTGTGATTAAGAGTCCAGTTGCTCCAGATCACTTTGGAGCTGAAGTTACAGGCAGTTGTGAGTTGTCTGACATGGTGCTGGGAATCAAACTTAGATCCTCTGAAAGAGCAGTACATACTCTTAATTGCCTGAACAATCTCTCCAGTCTAGAAACAGCTCTGAAGAAAATCTCACATTAGAGTATTCAATATATACTCTGTACAGTTGTATAATAATGAGTTAACTTTCCTTATCTTTAAATCTAGAAATATCTCAGAATACTGTGCATAATGGAAGACGTGATTTAAATCAACTGTAAGGGTCCTATTCCTAGCTTATTACAGCTGAACCACAGACATGCAACTATGCCTTTAAGTTATGCTTTACTATCACAGCATTTCTGTTAGGCTGACCTTACAAGTCTGATGGTCTTTCCCACTGTGGACAGTCAGCAAATGTATGCAATTCCAAGTTTAATCTCTAAGAACTGCCAAGCATTTGCTATGGGAGAAGCATGCTGACAACACAGTGCCCAGACCTGGGAGATCTTCTCCAGGCTGTGTGTCTACTCTCCCAGTTAGTCCATCTTCTCTTTTCTCATATGACTTCCATCTGAGTATCCTATGCTCTGCTCTCATGCTGGTATGCTGGTCCTCAGATCCACATTTCCAGTCTTGGCTGATTGCCTGAGCATTGTGTTCACATGTCTCACTACTTCCCCAGTGCCATATGAACTTCAGATTTTAACACAGCCACACACCAAATTGTTTGCTGTTATGAAAATGGAAGCTACAGGACCCATCTATTTACTTCTGAGAGCTGATTTGGAAAAGGATCCTCTGATGTGTTTTAAAGGATTAATTGGCATGTTAGTGCTTTCCATTTTGGTTAACTTTTTGACATGAGTGAACGTTTTACCTAATCACAAGAAAAAGCTTGCTTGTAATTGTTCCTAAGTCAAAAAACCCCTAAAACTTAAGTCTTTTTTTTTTTTTTTGGTATCTTCAAAACTTTTTAAGTTCTATAAAGTAATTCTAGTAAAAAAAAGTAAAAAATAAAAAACCCAAACCAAACAAAAATGCCTGGCCCAATGAGGTTCACCTCATTGTACTCAAGTACTATTTTCCAAGTACCTATGAGTATTATAGTTCTTAATGGTTTGCAATTTTGTTCATTTTCTGCTGATTTCATACTTTTTCCTCCATCTTGATTTTAAGGTGTTCTTAACCAGTATTAAGATGAGTACATTGGGTTACTCTTCATATGTCCCAAGTTTCCTATCTTGGAGTTGTAAAATTATGAAATAATCAAATGCTCCCAAAATTTTAGGATGGGCTAAAAAAAAAATCCTGTGACTCAAGCAAATGTTGAGTGTAGAGCTGGACCCATACATAGCAGAGCACATTAAGGAGAACTGTACTCATGTACCTGAAATAGGGCTTGTCGGGGGATACGGTGATCTGTAAGACATCACTTGTCATGTCCAACTCAGAAAATGCTTCACGGAGCCCCTCTGACTGCAGGATAATTTTACTCATAACATTGGTGCTACAGAAATCAAAATCCAGAGTATCTTCAGGTTCCTGAGTGTTAATCTTGCAGACTGTCACCACTCCCCCTTCTTCTAGAAACAGCATCAAAGGGTGACCATAACCTTGGTAACACATCCGAAGTGCAGTTAGAGTCCCTGCAAGGAAAGAAGTCAGGTGGAGCTGGACTTTGTGGCTCTTGGGTTAGCCTTCCCTCCAAATGACACACATACTGCCTTAAGAATAACTTATCCTGCCAAGCTTCCAGCATGCACGTCTCTTCAAAGACTCTTAATTCCCATAACTGCAAGGAAACTTGGAATCAGAGCAAAAGTGAACTGCTGAAATGTTTTCCCACTTGTTAAACATGCCTCAGAAAATGCTGATTCATCTTAAAACAGTGTCTCCTACTGAGATACAGTATTATTTTAAATCAAATGGTAGCAATAAAGGGTAGCCACTGGTGATATAATTTAACATCTCAAATCCCTACAGAGGAGGAATACAAAATATTCTGGCTCTTTTCTACTGGTTACAGCCAGTAAGATATGGGGAAAAAAAAATCACATTCTCAGGAAAAACCAAGTGGAGAACTCTGCATTAGAAAACACAAAATTAACATATTTACTGTAGTATGTGTATGATGGTTTTGGGTGGGAGTGTACACATGCCAAGGCATGCCCACAGATGTCATAGAACAACTTTTGGGAGTGGGTTCTCTCCTCCTACCTCTGGACCTAGAACTCAAATTCAGGTTTTGTCCCTAGGACTCATCAACTTGTTACCAAAAATGTGATTTTTCCCTTTGCTGGCAGCCATCAACCACCAAAAGCTTCTCCACTAGGGGTGGGACCTCAAAAGTCCTTCCCTTAGTGACAAGTTTTCTAACACAGCATTGGCTGGCCTGGGCGTGTAGCTCAGTTGGCAGAGAGGTTGCCGAACATATACTAAGTGCTAGTTCCAGGCACCACATAAAACTACAGGTGGTTGTATAATCTCATAGAGTTGGTCTATAATCGCATCTCTTGACAGGTAAAGGCAGAAGGATGAGATGTTCAAGGTCATCTTCATCTACACAGCTGAGTTCAAGGCCAGTCTGGAATACATGGACTCTTGTCTCAATTTTTTTTTTCTAGAAATCTTCCTGTATTTTCTATTTTTCTAACCACAATAATGACTTTTATGTCATGATAATAATAGCTAATAATATAATAAAGTTCACCTGGTGTAGGACTTGATCCAAAAATAGATAAACAGTCTAAAAGGATAGTTAAGTTAATTCGAAACGTAACAGAGTCCTCTTGAATGATAAATTCTTGAAACACTTCAGCCTATGAAAAGGTAAACATGAAAAAATAAAAGTGGGGTTACACTAAAGAATGAAAATTCACATATGATTTTATATTTCACTTTATGCTTAAAGAGTAACAATGATGTATCAACTCCATGAGAATAATTTCTGATTCCCAACTAAAACATGTTAAGTTTTCAACCATCACCCACTAGAACACTACTCAGTGGTTTAATTGTTCAAGGTGTGACACCGTTAGGCCCCATTTCGAAGCTCCTGAAGAATGGGAGAGGCTGGAGAGAGGGCTCAGCAGGTAAGAACACTGGCTGCCCCTCCAGAAGACCCAGCTTTGGTTCCTAGTGCCCACATGCTGACTCACAAGCACCTGGAACCATTTCCAGAGAATCCAACACACTCTTCTGGAGTTTGTAGGAACCAGGCACATACCTTTTGCAAACATTTATGCAGGAAAAACACTCATATACATAAAATTAAAAAGTCACAGATACAAAGATGCCCTCCCAGAGAACTTCATCTTCATTTCTGGATGTAAACCTGCCACCCATGTGAGCTTACCCTGACTCCGTCCTTGTGACCTACAGTTAAAGATAGTCACTTAAAAACAGGACAATGATGCATGAATGATAACCATTTTCAACTTCTTTTGCAGAAACCAGGTTTTATTTATTTCTCCATTTGTGAGATCATTCTATACACAATTCAAAAATAAAAACTGAATGTTGAGATCCAATATGAACCATACAAATACTTTGTAATAATAATTATAGGTGTGGGTGACAGTGCAGGGCTTTGATCCAGTACTTCAATACAAGGCAGAGGTAGGTGGATCTCAAAGAATTTGAAGCCAATCTGCTCTCTAAAGCAAGTTCCAAGTGACCAGCGTTATATGTTAGACTCTGTCTCATGGGGTAAACATGCTATTACAACCAGTAAGAGGAAAAACTAAAACGTGCACAATGATTAATTATAGTGTCAAGAGTAGACAAATATTTTTGGGTTCTCATCAAAACTCAGTTTTAAGACTATTGAAAATTACATCTGTTGCAGCTGCCACTTATGATAGGAATCATAAATGGACCCGTATTTGTAAAGATTAAAAGAGGTAAATGATGAGAAGAGTGTCTCATCAATAAACTATCACTAGGGATTATTATGCATGTGACACAAGATGGGAAATATTTGTCCGGCAAGAAAAAAAAAGTAATGACATTTTATTCTCTAACTTGAGTTTTATCAAGTAAGTCCTTCCAAATTCATTAACTAGGGAATGCTTAAAAGTGTCTCCTCAGCCCCATACCTGAATAAAGGCATTTGCTTGCACACACTTTGCATTTTCCACTGTAACCTTGATTCCATTTTTAGTAGCAAAACACGTGGCGTGATCTTTGAAATGAATGGCTTTCAAGACAGTGGACAGATTCCTAACGTTGTCAAGGCTGGCCACCAAGCAGTACTGTTCATCGTCGTGCTCAATGTGCTGGGTTAGGAGAGGCATGGATGGTCCCCTGCACTGTCGGTCCGGAGAGAGGGAGGCTCCTCTGAGAACCTGAGAGACGGAACCACAAACCTCGCATCAGCGGTGACAGGACTGGGGACCTCAACCCGAGCCAAAATCGGCTGCCCAGGGAGAGCCCCACTTCTGCTCCTGAATGGCCTTCAGCTTCTGGGAACTTTCTTATCTCCCTGTCCCAAAACTACGGGTTCCTTGTCTTCCACAGGGGAAAAAATGCAATTCGCGGGACAGCTCTAACTGGCAGGGATTTCCACAGGGTGAACGGGCGCGCAGACCGGGCGCCACCAACCTGGCCTGCCACAGACCTCGCGGCGGCGGCCCCGACGGTCAAGCGCGGCCACTAAGGGGAGCCCCCCCTCCCCCCCCCCGGTGCCAGGCCCCTGCCTTTGAGGTGGTGTCCGACCCTCAAGGCTCTTTCCTGCCCAGGGCCGTAAGGATACCCTGAGTGTCCCGAAGCCACCACGCCGGGCAAACTGCTCGCTCCACTGTTCACACCCGCCGCTACCTGGGCCACTGTCACCACCGAGCCGCCGCGGGCCTAGATAGTCTACCTAGAGACCGGAAAAAGGCGCCTCTGAGCTGGATGACTGACCCAGAACCCAGCGCGAGCTACCATAGAGATCGGAAGGAGGAGCGAGCGGCAGAACCGGAAGTGCGGACTTAGCTAACGCGACCAGGTAAGATGGCGGCGACCAAAAGGAAGCGGCGTGGTGGCTTGGAGGTTCAGGCAAAGAAGCCAAAAAGGAGCCAGAAAGTTCCCGGGCAGCCAGCTGAGCGGGCCGCTGCGGAGAAAGAAGTGGAGGAAGAAGATAGAGATCGTATTCCAGGACCCGTTTGCAAGGTAAAAGGCTCAGATCCAGGAGTTAGGGTCGGCTTCGTAACTCGCCTTTGGGCTACTGAAGTGATTACAGCCAAAGCTTTACTAGATCATGAGTTTAGGGGACCCCTGGACTGGACTGGATAATATATATGTTTAATTTTCGTGTAGGTGGCCTCCTACTTGGACACAGCGATCCGTAAACCCTTACCCAGTTCACAGGGAGGTGATTTAACGGAGTATTTGGTTATAGTATGCTCTCTTTCAGTTACTCGTCTCCAGCCTTCTCAGGGTCGTGCATTTTCTTTCCCTTCCCCCTTTCCCATCTGCTTTGGAGGTATCTATAATATTCCTTCCATATCTGCTATGTTGGCTGGTATCCAATAGGGATACCGAAGTTTGTTTGCCAAGCCTTGAAAGTTACTGTCCTGTGACTCCTGACTTGTTTGGCTGGATCTTTAATTCAAGGGATAATACTAATAATAATATAAACTAGACTAGACCATTAGTTTTATCCATGTTCAACAGTGCAACGCACTATACCAGGATGAGCTTCCCTGGCCTTGGCATCTCAGAGATGATGATCAGGACTTCTTCCAGAAATACTGGAGTTTAGAAAGGAGGCTTTATAGGAAATTTCGTGTTTATTCAAAAGGCAGCTGGGTTCTTGTTAAGAGTTACTTTCAGTCATCTGAAAACTCCTTAAGGTGTGTTAATGGAAGGAATTTTGCCTTAGATTTGTTAATAATTGTCCCCCGTGCTTACTGTGGTACTCTAGTACTTAGTAAGTAGAAAGGAAATGTGAAAGGTGAGTGTAAATTGTAGCCCTGTTTTAATTAACACTTAAATCTTCTACTCCTTTCTTAAAGGATAGAAGTGACATTTGGGTAAAAAAAAATAAGATGGCCATATAGGTTTTCAATAAATGTTAGTGCCCCCTCCCCTTCTTTAGAAGCTGAGCAAAACATGTTGGGATCTGCAATCTGAATCGCACTCTGAAAGTTAGTTGGAATTCAGGAGATAAAGATTACTTTTAGGATGGTAAGGAAACTTGAAGACTTATTTAGCCTTTGAGCTGGATTTCAAAGAAAGGGTTGAGTTTTGTTATTCAAAGAGAGAGAAAGGAAAAAAGGCATTAAGTGGGGAAATGGACACAATCTAAAAAGTAGGGTCTGGTTGGTCGAGTATGTTCAGGCACAGTCTTGGACACTGGTGTTGTAAACCGTGGAAATGTATTTTAGAATCCAACCAAAGAGTGTATGTGTCATTTTGAACTTTGGAAACCCCTGAGGGTAAAATCCTGACTTGGACAGTGCTTTTAAAAGATTAAATTGGTGCTAGTTGGATAACTGTAGGAAGTGATTCTGTCTGGGAAAGCCAGGCCTTCAAGATCTTTGCAGCCGATAATCAGGTTAGGGGTTTAAGTAAGGATAGTGTGTTAGGAATTACAAATTGCTGTAAGAGGTACTGATAGTTAGTAGTGCCTATGATGTTTATATAAGAAACTAAGGGCAAATGGTATATTCAGAATCCTAGGAGCTGAAATAATTGCAGAAAGATGGAAGAGAGAAGAAAGGAATATTGATAAGGAGATTTGCCAGATTTAAGTATGGTGAAGCTTAGTGTTATGTAGTTGAGCTTGAAGCATTATTCTAATACATGTATTAGTAGGGCTAGAGAAACTTACCTTTCTGTACATAGTTAAAACTGGAAATAAGCATAGCAGACTCTAATGGAGTGAATAAAAATTCAAAAATGAAAGGGTGCTAAGAATTCTTATGGTAGTGAAGGGCGTTGGAAGCTGGTTTGTTTCAATGTTTCTTTGTTTTAGATGGTTCACTATGTTCCCAGGATAGCCTTAAATTCCTGGGTTCTAGTGATCCTCCTGCTTCAGCCTCACTAGCTGAGGTACAAAGTAAACCACTATACCTAGTTCTGGAAACTTAAAAAAAAGTCTCAAAAACACAGCAGATAAGTTCAGCAGAGGATGTTAAAAATCTCCTAACTTTTTTCCCCTTTAGGGCAAATGGAAGAATAAGGAGCGGATCCTCATCTTTTCTTCCAGAGGAATAAATTTCAGAACAAGACACTTAATGCAAGACTTAAGAATGTTGATGCCTCATTCTAAAGCGGGTACTTTAATATTTGTATGTAGAAACTTGCCTCATTTACATATTTACTTGTTTGTGAAGCCTTGTCAGGTAAAGAAAGTACAAGGGTTGGGACTGAGGCTCTATCAGTGAAGTAGAGGATCTGAGTTTAGTTCCCAGAATCTGCAATAAAGAAGCTGGGTGTGGTGGTATGCTGTGGGCATGCTGGTAAGTGAGCCTGTTTTGGCAAGCTCTAGGACAGTTCAGGGACTCTGTCTCAAAAAACAAGGTGAGCTGCACCTGAGAAAAAACACCAGAGGTTGACCCCTGGAATGATGAACACACACACATAGCATTTCAAACGTTCATTCTTTCAGGTACCACATTTTTAAAGAACTTTAACGTTTTATAATAAATTTATTGACAAAAGTTCACATTTCCTTTACTTTTTAAAAAACATCTAAATATAGAAGTGCTTTCTAAAAGTCTAAAGATGCTTTAATTACAGTGGCTTCCAGTGAGATCTTGAGTAAGGACTGGCATGATTGCTTTCTGAACATTTAAAAACTTACTTTTTTTTTTCTTTTTAAGACAAGGTCTTACTATGTAGCCTTGGTTAGCCTGACCTTGAACTCATAAAGATCTGCTTGCTCCAGCCTAGTATTGGGACTAAAAGTATGTGCTGCCACCCGTTGAGTAACAGTATTCTCTGCCTTACAGGCTAGCGAAAAGTGGTTGCTTTTGAGATTGACATCTGTCACGGCTGTGTGTAGCTGTTTCCTGAGATGTTTAAGTTTTGGTCAGCTGTGGTGGCACACATCTTTAGCCCCAGCATTTGGGAGGCTGATCTCTTGAGTTCAGGGCCATCTTGGGTCTGTATAGTTTGTCTTGTTTTAGTTTTGAAAGCTGTGCGTAGTGGCGCTTGCCTGTAACCTCAACGTTGCGGAGATTGTGGCAGGAGGAGGAGGAATTAAAACTTATCCTCAATTTACATAGGTACTTTCAAGCCAGCTTGAACTACATGAAACCCAATCTTAAAAAATTAAAAAAAAAAAGTTTCAGTTTTGAGCCAGGCCATGTGGAAGTAAGGAGGGCTAGGTAGAGTGCTTGCCTGGCTTGTTTTCCCTGGGTTCCAGTCTCCAATACAGTGCAAGGATGCACTGTGCTATGTGCAGGTGACTTGTTTAGTTTATGTTTGAAAGGAATGAAAAGAGAGAATGTTTTTGGATTTAATCAGTCTTAAAAATCTTTACTGTGAAAACAGTTGTCTAGATAGCAAATGTACTCAAAGTCAGGCAGTCTTGAAATCTAAATACTTGGCTTTCTCTTTTTACAGATACTAAAATGGATCGTAAAGATAAATTATTTGTGATAAATGAGGTAATTAACTGCAAATATTTAATCAACTGTAAAGATGACTCATTTAACAGAGGTTATTTAGTGACTTGTAAAAATCATTTTGTCTGGGCTGGAGAGATGGCTCAGGCTCAGAGCACTGGCTTCTCTTCCAGTGGTCACGAGTTCAATCCCAACAACTACATGATGGCTCACAACCATCTATAATGAAATCTGGTGCCCTCTTCTGACATGCAGGCAGAACATTGTATATATAAAATAAATTTTAAAAATCATTCTGTGAATAATTCAAAGTTTATTTCACTAATGTGTCAGTTATTTTTCTTCCATGCTATCTAGAATTATGTGAAACTTATAGTAGGTACTCAAAAGAATTGTTAACCAATGTATATGAAACAATTTTGAAATGTTAGCAATGTATAGAAAACCGATGTTGAAAAAGTACTTTACTGTGTCATTATTATATGTGTAGGGAAAATTTGTTCTCTAGGTACTAAATGCTAGTAATGTTGAAGATGCTAAGCTTGTGCTTCAAAGAAAAGTTTTCTAAACAGTTTTAAGGTAAACTTGAAAAGAAAACTATGGAAGAGCATTCCAGTAGAGAGAAGGCAAGTACAAAGGTCCAGAAAATATTTTAAAAATAAAAAAATACAAACAGCAGCAAAAATAGATAACAGAAACAAATAAAGGAAAATGAGCCTGGCAAGTTTTACATGTTAAGTAGTTTGAGTTTACTATAACATAGGAGTTTATTCTTAGGATTCTTTTGTGTTTCTTAAGGATGGTTTTTAAATCTTTACCATGTTGCTAGGCATGGTTTTGCTTGCCTTTAATCCCAGCACTCCTGAGGCAGAGGCATGCCGATCTCTTGAATTTGAATCCACCCTGGTCTGCAGAGCAATTCCAGGACAACTAGGAATACAGAGGAAAACAAAACAAAACAGATCTTTTAAGATGTTGATTAAAGCCTGGTATGGTGGCACACACATGTAATCCCAGCACTCTGGGAGGCAGAGGCAGGTGATGTCTATGAGTTTGAGGCCAGCCTGGCCACAAAGTGAGTCCAGGACAGCCAGGGCTATACAGAGAACCCTGTCTTGAAAACCAAATAAATAAATACGTAAATAAAGATATTAATTAAATTATTTTAAAGTAGGTTTTATTTACTTTTTCTTCTTATCCCTTAATTTATGAAAGGCTGTGTAAATAAAATTTAAATTTTATAGAATTAAAGAAAAACCTAAAAAGCCGATGATTAAAATAAAGGCTATCAGGATATCTTTGGTTTTCTTAGGGCTATATTTTGTGATACAGTTTTATTATCCTATATTTTATGCCTAGTGCAGTATTCAGTCATTATATGTTGTATATGGGACTATGGTCAGAGGAGATCTTTAGTAACAGCAAGGACACCAGTTGCTCTAAATATTAGCCCATTGGGGCCTGTAATCCAACACTTGGGAAGTGTCAGAGTATCAGGATAAGACCAGCCTGGGCTTAGTGATACCCTGCCAGTGAATAAAATACATTGTACCATAGACTTTGGGAGATTTGAGAGAATACTTCTACCAAAGAGGTGCATGGAAGACCAAGTTTACCTTGATAGATTGCCAGAGAGGAAATAAAATTCTGTGGGTAAATATACACAGGTTGTTTTTAGTGGCCTTGCTTAAATCTTTTTGGAGAAACCCTGCTTATTTACTACTTTTTTTTAAGGTCTGTGAAATGAAAAACTGCAATAAGTGTATCTACTTTGAAGCTAAGAAAAAACAGGATCTCTATATGTGGTAAGAATCGATCAATAGAATCAAGTGGAGCCTGTTTAAGTGGGTTTCTTCTTTTTACATCTTATATAACAGGATCATGTTTGTTTGTTTGTTTTTTATGTAAACAGGGAAGAATAGAGTTAGATTGTAGAGTATTTGAAGTCCCTAAAGAACATTTAAAGTAAATATTACAGATGTGGGTTGTCCTATATTATAGCCTTTTGCATCTTATAGACATCCCATCTTACACTGTAGACGTACCTTTAAGACCTGCTGGTATGGGTGAGCATTCACTGCACTGTGCGTTCTAATCTGTTTGAAAAGCTTCTCTCATATATTTCAGGCTTTCAAACTCACCTCATGGGCCATCTGCCAAATTCTTGGTTCAAAACAGTAAGTGTGACTTAACATTTTTTAATGAAAACGTTAGAAATGTTTGGGGATGTTTGTCTCAAAAATTTTAACTTTCGATTACAATTTTTTTAGTTCATACCCTGGCTGAACTAAAGATGACTGGAAACTGCTTGAAGGGTTCTCGGCCTCTTTTGTCTTTTGACCCTGTAAGTTTCTCATTCAGTGTGTGGTCTTATTTTCTTACTCTGAGTGGTTGATCTTTAGTAGATAAAGTTTTTTATATATTTAGTTAATATAAGAAAGTTTTAAAGAAGGTACTCTAAATCTCATGTAATGTGTTTGTATTTTTATTTATAGGCCTTTGATGAATTGCCACATTATGCTTTGTTAAAAGAACTCTTAATTCAGGTAAATACCTTTTCTAGAAAGTATTTTTAGGAATGACGAATGTCTTCCTTTGAACTTGCTTGTTAACTTAGACATCAAAGCACATACTGTGCCCTGAATAAAAACACTAACAGACTTATTTTCTGCAAGATCTTTAGTACACCACGGTATCATCCCAAGAGCCAGCCATTTGTGGACCACGTGTTTACATTCACCGTTCTGGATAACAGGATATGGTTTCGGAACTTTCAGGTTAGCTTTACTTTTCTTTTTATGTGTAAAAGGAAGCTTTACTCTCCTGGTTCATTTGTTGTCTTGGCCTAGGCCTAGTCCTGGGAGCTTCTAGCCTCTGTATAATCCAAACTAGGCCTAGAGTGTTTTCTGCCTCTGAGACTTACTGCTTGATAAGCTTACCCTTTCATCTTCTTGAGCTCATAGCTGAATGGTTCAACTGAGCTGTTCTGGCTCAAATTCCTCTCCCAGCTGACTTACTCAATCTTGCTTTTCTCTCAGCCTCTGTATTGCTCTGCTTGGCCTCAAACTAACTCTAGCCATCTGCTCTAAACTCCTGGCTCCTTAACATTCTCTGGCTCAATCTGGTCTTCACCTGAGTTCTCTATCTGCATCGTGTCTCTCTCTCTAATACTGTCTGAGTAAAAACCACCTCTTCTCTTTCTGCATTGCCTCTTAAGTAGCTTCCTTTTCCACTCTCCTAGTGAGGGTTGGGTGTATCCTATTTTGTCAAATCTTTCTCTGATTTGTCACTTTTCTGCCACTAAATTAGATGTCAGCCTGAAACATGGGTGTGCTCTTCCTTGTACAAAATAACTTTACCTTCTGGTTTGGGATTAAAGGTGTGTACCGCCACTCCTGGAGTCACGCTTTTCTTTACCTGAAACTTGCTCTGTACCAGGCTGGCCTTGAACTCAGATCTGCTTGCTTCTCTCTCCTGGATTAAAGGTGTGTTTTTGTATTCCAGCTGTATCACACAGACCTAGAAGATGTTTGGATGTGATCTCTTGACAGAGCAGCCATGTTCTGAGTTAACATCCTTTATATTTATGTTTTAAATACACTGGGATATGTAGCATTACTGACAATGCAAATATGCATTTTTTGGTTTGTTTTAAATAACTCGATTTCTCCTTTGAATCTATGTGGCAAATGTTTGTCTGCTGCCACAAACCTGACATGATCTCGGCTTATTTTATAGTGGTCAGGTGATGTGACATACATTTTCCACAAACCACTATACTCACTTGAAAAAAGAAAATAGATTGGAAATCTGTGCTGATTGGCTTCCAGCCTTACCTGAGGCCTGTTAGGGCAGTTCATTGTTTCCCTTCTTGAAAGGTTAGAATATAGAAGGTAGAGGGTAGGAGGCTGTTAAGACTTAGGAAAACATAATTGCTATAGTAACAGCTTTTAGGTGAGTCATAGCATGACTCATTCAGAAGTGGGGATTTCAGGAATCTCTAAGCAGGAATGTGGAATAATACAAGATTTCATGCAGCTGCAGGCGATGAACACGGTCCTCCTGTGTGCACGTTTGTAGAAGATTTCTTACAGTATCAGTTAAATGTCCTAACTTCAGAGAGTAGATCTATTAAATTGTTAATGTCAGGCAAATCCCTGTAAGTTCAGTGCCAGCCTGTTCCACATAGTGAGTTCCAGGACAGCCTGGGCTATGTAGAGACCCTATCTCAACAGACAAACAAAAAGAATGTTAGGGTTTGTGAGACTCAAGATACAAAACAAGTCCAGATTTCAAGGTTTAAAATAAAAGAAAAAACCCCACAATACTGAGGGGTAAAGTAAGCCTGAAGACAGGCATAAGTGTCACATGATTAGAATGCTAGATCTGGGGAAGTAGAGGCGTAGATTCACCTCCCTCTGCTTCCCCGCTGCTGAGATTAAAAGTATGCTATGCTTGGTTTATCAGTTCTTAGAGCACATTGATGATGACGTTGTGGCTATTTTACCTTTTGGTAATATTAGACCAAAACCAGAGGAAATGTTTTGTTTTTTTAATTGAAGATTATAGAAGAAGACGCTGCTCTAGTGGAAATAGGACCTCGTTTCGTCTTAAATCTCATAAAGATTTTTCAGGGAAGCTTTGGAGGACCAACTTTATATGAAAATCCTCATTACCAGTCTCCAAACATGGTAAGCTGGGTTTTTTGGTTGGTTCTTTTCTGTTTCGGTTGTTTTGTTTTATTTTTGTCTGTGTTACAACTCTTTAGCCAAAGTAATTTTGTAATTACTGCTTTACCACCTGTATGACTGAATTTGTTTTGCTACCTACATATCTGCAAATGACTACTTGTTTGTTTGTTTGTTTGTTTGTTTATATTTTGTACTGCTGGGCGAAGGGACATAAGAGAATGCCTTATTCAAAAGCATCTGTTCTTTTGCATCTAGCATCGGCGTGTTGTAAGGTCCATCACAGCTGCAAAGTACAGAGAGAAACAGCAAGTCAAAGATGTTCAGAAATTGAGGAAGAAAGAACCAAAAACTATTCTCCCACATGATCCCACTGAAGATGTCTTTGTTATACCAGCAGAGGAAAAACCAGTGGAAATACAGTGGGTGAAACCAGAGCCAAAAGTTGATCTAACAGCAAGAAAGAGAAGGATTTACAAAAGGCATCGGAAGCTGCAGCAGAAAATGAGCAGAGGCAGTGCAAAGTGAATCACTGGATAACTGTCTTTTAGTTACTGTATATTTATTTTGTATTCCATGTGTAAATACTTTCAGTATACAGAACTAGCTAGGTCTAATTAGGGTGCCATTTTAAAAAACTGAAATCTTAAAGTCAGTGTTGGTCTTTTTCTAAATAAAGCATTGTCAAAACTCACCAGCAATTTTCTCTTCTTTCCAGAGCCTACTTAGTGTTAAGAATATTCAACAGTTACAGTTCGCCTGCACTCTCTGGTTAAAATTTTAGTTTGGTCAACCTGAAATTCAAATAGACTTGGGTCTTCATTACTTAGAAAGGTGTTAGGCACTTTTGAGAGCAATTTGTGGATGGCAGGTGGAGGTAAAAGGTCATTTTACTGAGGTTTCTCTGCTGGGGCCACTACTTCATGAAGCTTTGTGATCACTTTTTTCAGGTTTTGAAAACCAACTAAACTAATTGGGTATCGTAGCCCACACCTTTAATCCTAGCACTTTGGAGGCAAAGGCAGGTAGACCTGTGTAGACCAGCTTGGTCTTCATAGGAAAACCCTGTCTCGGAGTCTCGGTGTGGGGTGGAAAAAAGCCAACTAAATATCTAAGCAAATCTCTCCTCTTTATTACTCAACATTGTGGCTGGATGTTTTATTTTGGCATGCTTACACAGAGTTGAGACAGGTGATGCTTAGAATAAGTATCACAATGCAATGTCCAGATTGAAACCAGAGGAGGAGAGAAATCAGCATTTGAATGAACAAGGGTAAGGTGTATACATTCCAAAAGAACATTGTACCAACAAGGGTGTTAAACAGCTCAGGAAGAGTTCTTTAGAGAATATATGTTATGAACAAATTATGTACTGTAAAAGGTCAGTTTTGAAAGACATGACCTTAATATTTTAGATGTGTGTGCATTGTGAAGTTTTGGTTGAATTTCTAATTTCACAAATCTCCTGTTGTATTTTTTCCCCTTCATTATTCTAGTCATAATTTCAAATTAAGAGTTAACTTGTTGAGGTCTTTATTCCTCAAATCACATCTCTTCCTGTAAAGCTACCTGATGTATGTAAATATTACATCTTAAAGTAAAATTACTAATGTACTTTAATGGGCTTTAGGATACTATTTTGGCATTCAGTTGATTGGAATATATGTACAGGTCTCCCATAATGTAGTACAGAGTAGTTAATTTGACTACTTGGATCCACCCAAACCTGATGGTTAAATACTATCCCAAGACTGCATTCTCAAGGTAATCTTGGAAGGGTAATAGAATCCAGAAAGTTAGGATTTGAGAATAATGCATGGTACTTGTTAAATCCTTAAGTCTCAAAGCCTGGGACAAATGGCAGAGATGCCTATTTTACATATCAAAGGGGATCTCATTGCTGGGTTCTCCCAGGCAGCATCCCTCAGTCCCTACTTGTCACAGGATCCTACTGGCTGGCATAACCCTTTCTCTACCGAGAACTCTCCAGCCCAGGGTCTGGGTAGCCTTCCCCCAGGGGCTATTCCCTATATTATCCAGCCATTTTGGTTACTCTCCCAGATGTTCTTGACTCTGGCTATAGCTAAGTTGTCTCCTATAAACTTTCTCCTCTCCCCCTACCTATGAGCAGTCATGTCCTTTTCTTTTTTTCATTCAGTACTCAGGTTTCTTTTAGGTCATACAAATATTTTACCTTTTATAAAGTATTTCTATCTAGAGGAATAGAGAGAGTGTGGGAGGGTTGTAGAAGACATCTTTTTTAACCCAAGGTAGATCTTGAACTCCTGGCAAACCTCCAGCCTCAGCCTCCCAATTTGCAGGCAGCCAATTTAGTCTTCCAGAGTTTGCAAGCTAAAGCACTCATGAAGGAACAAAAAAGTGTTGTTCCCCTCCACAATCAAGAGAGGAAATGATCTGTAAATATCTATCTATCTTTCTTTTGGGAGGGCTTGTTTTAGTAAGGCTGCATGTCGTTTGAAATATGACATTTCACGACATTGAAGAGGACTTGCTATCATGTGGACATTTTGTGTTTAACATATGTGTAAAAGAACCTAGTCTGGTGGTGGAGGCCAATAACCCCAGCATTTGGAAAGCAGAGGCAGGGTCTTGGGTAACTTATATAGACCAAGCCATCCTGGAACTCACGGAGTAGGGTAATTAAAAGAGTGGGCTGGAACTAAATACTCCAAACTGACCTCTGCCTCCTGGGTGGGTGCTGGGATTAAAGGTGTGTTCTTCACACTGGGCCCTCAGCCTGGCTTCTGGTATACTATCTTCAAATGGTTCAAGAACTGATTTAATTACTTGTCCTTTTATCACGCATATTGGTCAAGATGAGAAAAAAAGAGAGAGATCCCAGGAAGTGGTAGCTTCGGAGAACGGAAAAGACTGTAATCCCTGGTGTTTCCACCAAGAACTTCTGGCTGAAACTAAGCAGCCGACTGCTTGAAGTTGCCTCCTCGGCGAAATAATCAGAGCCCCGGGAGGGTTACTTTAAGCCCCCTGCCTGGCCACGCCGCCTCGCCCTGCTTTCAGGCCGGCGGCTGGCAGGTGCCGCCCAGCGAGCCACTGTGGTCCTCACAATGAGGCTCGTCGTGCCGCCGCCGCCCGCCGTCGCCCGCCCAGGCCCCGCCTCCGCGGCGCGCTGCTCCGGGCTGGCGGCTGGCGGCTCCCGGCTCGCCCGGAACCCAGCCCAGACCACGCCCATGCGGAGCCGCCGGCGCCGCCCCCTCCGCGCGCCCGCGTGCCGCAGCCCGCGTCGTCCGCCGCCGCGCGCCTCCGTCGCCCCGCGCCGCTGCCGCCGCCGCCGCCGGGCTCGCTGGCTGGCGGGCTGCTGGCGCCAGGCTGCCGCGGGAGGAGAGGACAGCCAGGGCCACCGCTGCCACTTCGGCCCGGGCCCGGGCGTCGGCCCCGTCCCGGGCCCCGGCCCGGTGTCCAGCCCCGCCATGAAGTGTCACTACGAGGCGCTGGGGGTGCGGCGCGACGCCAGCGAGGAGGAGCTCAAGAAGGCCTATCGGAAGCTGGCCCTGAGGTGGCACCCGGGTAGGTGGCCGGCGGTCGGGAAGCCGGGCGGGCCCTCCCCACGCTGCCTCCCGGCGGGGCCGCCACCGCCCGCCGTCGGGCCTGGGGGCGGGGGTCGCAGGGCGTGAGGACGGCGCGGACCGCGCGGGCCCCTCTGGCCGCCGCGGACGAGCGGGCTCGGCGAGCCGGGCTGCCCGCCCCTCGCTCCCGCTGCCCGGCCGAGCTTTTAAACAGGCCTGCTCGCGCCCGCCCTCGGCGGTCCCGGGCTCCCGCTCACCCGGCCCCACGCCGAGCACGAGTTTCCCACGCCGAAGGGTTCCAGTGAGGCGCCGTGCCCACCAGGGCGAGGTTACTCGGGAGTTGGCTTAAGCGAACCCCCGCCCGGGGGTCTGAGTGACTTTCCCGAAGTCTGAGCTTCCGGGCTACGGAACTTAGGTGGTTGGCTCCCGGCCCTTGGAGATCCCTAGCAGGCTCTCCGCCTCTCTCGGCACTGGGAATTAAAGCTGGCGCCGCGCACCTGCTGGAGAGCGCTCCACCGTCCAGCTACGCCAGCTCGCGGTTTTAAGGAATCCTTTTGAGACGGGGTCTCACTACGTTGCCGAGGCAGCCTTTGAACATGTGATCCACCTGCCTCACCCTCATGAGTAATTGGGATTAATGTCCGCTGCCACCAGGCGTGGGTTGGTTTATCTGTTGTTTGGGTTTTTTTTTTTGTAATTCTGCTTTGATAGTCTCACCTTAACTTTAAGCTGTGCGTCCCAGAGTCTACATAGGATGGATACACACACGTAGGTGACTTAAAGCTACTAGTAAATAAACTTTTATTTCAGTGGTATACACTTCTTTTTGCTTAAAAGAGAAATAAGTATAGTATATAATACAAGCATGTTTAAACTCAGTTTTTCCCGTACCTGTCCAGCGGATGCAAGTATATAGTAAGTCTTTAAGCTAAAACGGGGACCTCAGAGTTTTTATTAGAAAAACATGCCTTTCACACATGAGTGTTAACTACAAAATAGTATTAGGAAAATAGTGTAATTGCTATTTAGGTTAAGAGAACCATTAGTGAGCACCCAAGTAATAGGGCGGGGTTCCACTGTGTACTGAGAGATACTGAGGCTTCTTCTCCACAGGGACGACCTTGAGCTGTGTCCTGTTTCAGGAAGAACACAGTGGGGGACAAAAGATGTCCCTGGGAGATGGAGGGCAATACTTACATGGAAGGCTGGTTTGGAAGAGTGGAAGGAAAGACTGGAGACCCAGAGTGGGAAGACATGTAATAGATGGAACAGGAAACAGGTGTTGGTATTGATAACAATAAATGAGGAACGTATGTATATGTACACACACACACACCCTATTTAAAGGTCCAAAGCTTTATCATAGCAGGAAGTCAAAAGAAACAGCCAAAATAAATAAACCCAAAGAAAATCTACAAGTGGCAGAAAAACATTGTTATAGAGTAATGGCTAATTAGCATTAGAAGCTGAGTTAGGAGTTAGAAGGAAGTTGGGAGTTCCTTGACTTTCAGAATGAGAAAGGGCAAGGCAGAGAATTAATTCTAAGGACACATGCATATGTAATTTTGAAGATAAGGTTTTTTTAAAAGATTTATATACGTATGTATATGAATGATCTATTTGCATGTTATGCCTTCATGACAAGAGCGCATCAGGTGGTTGGGAGCCATCATGTGGGTGCTGGGAGTTGAACTCAGGACCTCTGGAAGAGCAGCCAGTGCTCTTCTGAGCCATCTCTCCAGCCCTAAAGTAAGTTAATAAAACATTCTTGGGGCATAGACAAATCAAATTATAGTGAGCCTTGGATATTAGGCTAAGCACTATGTATTACTATTATTATTTTGTTTATATATAGAGTCTGCCCTGGTTTTATTATAATGTCTTGGATGGTTCCATGAAGGCAATTGGGGCCTGAAGAAACGTCAGAAAAAGTCCCAGTGGACAGGGATGGGGAGGAGAAAGATTCAGGTGGAGAGATGATAGGAAAATTAATGACTTTTGGACAGTTGGACAGTTCAAGGAGGGGAGGAAGACATATTGCTGATTGAGGCCAAATGTGTTAGGAACTGAATATACAGTGTTGTCTGAGTATCATGATTCATCCTAAATAATTTGGAAATGATTGTATATTTTACTTCCTCAGGAGTCATGATTTCAGTGTGCTTGTTTTGTTGGGCCACTTAGTCTTTTGGTCAATAGATGTTTAAGCTCATTCTGTGTGCAAGGTTCCTTGTTCGATATATTGGGAGCTAAGCCTTGATTCAGAGAATTAGCCTTCCAAAGTTCATCCCATTCTCTGAGTAGTGCTTTGTTAGGTGAAGAAGGCAAGAGAGGTCCCTGCCCTGGTTTGACCATGTATTCTGTGGAGACACAGGACAGAAAAGGCAGTTTGAATCCTGTTCGAGAAGGGCTGTTCCACAGCAGATTCAAGTGTTGATGAGTCAGTCCTGCACTCACCTGGCCAGCTTTTCATCTCTGGCTGAGAGAGATGGGAAGAGCCACCCAAGAAACTTGGCTGTGAGGATGTAATATCTAGGAGGAGACACAAAATGATAGCCTGGCAGTATGCCTATTGAGGGAGGAGAAGGGGCCATAAAGAGAGAGGCTAACACAACCAGCTAAGTGGGGGCAGTCCAGGAGGGATGTTGTCCCTTCTGGAGTAGGGTTTTAGCCTAAGAGCTTTGATAAACCGTAGAAGAACTGAAACACCAGGGTGAAAAATGCCAGTTTTTCAAGTTTCTCTCTGGTTGTAATGGAGTGTTTTTAGGAAGGGAGGCCAGCCTGGAAATGAGGCGAGGACTACCAAACGGGAAATACTGAGCAACATGCCAGTGTTTCAGGGGTTGAGAGGGTTCTAGCAGGCAAGAGCACTGAGGCAGGAGGAGGTGGTAATAGTAGAGGAGATTTTTCGTTAGAGGCAATAGGGAATAAAGGCCAGGGGCAGGCAGGCCTGCATCACCGTGGGGCTGCCACAGCAGTGCTGCGGCAAAAGGAGCAGAGGCCTGGGAAGGAGTGATGCTTTCTCAGAGCCAGGTTCTGCGAGGCACGATCCAATGATGTCTTTGAGAAGACATTGTAAGACGGTTTAGGAGACAACAGCAGAATGTGAGTGGGAGGAGGAAAACTACACAGAATAGTTCAAGAATAGATTTCTAGGAAGCCTCAGTGATTGTCTGAAATACCTGTGTCAAAAGGTAGACTTTTGTTTATTATATTCTTGCTGTTAATCGTCTAACTCAGACACACTTACATAAAATGAAAACCATGTAACAGATTGAAAACATTTAGGAAAAAAGTTCCACTCAGAAATTAGATCTTGTTATTAGATTGTATATTCATAGGTTTTATGTGTTTAAAAGCCTCAGCTTTCTGCAGATTTGTGAAGGAAAAGAATGGGAAGACGTTGGACAAGGTGCAGTACTGCTAAAAGAACACACAGGCAGGAGCATGCATGTGCGTGTGAGCATGTGCACACATACAAGGCAACTGTTTTTATGTAGGAAGACTCACTTGGCCAGCTTTTTTAACTTTTAGGCTGTTCAGTTTGAGCTGCACTGTTGTATCTTGACAGAAATGCTTGAGACTTAAATATTTATTTATTTTCTTAGGAGACAAGAAATGAACAAAACACAGCAGTGTAGACTGGCAGTGACACTGAGGTTGTTTAGCAGCCCCTCTTGAGGGTTTTGTTATTGTTGAATGATGACACAAATACTGGAAAAGTACAAGTGTCCAAGAGAGTGTCCTCATCCTTTTCTTCTTGGATCTGTTTATTAATGAGTTATGAAGATAAAGAAATCGTAACACTTGTCAAAGGAACTACACCTTGAAGAGTATGAGGGCTGTGTGCAAATGCACATGGCAGGAAGTTGGGTGTTGTAGTTAATACAAAAACTAGTTTCTTTTTTCTTACCTCACGAGAAATGAGGTGGCTGCTTGTGATCGGTTTTTGTTTCATGAAGCCGTTCGAGACTTGGCTTCGTCATCCTCACCACATGCAGCAAACCCTCAAATCCAATGGAAACAGTGAGTCTCAAAGGCACAATTGCTTTCTCAGGAGGGACTGCTTGGGAGAGCAGTTCTCGCCCATGGCCCCGTGGACTTCTGCCTAGCAGCTCTTAGCTAGGCCTCTCGGCATCCAAAGTGATAGTTCAAGATACTAGTCACAAAAGGAGAAAGAAAGGGCAAAGAAGAAACCAGGGATTTATACTACCTGCCTTTAAAGGAAGAATCTTGAAACCCACTGTAGAATGCTTTCATAGATTTTATTAGCAAGAGTATAGTCACATGGTTACCCCTAAATGGCTGAGGAACAGAATCTTTTACTACAAGGGCCAGGTGTCCATTATGAGGCCAGGGTTCAGGAGTTAGCTGGAAGAAAGGAAAAGTGAATTTTGAGTATGAATTGGTTGGCTACACTTGTAATTGAGAGCTGGAAGTAGGATACAACAAGTAGGTTAAGGGCACACTGTAATAAGGACCTCCCAGGCCCACACCGCTTCATCGAGAACAGTGTTTTTCCTTGAGAGCATCGATTAGTAAACTTGTGTTTGCATCTTATTTTAATTACTTTTCTGTTGCTGTGGTAAGACACAATGACCAAGGCAACTTACAGAAGAAATTTGAGTTTACATTGTGTGTATGGTTTCAGATGGTTAGATGATGATGGCTGAGCAGAGATAGGTAGCAGGTGGCTTACATTTTGATCTGCAAATAGGAGACAGAGTCTAACTGAAATGGTTCTAGTCTTTTGAAATCTCAAAACCTGCCCATGTAACAGATCTATCTCCTCCAACAAGGTCACACCTCCTGATCCTTCCCAAAGAATCCCACTGACTGGGACAAGAATTCAAACCTTTGAGCTCATAGCGGGCATTGTCAGTCAAAACACAATTGGCTAATGCTGGTAGACTTCAAATGGGTGCATTTTAAGAGGGGAGTTAGAATTACAGAGATGGAAATTATTTTCATTTAATATAAGACTACTTTTAGTTCCATAGGATAGAAGAGTCATGGCAAACTGTGCTACTTGGAAAAGTATCAATGTTAGATATTTGGCAGTAAGCCATTTGTAGGGCTTGGGATCAGCTGACAACAAATGAGAAGGAGGCAAGTGCCCTCATGAACCACTTAGACAAACAGTAAGGCTGTGTAGGTATTTGGAGGGAGTACATTATAAGACAGGTATTGAGTGCTAGCTTAAAGAACTTGCTGTGTTCCATGTTAGATTCAGAATGTTTAATTTATGAATGTATTATCCACTTATGAGGGAACAGAATTATTAAAGCCTTAGAGTTTAAAACAGCAAACAACAAAAACAATGTACATCAGTTTATTATGTAGACTCTAAAGGTTCTGATGTGGGAACTGCTTCACTTATAGCTTCTGCTGAGGCTCTCTCACCACTCTTGGGAGGACCTGGCTCCAGGCTCATGGATGTGATTGTTGGCAGGTCCCTGTTCCCTTTCTGCCCTCTGTTCTTCACCCATTGAACTTCATCTTTTGAAGCTGTCTGTGTTCCTCACACTGTGACATTAATATTCCAAGGAGAGGGCAAGAGCCCAGACTGGGAGCTGCAAGCAAAGATGCTTTTTGAGGCATGACTCAGAAAATAATTAGTGTGTGCCTTTTCCCCAGTGTGTATGTGTGAAGAGGTACACATCTGGAGGTCAGAGGACAGCTTATAGGAGTGGATTCTCTCCCACCGTGTGGGTCTCAGTGATTGAACTCAAGCTTTCAGGCTCGATGGATGCATCTTTATCCTTATCTATTGTGTCATGTTGCCAGCCCCACCTATTTAAAATGTGCGTGTGTCTGTGTCTGTACACACAAACATGTTGATACAGGGTCTCACCCTGTAGCCTTGACTGGCCTGGGACTAAGCTGGGCTTGAATTCTGAGGTCTGTTTCCATGTGCTGCCCAAGTTCTTGGATTAAAAACATGCACCACCATGCTGTGTGTGTGTGTACACACTCATATGTGCATAACTATACATACATATTTGTATACATGTGGGTACATGGCATACATATAGGTATGCCAGAGAGGTACATGGAGGTCATGTATAGGCTAGAGGATGGACATCTTAAAAGAGTCCAGTTTCTTGAATTGCCATATGGGTTCCAGAATTGAATTCAGGTCTTTAGGCTTGGGAGCAAACACCTTTCCCCACTGAGCCATTTTGATGGCCCAAGCATGTTCTTTTTTCATGACTAAGTTTCTGTGACTTTATTTTAACAGATAAGAATCTGGATAATGCCGCAGAAGCAGCTGAGCAGTTTAAATTAATTCAAGCTGCATACGATGTATTGAGTGACCCTCAGGAAAGAGCATGGTGAGCATTGTATTGTCACTCTCATCCTTGTTTAATTTGTTGGCAGGAATTGTCAATTTGGGGTTGTTGATTTCTTAACACTTTAATACACTGAATGGTTTGGGACTGTTCTGAAGCATCTGTCACCTCTTTGTTATGTAAAGTGCAGTATGTGGGCAGGAAGGAATTTTAGGGACTGTAATTCCAACTGGTGTTACCCATGATGAAGTGAGTTTGCTAATGCCCCATAGCTTTACCTCAGATGCTGTGAGAGCTTTCTCATGAGTGAAGTTCCTTTAGTGTATGACAAATGCGTTGTTACACAGGAAGGAAGTTTTTTTCTTTAGCAGCAGTTTTTAATTAAAGGTTATAATACATATCTTTAGAGCACGGGAATAAATTTTATTGTACAAATATAATAGGTCCTTTTAACAAAGATGAGCTCATAATATAGTTTCATTTTGTAACAAGAATTTGAAGTTTTGAGTTTTCAGCTTCTCAGCTCTTTGCTGAACTTAGACATAATAGTGAAAAGTCATACTGTTATCAAAGTGCTGCTGTGAAAGTAAGTCATCTGCTTTAAGCATTGTACAGCATACTAACTCTCAAGAGAAAGGATAAAAGGAAATTCTTAAAAATTCTTTTAAACTACATAGAAGATCTTGTACTTTTTTCTGACTAAGGACTTTGGAGCTCTGACCTAAAGCCAGATCTCTGCACATGCTTGTGATCTCTGCCTGTGGTCACTGCTAAAGAGAGTCATCTGGGCCACACAGAGGTGGAGGTTCAAGCCACCTTGGGCTACAGAGGGGGAGCTTTGCTCCAAAAGCCTACATGAAATAATTTGCCATCCTTTTACTGCAGAATCAGTATCCTCTCTGGTTTTCTTTTATTTATTTCTTCTCTAAGTCTTCGATTGTCTTCTTGTTCCAAGACTCCCTTAAAGCACCTTCCTGGTACTGCTCGTTATCTGGTCTTATTACCATTTTATGGCAAAGTAGAAGGAACCTGGTTTTGAATATGGTCTTGCTGCTTTATGGTGATAAACAGCTATTTAATATTATTGAGCTTCAGTTTCCTGCTGTATCAAGCATGGATGATGATAAATACTATTACTCATTTCTTACGAAGAGTAATTGTGTGTGTGTGTGTCCTAGGTGAAGTTTATAAAAACATAAAATAAGTATATATTAAATAAGTATAAACACAAAACAAAGCTTGTGTTATTTATGTTAAAAAACATAAATAAGTTTTTCAGTTAAATGTTGGTAAATTCCCAGGGCATAAATATATACTTACTGTATGGACCAGGTTATGTTCAATACTGTACCATTTACTAGTTCTCTTACGGATTTTTAGCTGCCTGTTGAGGGAGAGTCTAGTATTCCCAGTTGATAGGGGCTACTATTTTATATGGTATTAGAAGTTGTAGGCATGATTTTAATTTTCAGTTCCTGAAAGACTTGCAAGTCTTTTCATTTTCAGATATCTTTAACGTCATGAGGCTATGAGTTGCATGTGTTGAAACACAGACTGTTGTGTTGGCTGATTGAGAACAGAGTCCTTCTGAATTTTTATGTAATTATAGTTAAATTAAGCCCTTTTTTGTCCAGCTTTCTTCATGTTTGAATCTTTTAGGTATGATAATCATAGAGAGGCCTTACTTAAAGGAGGGCTTGATGGAGAATATCAAGACGACAGCTTAGATTTGCTTCATTATTTCACTGTTACCTGTTACTCTGGTTATGGAGATGATGAAAAGGTAAGACAGGAATTTCTAATTTCTCCTCAAGCGGTTAAGTGTCACCCACATGCAAAGGGACATCTTAAAATTGTAGTAGAAAGTGAGTGCACATCTGTTCATGTTTAAGCTGTGGACAAGTGTGGATGCAGGGCACTTGAGGCAATGAGGCGGGGGCTTATACTTTGCCAGCATTAGATCCTGTCTCATTTTCTGTGGTTCCACTCAGTTTCTGGCTTTGCTTTATTTTGTTGTAGGGTTTCTATGCAGTATATCGTGATGTCTTTGAGCTGATTGCAAAAGAAGAACTGGAATGTATGTCAGAGGGAGATGTTGAGGATTTTCCGACCTTTGGCGACTCCCAGAGTGACTATGACACGGTAAAAGAAAAACTACAGTGCCTCTTACAGTTTGATTCTCTCGCTGGGGTTTCTAGTTTTACAAGGAATCATTTTGTCCACTGACCTGTTCTTCTCCTGTCTTCTCATAGGGCCCACTTCTTACTTGTTCTCTCTGTGGTTGGAGTAGTCTCTTTCTGTGGCCAGTGAGATGTTTGTTTGTTTATCTCTAAATCTGCCCTAGAGAATGTGTTATCCTGGAAAGTCTTTAAGAGAATTGTCTTCTCCAGTGTTTACTAATGTTAGTGGATGAAGGTTTAGAGTTGTGGTTGAGTGCAGACCACTCATGCATGCACAAAGGCCCTAGGTTCAGTCTCCAGTGTTTATGATGTTAGTGGATGAAGGTTTAGAGTTGTGGTTTAGTGGCAGACCACTCACGCATGCACAAAGGCCCTAGGTTCAGTCTCCAGCACTGCAAAAGTTAAAAAAAAAATGCACAACAAAAGTAAGCTTAGATACATACATGAAAAGAAAGCTAGAAGATGGTTTAATCCTTAATATTTGCTGCCTTTTAAAACACATTTAAGTAAAAACAAGATAATTTTATTCATTTTCTTTGTCACTAGGTGGTACACCCTTTCTATGCTTACTGGCAGAGCTTCTGCACACAGAAGAATTTTGCTTGGAAGGAAGAGTATGATACTCGGCAAGCCTCAAACCGCTGGGAAAAACGGGCAATGGAAAAAGAAAACAAAAAGATTCGAGACAGAGCAAGGAAAGAGAAAAATGAACTGGTGCGCCAGCTTGTAGCCTTCATTCGTAAACGAGATAAAAGAGTGCAGGCACATCGGAAGCTTGTGGAGGAGCAGAATGCAGAGAAGGCCAGGAAGGCGGAGGAGATGAGGAGGCAGCAGAAGTTGAAGCAAGCCAAGTACGCAGTGTGGGACTAGATGTTTCTGCTGACGTAGGGGTCAGTGTGGCTGTCAGGAGGGTGGCCAGCATGGTTGAGTGAGTGTGGGCAGGGAACCAGCACGAAGCTTCTGCTGTTAAGTTTGGTCATGTCATGGCGAAGTTTGGTCATGTCATGGCGTATAGCGTAATAACAGGTTTTTTTTGTTGTTGTTGTTTTTTTTTTTTTTTGATTATTGTTGTTGTTTTCAAATCTAAATTCTGGCGTTGGGAAATGTTTCTTTACGTACTATGTAAACATCTGTTTTTTGTAACATATTTTCCTTCAGAGGCCCTTTATGCTTGAGATATTTTATTCTACTAAAGTTTGTTACTAACTAATGTTAATTGAATTCTTACTCTGTTTTAAATGCTTTTGCTCTTGCTTGTGAGAAAATGAGGCACTTAGCTGTGTGTAACCGCTGGGAATGGGGCTCCAGAGTTCTAGCCCAGAGCCCTGCTCTTTAAAGAAGATTGTATGTGGGGTACAGCACTCATGGAGAGGGCAACGTGCCATTTCTTCTGCCGTGTGGGCTCCAACCTCTGAGGCCTGGCAGCAAGTTTGTTCTGTTGAGCCTTCCACTAAACCGTAGCACCATACTATTAGCTACCACGCAATATCTTTTTTTGTTTTTTTCTTTCTTTCTTTTGACACTTAACACTTAAAAAAGTCACCTGAAGCAGAGCTGCTGTGGGTTATATTTCAAGTCCTATTACTTAGATGAGAAGTTATAACAAGCCAGGTGCCGGTAGCTTTGCCCCAGTCCTTAGCTGCGCATGGGTGATGGGTTTTTACTCGTTGGCAGCATGGGGAAGGCTCTCTGTAGGGCTCTCTGTAGAGCCTTGTAGAGCTGTGCTTCCCAGTGGGATTGAGCTTGCTATGTGTCTAGATTGGCGGAGCAGTACAAAGAGCAGAGCTGGATGACTGTGGCCGATCTGGAGAAGGAGCTACAAGAGATGGAAGCGCGGTATGAAAAGGAGTTTGGAGATGGGTCGGATGAAAATGAAGTAGAGGAGCAGGAGCCCAAGGATGCACCGGATGGTAAGTTTTCTTGCAATGTTAAGTAATTTTGGAAAATAAATGTTATTATGTGTACTTACATGCTTACAGAGGCCCAGATGTAAGCGACTGGGAATAGAAGAAAACCTAGAGAGTACCTGACCTCTACTTCATTGGTATGGTGTTACAGCTTTAATTTTGAACTAGAAATTGGAGTTCTTATGGGCAGTTAAGGAACATTTTGTCAAGCAGTATGTGAGTTGCTTTTTGTTTGTTTTTTCAAGGCAAGGTTTCCCTTGTGTAGACCTGGGTGTTCCGGAACTAGGTCTGGAGACTGGCTGGCCTCAAACTCAAGGAGCCACTTGTTTTTGCCTCTGGAGTGCTGGGATTAAAGGTGTGCACGACCACACCTGGCAAGTTTTAATGTCTCTTTTAGGACAGTAGTTATTGCGTAGGAGTCGGTTTGCTATGTGTCTTATTCCTCCCACTTATGACTTAGAGAAGGTACTTCTTGCAGAATTAGAGTATTTCTTTCAGACAAGTGTGTATTTTAAAAAGTAAAGTTTAGCCATTTGGGGACTACCTACTGTGATCCTGATTTCTTCATTACTAGCTCTCCCATCCATGAAACTGATCTGAATATAGTTTCCTAATTTTACTTATTTATAAACTGTAGATTTTCAGGCAAGAAATTCTGATGATCAAATAACTTTTTAAAAAAATGAATAGGTTAATTAATGAGTCTAGTATGTACTTTAAAAAGTGTAGAACACTCTATAAATGTGAAATGATCTAATTATGTTTCTATAACTTATAAATAGTGTTCACATACAAGACTTTGCTTGATCTTCAGAAAATATTCCTTAAACGGAGGTTTTGCTAATGGAATTACCTTCATTTAACTGGTGAACAAAGTAGGAGTCTGAAGTTGTGGGATAAGCCTAAGAACATATGAGCATTTTAAAATCGAAAAAGTCAGATTTTTTTGTTAACTGTTTGATGGATTAAAGATGATTCCATGCATGGGCAATGTTGGAAGTACTTGTGCAATTAAGAATTTGCGTGCCCTGCCTTATCCCTCCATTTTACTTTTACACTTGGAGTGACTTTCAGTCACCTATGGTCTGAACATGTTAAATGGAATAATTCAGAAATAACTCCTGTGGTTTAAATTGTGTCTTGGTTTGTGTAATATGAGGAAATCTTGCACTGTTCCATTTTAATTCTGTGTAGAGTATCTACACAACACATACCTTCTAGTCACTGAGTAGACAAATAGATACCAGATCAGTTGAGATGGTTTTATAATACTGGTGGCCAGATAACTTTTAGGTAATCATGTCCTCAAAACATGGGAGTAAGAAAGCCATAAAGTGCTTTCTATAAACGGAAGATGAAAAGTCCTTTGGTTAAAAAAAAGGGAGAGAGATTATGTGCTGAGATTGCTAACGTGTCCAGGAAGAATGAAGGTTATCAGGATATTGAAGAAGGTTTCAAACAATAAAGCTGCAGCGGCATACACATTTTATAAGTTTGGAATTGAAATGGAAAAGGCATTAATTTATTTGGTTCTGTGCTGGCCAAGATATTAGGGATCTCTGTTGTTGAGGCATCTGCTGAAATTAGCATTGAGCATGGGACATAAGATATGTTTTGGCTGTTGATAATTTCAGTCAAAACTTCTTTCAGAATCATTACTATCTGCAAAGAACCAAAATGTGGAAAATGAGACACTTTGGGATCTTTATTGATACAAATATAAATCTGAAGTAGCAGTCATATTGCTTACTAATAGAGTATAAGAAATATGTGGAGAAGTCTGTTTAAGGTTTTAGTCATTTAGATCTTATAGATTGTGTTGATATCAGTTGTTTTGTAGTAAGAAGCCTCAGTTTATGAGAAAGGTCTACAAAAACAATGCTGAACTTTACATGTAATAAGCTGTTTATGACCTTGTTGTTAATGAGAGAATTCTATAAACTAAGCTCAAGTGTGTTACAGTAGCTCACAGTTGAAAGTACTTGAAGGAAATTTTTCTGAAGTTTGACAAAAACATATGGTAATGGCATTGCAGTGATATTTGGCGTTTTTAACTTGGCTCACATTTAGGGCTTTAAGGATTTTCTGAGACTTCTGAACAAATTTAACGAAAGAACTTGAAGGATGAGGTGATGTTCAGAAGGGACAACTCAGATCCTAACAGCATTTTTCTTGTTGTTGTTGTTTGTGTGAAGAAATACAATTTTTATTTCTAAGTTGTATGAATTGTTACTAAGGATGCATGCTTTGTTAACATTTTAGTTTCTTACCATAGTCTTTGTTCCCACAGGTAAAGACAGCGATGAGGCTGAGGAGGCTGGGCTTTATGACGACCTCTACTGCCCAGCGTGTGACAAAGCCTTCAAGACAGAGAAGGCGTAAGTTTCCATTTTTAACTCCTTCTGTTAGGAGGCAAGGTAGAACACTTTGTAAGTGTTCAGGAGAATATAGTTGCCACAGTTTGATTAACTGTGTGGACTCCTGTTTATAATAAGAAGAGGGATTTGTGCAGTTAAGCCTGTTGTACCCATTAACATATTCCAATATTCCTGTGTGCTATTTCCAGAAATTTAACCGTGATCAATCATAGTTGGCACAGGTGAGGAAAATAGATCAAATCTCATCTCTGTACTGCTAGTGTGAGACTTTCTTCCACCATCGTGACCCCTGCAGGTTGTTACTGTCATGTCAGCCTAGAACATTTAAACTCGCCCTGCAGAGAGTGCATCTGCCGCTCTGGAAGCGCTTCATCTTGTACCACTGTAGAGGGAGGAGATGAGAGCCTAATCACCAGGGAAAAAAGCAAACCACCTGCAGTCAAGAAGAAAAGAAAGATGAGAATAGGGCTGTGGGAGTTAGGAGAGGGCTACAACATAGACCACAGAAGAGGTGCCAGGCAAGGGAGAAGCAGGAGAGGCAGAGACAAAACAAAACGTAACAGGTTTTAAAAGTTTCTTTTATCTTGGAAATAATTATACCTAAAGAAAAGTTATAAGAATAGCATATGATGCACTCCTTAGCTCATTGCTAACATACTATTTTTGTGCTTGCTCACTGTTTGCACACGCATAGGCAGCATACACAGTTTTCCCTGATAATTGAAAGTAACCCTGTATAATTATATAATGCTTCTTTACCTCTAAATATCTCTTTGTAGAATTTTTCAATAACAAGGGAATGTTATCATTTTAAGAGAACATGATACAGTACTCTGATCTAATTTATTGTCCATATTTTAGTTTCGTTAATGTATTTGTTATTTGTGTGCTGTACTTCCTCATTTTAGTACAGAATCCATTCTGGGACTGTATGAATGAGTTTGTGTGCTTAGCCTCATTTATTCTGGAATTTTTTTCATTTTATCTTGATTTTGTCTTTTATCCCATTTTAAAATACTCGTCCTTTATAAACAGCTTTTTAAACAGAGTCTTTCTTTCTCTGAGTTTGCCCCTTTATTTATGTTAAATAAACAGCTGTTGTTTTCTCTGGGTCCTGTGTCTACTGGCACTTAAGTCCTCATTGGCATTGAGCAGCTCCTCCCTTAATCTAAGTGGGTTTCAGTTTTTGTGCTATAGATTTAGAATTTTTCTTCTGCAGTGAATTCTCCTAAGAAGCATTGAACATTTTTCTTCAATGACCTTTCTGTAAAATCTGAAATGCTCCAAAGTCCTGAACTTTTTGAGTATCACATGTTAGAAAATCTAGCACCTGACCTCCTTTGAGGCTATCGTAAATCAACGTGAAGTGTATTGCATGTTCAAGGCATGTTTGAAACAGAAATGAATTTTATGGATTGGATCCAGCTTCAGTATACCTCATTGTATTTGAATAAATATTCCAAAATTTGAAATTTAAACCACTCTAGTAGCAGGCATTTTGGCAAAGGGAAGCCCACTGTACCAGCCTTTGTAATGGAGACTGAATGATACTTTTCCACTCCTTTTGGATTTACCAGTCAGCACTTGAGACTCTCTTTAAAACAGTACCCTCCTCTTTCCCCATTTAATTTTCTATTGCTGAATTTACATATTTCCTGTTACTAAACTTAGACATATATTTCAGTGATTTATACTTTTATCTTGTTCATGTTCACATGTTTCCAGATCTTGGTAGTAAGAGTTCCTTCACATCAGTTCTTATGTCTTTTTAAAATGTCCTTATCATGTTGAGCGTTTATTTTCTAACTCAGGATATCTTGATATCTCCAGAGTACTTTGGTCTAAGAAGAAATTTAGTAGAAAGGAACAAAACAAGGAAAAACCAAATCTAAAAATCCAAACAGAACGTGAATTAAATGGTGACAAAGGAGCAGTGTTCTGAGTTTTGCTGCTGTTCTCACGGTACTCAAGATCAAACCCAAGGCCTATCTGCATGCTAGCAGGCATTCTTTTGTGAGCTGTATCCTGAGAGTACAGTTCTGCAGTTTCATGTTTAGCCTTGGTTTGTGGGATGTCTGTGGTTTCCTGTATATTAAATAAGTTAATTCTGCCTATGAAGTTTTGGGATACCTGTCTGAACTCATGTTTAAGGCAATAAGGAGGTGAGAATATGTTGTTGAAAAAGCTAAAAGAAGTGGCTTTTAGTTTGTTCTTTGAGGCTTCACACCACTTCTTTTCTAGGCCCTGCATTCCTCCCTTTGCAATTAGTCTTATAGTTTTCAGAGATTCCTAGAAGCCTGTACTGTGGTCTGGAACATAAACACACTAAGTAAATACTTAGTTCTTAAAAGGAATCTTGCAAAGACTTTAATTTTTAGAAAAGAATCAAAATTAAAAGTAAAGAATTTGGCAAGAAAAATACAGTTAAATAAAAAGGAAGTAATGAGGGGTATGCTGGTATTGACAAGAAAGAACTTCATAATCTAACAGGGCTGTGATTCCTGGCAATCCTGATAGACTTCTACTCTGTATAAAACCAGGTTGAGTGGGTGCAATCATCCCACAGTGCACCCGGGCACATGTGATTATCATAGTATAGCCAGTCATATGTGATTGTCCTTTCAGCATGAAGAATCATGAGAAGTCAAAGAAGCATCGGGAAATGGTTGCCTTGTTAAAACAGCAGTTGGAGGAGGAGGAAGAACATTTTTCAGGAGCTCAAATGGATGAAAATGTATTGAATGCCAATTCTGAGGAAGAAATGGAAGATACACCAAAGCAAAAGTAATTCACAGTATTAAATGCCACCAACACTTTTGTCACATCAGAGATGGTGTTCAAGTTTGTTTTCTCTCAAGGCAGTTACTCTGCAGTTGTCTGCATCTCCTAGTTAGCAGGAACCATAGAGTGCTAAAATGAAGAGGAGAGACCTTATGGCTGATATCTTTGTAGACTATGTAATAACTATATTGAAAGTATTTTTCTTCTTATGCAATTGGCATGCTAATTACTGTTTCTCCACTGTTCTCTAAAATCATAATGTGAGCATATTCCTGCCATTTTAGTGCTTTATGATATACATTTTTAGCATTTATTATCTATTTCAGTATTCTTTTGTTGTTACTTAGTAAATCTTCACAAAGTTCAGTATTTGACAGTTTGGTTTATGTTTGCTCTTAGGCTTTCTAAAAAACAGAAGAAAAAGAAACAGAAATCAGCCCAGGTATGTTGAAAGGTTTTTCTTATACATCTTTCTAACTCCTACAAGAAATAAAGTATAAATAATACATGTTGTAGATTTGAAGTGTACAGCTTATTCAGTATACTCTGTGTTGAGGAGGAGGAGCTTCACTGTTATTTTATGTTGGTTGTAAAATTATTTTCTGTATGTGTCTGGGTATATGATGTATATACATGTGTGTATACTTTACATACACATTTGGATGCCTGAGGAGGGTGTTGGGTATCTCCTTTTGTCACATTCTGCCTTGTTTTGTTAAGGCAGAGTCTTATTGAACCTGAAGCTATATTTCTCAACTAGGTTGGAAGCCAGCAGGTTCTTGGGATCCTTACTGCCACCCCTATATGCTGGGGTTCCAAGTGCATATGGATCATGCTCATTTTGTTCTGTGGGTGGTAGCGTCTGAACTCAAGTCTTCATGTTTGTTTGTGTGTGCTCATCACCCTTCAGTCCTGTAAAATAGCTCAAAAGAAAATGAAATGTTTTCAGGTATTAGTACATTTTCCTCCTTGTATGGCTATAAATTACTGTTGTGTATTTGAAGATTGTTGCATGTAGAACTCCCCTGATAGGAATTAACTGAATGCCATTATTTTTAAATTGGATATATCTGATGATAGATTGTTTCAGTCAAATAACAATTATAATCTGGATATGAAATCTAGGTGTTGGTCATTGTATATGTAGATTTAATTGATTTATCATGGAAGGTTTTAATCTTTGATTTTAAAGAAAAATTTTGTTGTATGCAGTGGTCTCGTTCAAAATGGATCAAAGACCTTAATGGTAGACCTGAAATGTGGAGTTCCCTGAGATTAGTTTTGATTTGAGAGAAAGGTAGCAATGACTCATGTTTACCTGCCATTTATTTGAATTAGTTCAGGAGGAAAAACACATCTGTTAAGGAAGAGTACATGAAAGTGTGAATGTAGACATGAAGAGTAGTTACTCAGAATACAGCAGAGTTGCAGTTACTAATGTTGGCCAAACATTTTTCATTGGTGACTCTTCTTATTGCTTATCCTGACTGTAAAAGTAATGTTTCATTGCAATCCAAGACAGTCATTTTGGATTCACCTACATGGAATTAAATTGTGACTGGGCTTAGATTTCCCAACACCCATGTTAAAGAAAAAAAGACAAGCTGGCTATGGTGGTACAAGCCAGTAATCACAATACTCGGGAAGCAGAGGCAGGCTGTGAGTTTAAGGCCAGCCTGGTTTACAAAGCAAGTCCAGGACAGCCAGGTCTACACAGAGAAGTCCTATGTCAAAAAAAAAAAAAAAGAAAAAAGAAAAAAAAGATAAGTGCAGTTACATATAGCTGTAATCTGTACCAGGAGGGCAGGGACAAGCAGCTGCCTGGAGTTAGCTGGTAAGCCAGCCTAACTCATTATTATTAAATTGATTGTTTTTAAAATGGCATATATGTTCTGTAGAATTATGATGACAATTTAAATGAAACTGGAACTGAAGAAGGAGGAAAGATTGATCCAGAAGATACTAAGTTAAATGAAGACAATGCCAAAGAACTAGAAAACAGCTCCCAAGAAAATATCTGTATTACAGATACCATGGAAGCTTGTGAGGATCCAAAAAGTAAAGCTAAAAGGTAAGGCAAAGTGTTCTATTGTCTCCTAACTACTGAATAATTGATGGTACAGTCATCAAGGGTAGTTCATACAAAGCCTCCTCTCATGCCTATATTAGATGGAAACTACGAGTGTGTATACCTGGCCACACAGACACAAACAAATACGTATGAAGTAACACTGTGCTAACATCCATACCACTGTAGTAACAATTTTACTGTGCTAGCTATCACTGTGGTACCAGCATTACTGCAGTAATAGTAAACCACTGTGATGGCATCATTATTGTAGTTCAGTTCTGGTTTTCTTACATGAAATTCTTACTTTGCCCTTAACAATCCTGTGGGAATAAGGCTATTACTGAGTCTCTTCCCTATTCTACTTCACTAGATTGTCACTAACTAAATCATGCCATGCCAGCTTCAAGGTGTCAGGCCACAGCTCTGCATCATGGTACCTTCCTACTCAGAGAAGCCCTGTTGGGCTAGGGGAAGGGTTCCGTGGGCCCAGTCCATGATCCTGTGGGCTGCTCAGTGGACATGAGGACTAGGCCAGAGGTGGAGCTGTAGGCCCTGAACTCCTCCCATGTCTAGAGCTAAAATGTTTTTTTTATTTTCCATGTGACTTCTTGAATATTCACTTGAGAATGATAAAGGATTCTTAGATTCGGCAGCCACTGATAATAGTTCAGTTCTTCCATTTTACTGTTGTAAGAAAAGGACTCAGAGAGTTCAGCTGACATCTTAACTGCTAGGAGTAGCAGGCTTGAAACAGTAAGACTTTGGTTTGTTTGTTCACTGCTTTAGTGCTGTACGCAGTGAGAAGTGCTTCACACCTGCCATTTCTCAGAAGTCACCTAATCTCTCATTTATTACCACTGTAGCTTGAGCTGCTCTCAAATTGCAGTCCTGCCTCAGCACCCAAACTTTTTTTTTAATGAAGTACACCATTCTTGCCTGTAATCTGAGCATATGTAACACAGCAGAGAGCACATTAGAGCTCACAGAGGAAAGCGATGAATGTTTTTAATTCAGAGGAGTGAGAACACGTTAAGGGCTGGTGTTCCCATTTTTGGTTTAAAGGATACTGAGAGAACACACCAGATAGGCAGAAGGACATTATTTTTCCAGTATTAATCTTATTGTTAGCATATAAAATAATGGGTTTCTTTTATGATATTTTCACACATTGTACTTTTCTTATAGTTACCTAGATACCATTTTTTTAAAAAGATTTATTAATTCATGAGTATATGAGTACTCTATCTGCATGCCAAAAGATGGCATCAGCTCCCAGAATAGGTAGTTTAAGCCACCATGTGGTTGCTGGGAATTGAACTCAGTACCTCTGGGAGAGCAGACAATGCTCTTAACTGTTGAGTCATTTCTCCAGCCCCTCAGATACCAGTTTTAATAAAAGTAAATTTCTTAATATATAATGAATTTTTATGAAAAATGCATTATAATATTTTTATTCTCATTTCACTGTGGAACTGTTGAAATGTTTGTCATAGACTAGATAAGATTTAGGGAGTTGTTAAGTATGGTAGCTAACACCAGTAATCCCAGCCTTCAGAAGGCTGAGACAGGAGGATTGCCATGAATTTGATGGCAACCTGGCCTACTCAGTAGCTCCAGGCTGGCCTGGGTGTAGTGTGTGATTGGCATGGTTATAAGGGAAGTGTGAGGTGCCTTTCTAATAAAAATACCATATGTAAATACTCAGAATGTTTTGAGGACATTGCTTTAGTTTTTGCTTTAAGTAAACTCTTTAGTTTTGTGCCAAGTTTAATTTTTATCTCAGGTTGTTTTTTAAAGCTCTTTGTCGACATGTGAAAATTAATTAGTCCATGCATAAATCAAATCGTACATTTTATTTTTAAGTATTTTTTGACATACATGACAGCTAGAAAAAGGATTCTTACTTTGTGTTATTCCAAATAATTTATTTTTCAGTGTTCCTAAATCCAAAGGAAAGAAAACCAAAGATGTGAAAAAATCTGTCAAAATACCTGCTGAACCACAAACAGTGGTAGGTCAGAAACCAAAGTGGCATTCCCCTCTCCGTGGTGAACCTTGCTCATGTCTTAAAGATGTTGTGTATATAAAATGAGCTTTTCAAGAAGGAACTAGAATTCACGTGTGATTCTATCTACCTGGTTACAAATATGAAGTGTATAAAAGCATACATACTGCTATCCTTTCTATTTACTCCATGTAAAAAGAAGCAATTGGAAATACTAGGTACTTGCAGAGTTGCTATTTTATTTTCTGTGACTATAATCTAAGAAAGACTTTGGGGATAAGAGTTTGTTTGCTAAGTTGTGAAGTACAGGCTTTTCTAGTCCATGTGGTGAAAGCTGTTGATAGTGTCGGGGCCTTCAGAGTTGACAATGCTTGCTCATTTATCTTCTTACAACACCTGCCTTTTGGTAGCTCTCAGTTTGTTAAAACATTCTTATTTTGCATTTCTTTGATGTTTAACCTTGACATTAAATCATAAAACACTTTTATCAGCCTACCACTTGTTCTGACGCGCTTTTACCCTCTTCCTCAGAGTGATGTCCTCATCAGCTGTGCAACTTGCAAGAGTGAGTTTCCATCCCGGAATAAACTTTTTGATCATCTAAAGGCAACTGGTCATGCAAGAGCAGCTTCAGCAACATCGTCTTTAAACAGTGTAACAAGCAGTCGAAACAAGAAAGAGAAGCGTAGAAACAGATAGGTCTGCCAACTCTTTTTTTTTTTTTTTTCTAAACTTTCTCTAGATTTTGAAACCAAAACCTGAACTGAAATAATCTAGAGTTAAAATTTCAGTGATCTGAAATTTCTTGCATTGTGGAAGATTATTTTTATCTTAAAGACATTTTTGTTTAATATATATTTTTAAACATTTCACTAGTGATTCAATTCTACTTTGCCATCTGAATTCACTTGAATGTTTCATGACAGGTAAATATTATAAATGTGTATTTGGATTTCTCATGTGAACAGAAATGTACAGGGAAAATTAAATTATTTTGACACATATGTTCTCTTCCTTCGGCTTTAGTATTCTAATTCTGCAGTGTTTTTACTTACTATTTTATTTTTGTTATGCTTGGTGGTTCCTCAAAACCTCTGATCTCTTTAAAAACATCACAGATTTTTTTTTCACACTTGATACCATGACTCCAGTTCTGAATATGAAATTACTTACAAATAACAAGTGGCTGATTCCATGCTATTTTCTCCTTAAGGCCATAAGTGGCTTGGTTCAAGAACAGTGTCTCTGTGGCTTGGCTGTGTTGACTTAGTTTGATATACCGGTGATAATCAATGAGGGATTTTGTTCTCCTGTGGTGGAGGCTATTTAGTTTACATGCATTACCCTTAACATGTGACAGCTGGAAAGTACAGTGAAAAACACTTTTAATGACTCTCAGAGGAAAAGTGTTCATGTCCCAAACTCCACCCTACCTCCACATTATTTTTTACAAGGTTTTTGTTCTGTTTTTTCCTCCTTCATTCATTGGGGGAAAATTTTCTTTTAGTCCTTTAAAAACAACAGCAACAAACCATGCAAGTTCTTGCTATGTACATCAGATTAGTCCTGAACTCAGAATCATAGTGTTTTAGTCTTCTAAGTACTAGAATTGTAAGTGTATGCTCCCCTTTTTTAGTGTCTGTCTGTCTCCCTCTTCTTCCCTGTGTGTGTTTGTATGTGTGTGTCTTTGGAGACAGGATCTCACTGTGTAGCCTTGGCTGGTCTGTAACCTGCAATGTAGATGGTGCAAACCTTCAGCTCAAAAACCTTGTGCCTTTACCTCCCACATGCTAGGATTAAGTGCCACCATATATAGGCAAACAATTTTCTTAATGAAACAGTTTAGATACTTAAGAAATATTGATTCTATAGCAGTGGTGAATGTTAAATATAGAGAATCATTGTGATTGATATCCTGAGAGGCACAGGGAGAATTATAGTTGTGTGTGATCTTCTATATCTAGAGATGTTCAAGAATACATGAAGTTAAGCTCATTAGCTTGGAATGTGTACTTTTTAGTCATTGGGATCGTTTCTGTTTTATCCTTAAATTTTCAAATGAGTGGCTCTTCATTCATAGGTAAGTTTTAAAATACTCAAGATTCCTCAGTGACATTTCTAAAAATCTGTTAGGGAAAAGTGCATTGATCTGGGCCATTCTGATGACTCTTAGAACCATGCCGTTAGGAAAGTGGTAAAATACATAAAAGAAATGCTTGAGTAGTCAAATATGAAAAGACCATTGTCACTTAATGTGACAACTATTTTGTGCTTTCAGATGAGCAAAAGTTAAAACTCATGAAATATTAAGTGTTGAATGTTGAGTGAGAAATGGGAACACACTTCTTTAGAAGTCAATGTTATTCAAGTTGGTGATGTCTAAGGAAGTTGATGGTATGCATTATGACCAAACAGTTCTCAGTGTGCAAGGGTACTTAACAGTGAATTGTTTGTACTTACAAATAGTTATTTAGCAATAGCTTAGATGCCGTGAAGAAGAGATTGGGGAAAATGTGACCTGCTTGCAAGTGGCAAATGATTGGGTGGTAAGAATGAAATATATGTATATGCACTTTATCCTATCTATCTATCTAGCTATCCGTTCTGGAGAGCTAGCCCTGGAAAAAAGTACTGAGTGAAAATAATTTGTCAAGATGATATATGTATATCCTGTGCACAGCTTTTTAAAATGTTGTGCTGGTTGCTTTTTATGTAATAATCAGTTTCCCACCAGTATGAAGGAGACCTTCAGAAAAGTGATTGCCTCTGAAAATGGAAGGAAAGGAATGAGCTGGGCAGGCTGTCAAAACACCAGAGTCATTTAATCTGAAAGAATTATAAGCATTTGCTAAGTTTGAATGGAGCAAAAGTACATGTATTTGAGTTTGTTTCTGTTCCTTAATATTCCTGGCATATTAAGCGCATAATGGTGGAGGCTCTCTTGTCTTTGAATGTTCCTTCTTTTTTTAGAAGTCTGGTTTGTGGTTGGGCACAGTGCTCTCAAGAATGTAAAAATTATCTCCCCAGCCTGTCTAGCAGGTCACTGTCAGTTCTGGCTACTGATCTGAGAAGCTTTTGGAACATGTCTTCAAGAGTTGTGCCTATGACCTTATTTCATCTTTTTATCTGGCTTAAGTAGAGAGCCAAGTGCTTGGTGTCTGGCCCTAATTTGGGATTGTGAGTTTTCACAAGGGTTGATGAACAGAAGGATAAATCTTATCCCAGTCCTCAGAGGGACCCTAGAGCCCGGATAAACTACGTGTGCACTGAGGAGAGGTAAACCTACATCAGGAAGCAACTGCTTTGAGCTTTCTGTCATGTGGCTCAAACCCTAGCTGACTCACATTCAAAAGTGCACAGTTATCTGAATTAGAGGAAGAGCTTTAAATAAACTAGGGCACGTGGAATCTTATGCTGGGTTCCAACACTGACATTGACTATGACCCTGGGGAGATCAGTTAAGATATCTAAGTAATTTCTTTTTAATCTGTGAAAAAGCTGAGACCAATCTTACAGAATTGTAGTTACAGTCAAAAGTATAAACACCATGCCTGGCCATGTGGTAGGCCTTCAGCAGCTGCTACTCATTTTCAGTAGTTGTTTTCCTTCCTGATTTACTTTGGTACCTGAAGTAACCCACACAAAATAATTTGGATGGGAATTGGGGAATTAATTTGATTCTATGCTGATTAAAAGGAAGTACTATTAAGCTGGATATGGTGTCTCCTCCCAGCACATGGGAAGCTAAGGCAGGAGGATTGCTATGAATTCCTTCCCAGGGTGAGATGTCTTAAGATCTAACTAATTCTAAAACAAGTAATCTAAGACAAAACTAAACCCCAAATGACTGTTGTATGTATGTTGCAGATATTAAAATTCAGTTCAAGTGAACAAGATGTGCTAGCTAAAGGTGGACAACATCTTGGAAATTGGGAATCCTTAAATATTTTAAAAGGCTATGTATGGATAATTCGATAATTAGATGGCTATTAAAAATAGGTAGATTCCTCACTGTTGATGTCTATTTAAAGTGCCTAGTGTCTTCTGAAAATTGAAAAGGCTCTTGATTATCCTTTGTATTGAAGTCAGTTGAGTTAGAGTTTCCTCAAATTCCTGAAAGTACAAAGGCCATAGAAACTCAGCCATTAGACACTGCTATATAGTCTTGTCTCAAATTTAGAAATGCAGGTGTTTCACCCTTTAATGAAGTAGAATTTCAAATAGTCCTATTTTTTAGTAACAAGGCTTTAGTGGTGTAAGCTTGCTGATCATGTGAGTCCACATACAGGGCTGGCCGTTTCCCTCTCAGAGCCCTAGAGAAAAGCAGGGCAATGTGCTATCTGAGGGTTGTGGCAGTGACAGCAAGAGAAGCCCCACAGGCAGCAGGTAGCTTTGCCAGCAAGGCTCATGCCATGCTCCCCATGTCCAGCCATTCAGGCTCACTTTGACTTGTGATGGCAGCTGTGTTAGCTTCCCGTTGCAATGATAAACACATGCTATCAACACCTGAAAGGGATTGCTGCCTTGCTTATGGATTCAGGAGTTCCAGGCCATGGTCACCTGGTTCCATAGTTGTTAAGTCTGTGTCAAGGGAGAGCATAATGATGGGAAACAAAATTGCTTTTCTCAGGGAGGCTGGGAGCAAGGAAGAGACTGGGCCTCAAGTTCACCTTCAAGACTGAACTCCCAGTGACCTGTTGACCAAGCATTTAAAACAGGAGCCTGTGGGGGTATTCTGTATCTAAAGCATGGCAGACACTCCTCACTTTGTCTTTTTCAAGGATACTTGGCACATTGCTTCTAATCTCCACGGTGATACTTTTGTTCTAATCATAAGATCAGCCAGTTGGAAAGTACGCACTGAGGGTGTTAAGAGTCATTGTCCTGTGTTTATGGCAAGATTATTAGGGACAATTTGTCATGTTTTTTTATTTGGAGTTAAATGCTTATTTTTCAGAAAGAAGCAGCAGCTTTGGCAAAGCTAGTTTCAATTTTTAGCTCAGAAATTGTTTCAATAATGGAATTATAAAGAATTCTCAAAAAATATTCAGCGTTATATAAAAACAACAAATATTGCCACAATCCTACAGCTGGAAACATTTTAGTGTGTATCTCCCCAAACCGTTTCTAGGCAAATGTGTTTTCTACAGTTGAACTTCTCTTGATAATGTTTGAAAATTTGAAGTCCAACATAATGTATTCATTCCATGTCACCTGCAACAGTACTGGTTTCCCATAGTTTAATCAGTCCCCTATTGTGATGTGAGTTTTCATCATCACATTCTGATGAATATGCTTATTACACTGTTTTTGCTTTGATTTTTGTCTTCTCTACCTGAAGATAAATTTCTTAAAAAGTGGTGGAACAGAGGGATACCCCTTTAAAATATTTACTACACTAACAAGTGTCTCTGCCTATTTAATAGTGCAGAAGCGAAGAGCCACGACTCATCTTCAATACATCTTAAACATTTGTGTGCAAGTGTAAATTTGGAAAGGAATGAAATTATTTTTAGCAACTTCATCTCCCTCACAGCACTTAAGTTTGTCCTTGAGTATCTGAATGATATCTGTATTCATTCCTTGTGACCTTGTGACAGGTTGAGGACTTTTGGTCAGGGAGAGGCAAGCAGAATGTCTTGTCCAATGATCTGACAGCATGGGATCTTACCATATTTTTTACCATGTTCAAGGCACTTAATGGGATTCTAGGATATTGGCACAGAGAAGACTTTTCAAGCAGTGTTCTGCTTGCGTTCAATCTTTGATACTTCATTTAACAGTCTCCCTACGGTAATGCAAGTACCCCTCTAGGGTCCTTGCTGTCACAAGTGTCCTGCCCTCCTCATAACAAAACAAATAGCTGGAGTGTGAAAATTAAGGAAGGTATGTGAGGGGCCTCTTCTCTCAAAAGATAGCAATATAGAAATAACCTTCATTTGTATAAGAGAGCAGAGTGAAGAAAACCAACACGGTGAAGAGAGTTGGAGACTCGATCTCAGCACCCAGGTTTCACACATTACATCTCTGAACATGTTCTCTTGAAAGTATGGTTTTCATAGGTTAGTAATTGTATGTATCATCATATGAAAGTAACTTGTAGGGTGCATGGCATACATACATAATTAGATCCAAGTCCCTGTCTTTTTCGATTGAGTTTCACACCTGAACATACAGTACAAAAAATAGTACTGCATAACTTTAGGCTGCATAACTTTAGGTCTAACCATAAGTAAAAAAGATAAGCTGTAGAGGTGGGAAACGGTTTATTTGACACAGAGCTGACAAGGATTGCTATCCAGAATGCATCTCAACAAATTCTATAAAAATCAATGAGAAAATAATTGCTGTGTGGTAGTTCTTAAACTTTTGGTCTTGACTATTTTACACTCTTAGAACTAAAAAAATTGAGTGTATAGGGGCAGTAGTTGCTGATATTCACTGTATTTAGACTTAAAATTGAGAAAGCTCAGGATGTGTTACCTTGTTTAATATACATCATTAGGGAACTGATGGCTTAGTGGTAAAGTACTTGTATAAGCATAAGGACGTGAGTTTGGATTCCTGGCGTCTGTGTAAAAGCTGGGTGTGGCTGTGTGTGTCTATGACCGTAGCTCTAGGAGTTGGAGACAGTTGAAGCCCAATGGCATGCTGTCTATATGGTATAGTTGAAAGGGTAAGGTCTAGCTTTGGTGAGACTGTCTCTAAAAAAAAAAAAAGGTGGAAAGCAATAGGTGAAACTATGCAACATCAGCTTCAGCATTCTGCATAAGTACACATGTACACACACACTCCATCACACTCCACGTAATTTTAATAGATACAATTTCAACCCATTTCATCAGAAACACTGTTTCCATCTTACACTGACACAGATGCTACTCCCCCTGTCACACTTCCAACTCCAACCTCCCTCTACTTACAAGACCCTGCGATTTCATGGGCCCATATGGGTTACCCAAGGTAATCTTTCCGTCTTTTATATATAGGTCATCTCCCTTTTTTTTCTCTCACACTTAACTTTGATATGCTAGGAATTGAACCCAGACCCTAAGACATGTAGCAGATACTCTACCAATCACTGCAGAGCCTCATTCTGCAAAGTCCCCTCTGTCATGTCACAGCTTCACAGCTTTCCAGGTTTAAAGGACAATGTCTGGTTCAGGAATATGTTATTTGGCTTATTTCACTCAAGTGGTACACAGGTCAAATGATAATGCTACACGGACGTAGAAGTTACTTTTGCAAGAGAGAGAGAGATAAATAGATTGTACTTTGAATCAGGCAGATAACCTGATGGTTAACTTTTTGATAAAACTATATTGAAGGGTAAAATCTTGGCATCTCTGTCTTTGTCCTGTGTTTATTCCCTTTACTGTTTTATAGCTTTAGGTCAGATTTCTGTTCAGCTCTGCACATAAAAGAGTATTCCAGATAATCCTTGTTAAAAGCTGAAGAGGCTAAGATAAAATGAGATATTTGCAAGGTCTGTAGAGTCATCACAATCAGATTGTCAACTTCTACCTTTTGTCCCATCATATTCTAGCACCCAGGGTGGTACCCAACAGTCTCAAGTGATTTCTCCATTATCAGTTTGCTCTAACAACCAAGAGCAAATATCTCAAGATGAGGAACTAAGTTATTCCCTCAAATGGCAGTGATTTCCCTGGTTTGACAGAACCAGTTTTGATAAAAGATGTGACCAGCTTGGCTTTGCATAACTCTCCTGTCTCTTCTCTTGTTACTTTTTAATGGGGAGAGTTGCTAAGGATCAAACCCAAAGCCAAATGCATGTTGAGCAAACACTGTACCTGAACCACTAGTCCTTGCATTTTTGAAATGAAGTTTCACAGTATAATCCAGAATGGCCTGCATTTGTTAGAAAACCCAGCTTTCCTCCAAGCTCAGCCTTTCCTTCTGCCTCAGCCTCTTGAGTGCTAGGATTACACTTAGTTTGTGTACTGACATACTTCTTATCTCCTTCTCTATAGTTCTGAAGCATGCCTAAAGATAGAAGATCCTTGACCCCCCACTCCCCCCCCATATACACACTTGTCTTACTGATAACGCTATTTTGGTTTTAAAATATTTGTACTTTTTTATTAATTGCAGTTTATTCACTTTATATCCCAACTGTAGCCCCTTATCCCCTCCCAATCCCATCCTCCCTCCCTCTTCTCCACCCATGCCCCTCCCTGAGTCCACTGATAGGGGAGGTCCTCCTCCCCTTCCAACTGATCCTAGTCTTATTAGGGCTCATCAGGAGTGGCTGCATTGTTTTCCTCTGTGTCTTGTAAAGCTGCTCCCTGTCAGGGGGAGGTGATCAAAGAGCAGGCCACTGAGTTCATATCAGAGACAGTCCCTGTTCCCATTACTAGGGAACCCACTTGGACACTGAACTGCCATGGGCTACGTCTGTGCAGGGATTCTAAGGTTATCTCCATGAATGGTCCTTGGAGTATCAGTTTCAGAAAAGGCCCCTATGCCCAGAGTTTTTAGTTCTGTTGCTCTCCTTGTGGAGCTCCTGTCCCCTCCAGGTCTTTCTTTCTCTCCCTTCTTTCATAAGATTCCCTGCACTCTGCCCAAACTTTGGCTATGAGTCTCAGCCTCTGCTTTGGTACCCTGCAGGGTAGAGTTTCAGAGGCCCTCTGTGGTTGACTCCTGTCCTGTTCCCTGTTTTCTCCCTCTTCCAATGTCTATCCATTTGCCTTTCTGAGTGAGGATTGATCAACTTACCCAGGGTTCTCCTTGATTAGGTTCTTTAGGTGTACAGATTTTAGTATGTTTATCCTATATTATATGTCTAATATCCACTTATAAGTGAGTATATACCATAAAGACTTTTATGAAAAATACTTCCAATCTCTGAAGAAAGAAATAGAAGAAAATATCAGAAGATGGAAAGGTCTCCCATGTTTATGGCTTGGCAGGATTAACATAGTAAAAATGGCCACCTTACTAAAAGTAATCTACAGATTCAATGCAATACCCATCAAATACCACTACAGTTCTTTACAGACCTTGAAAGAAAAATTCTCAACTTCATATGGAATAACAAGAAACCCAGAATCGCTAAAATAATCCCCTACAATAAAAGATCTGGAGGTATCTCCATCCCTGTCTCAAACTGTACTATAGAGCAACAGTAATAAAAACTGCATGGTACTGGCATAGAAACAGACTGGTGGATCAATGGAACCGAAAAGAAGACCCAGAAATAAACCCACACACTTATGGACACCTGATTTTTGACAAAGATGTCAAAACCATACAATGGAAAAAAAGATAGCATCTTCAACAAATGGAGCTGGTCTAACTGGATCTTTAAATGTAGAAAAATGCAAATAGATCTATATGTTCATCACCCTGCACAAAACTAAAGTCCATGTGGATCAAAGACCTCAATATAAAACCAGACACACTAAACCTGTTAGAAAAAGTGGGGGGAAGAGCCTTGAACTCATCGGCACAGGAGACAACTTCCTAAATAGAACACCAACAGCATAGTCTCTAAGATGAACAACAAATGGGACCTCATGAAGCTGAAAAGCTTTAAAGGACAGTGTTGTCAGAACAAAGCAATAGCGCTATTTTGAATAAATCCTCCTTCTGCCCTTTATAGTGGTCATTCATTTGTTTTCTGAGGCAAGTGGCCAGACCTAGTTGCCTGGTCCCATTTGGTATAGAACTCTGGTAACAGTAATGTCAGTGCATGTAGTTTGGTTGGACTGGAGCTAGATGCCCTGTTGGCAGGTCCTAGGCTTTGGCTTTACTGAAAAGTATTTCAGGGCAGATAGAGTTCCTGTCGTTTTAATCATGTACATAAGTAGAACAGTGCTGGAATGACATGGAACCCAGGCTTGGGAACATTTCATAAACCAAATACTAAACAGAACTCGGAGTACATGCAAAGAAGACAGATTGTAAGTGTTTGGTGTTGTAGAAATGCAAAGAGAATCAGTAAGCCATTTTGTTGGGTCTTTGAAATGCTGAGTCCTCATGGTGCCAATTCTAGTTGTGCTGATGGGATAACTCCATTGGATGCTTGTATTCAGTAAAGCCAAAGCCTAGCTGTGTTTATGTAACACTAATGGGCATGCCTGGCTTTCCTGTCACACAAGCAAAGCTACACTTGCTGTATACCTGCTTTATGAGAAGGAACTGTTAAAACTTCGTTGAAAGTTAAACCACAGGCTTTGTGTTCTCCTCACGCTCTGGCTTGAACAGTCTCATCCATCAGTACCAAAATAGCCCTTCTTAAATGAAATGGCAGAGCCTTGAAGAAGACAAATCAAAATGACATGATACCAGTGCAGATTCTGGGAGCAATTCTCTAATCTCTCAGCCCTGTTGTTTACTTCCTAGGGATGACTCACTGACTAGGGAAACTGTCCAGCCTCCCTCCATCCCAGTCTTATGTGGTTTCCTCTCTTAGAGGATAATGCATGGCTTTTAGATTGAAAACTTGGGAGAGAACTGGGCATGGGTGTCTCCAAAGAAATGGCTAGAGCTAGCATGTCAGGCTCCAGCCTGATACAGGCCCATGGGAGGTGAGCAAAGCAGTGAAGGCTATGATTTAGCAGGGCTATGAGTGGGGTTAGGGGAGAGTCGTGGCTGTACAGTGCTGCTGTGATTGGGTAGTCCCTTTTTATCCAGGGATTTAATATTGGCAACTCATCATCGCTATGTACTTTTTAGCCATCAGCAGTAGAACTGATAAAAATAAATCATTTTATCTTAATTGTTTCAGAGTTATGATGAGATGATATTCTATACACTGGGCTCCCTCAGCTCCAGAGGTCCAAGGATAAGTTTTTCAATCATAATTTGTAATACTGACATGTTTCTAGAAATTTTAAGTAAAATTTGGTTATTTAAGCAAGACTAATTATAGCAAAGAAGGAGACTAGAAGACCAGCGCTGTAGGCATGAGCAGCAGCATGCCACAGAGCCTTGCAATGAGATACTAACACCCACCCAGATAGTCACCAGCGAAGAAGACACCATCCTTTTTTCAATTAACGTGTATTTATTTATTTATATTATTATTAGTTACATTTTATTAACTCTGTATCCCACTCTCTCATTTCCTCCCAATCGCACCCTCCCTCCCTTGTCTACTCCCTGCCTCTTTCCAAATCCACTGATAGGGGAGGACCTCCTCCCCTTACTAAGGTACCCACTTAGATACTAAACTACCATGAGCTACATCCAGGCAGGGGTTCTAGGTTATATCCATACATGGTCCTTGGTTGAAGAAACAGTCTCATAAAAGACCCCTATGCCCAGGTATGTTTGGTCCTTGTGGAGCTTCTATCCTCTCCAGATCATATTAACTCCCCCTTCTTTCTTATGATCCCCTGCATTCTGCTGAAGGTCTGGTTATGATTCTCAGTTTCTGTTTTAATACACTGCTAGGAAGAGTCTTTCAGAGGCCCTCTGTGGTAGGACCCTGTCCTGTTACTTGTTTTATCCAATGCCCATCCCATTTGTCTTTCTAAGTGAGGATTGATCATCTTACCCCAGGTCCTCTTTCTTGTTTTATCTTCTTTAAGTGTATAGATTTTAGTATGTTTATCCTCTTATAGGTCTAAATAAGTGAGTGTATACCATGTGTGTTTTTCTCTTTCTGGGATACCTCACTCAGAATAATATTTTCTAGATCCCACCATTTGCCTGCAAATTTTATGATTTTCTCATTTTTAATTGCTGAGTAGTATTCCATTGTGTAAAAATACTACAATTTCTGTATCCATTCCTCAATTGATGGACATCTGGGTTGTTTCCAGGTTCTGGCTATTAAGAATAAAGCAGCTACAAACATGGTTGAACAAATGTCCTTCACAACTACCTCTTAAAACTACCTGTTAGCTTTAATGACTGAGAGATCTCAGAAGGACACTGTATTTGTTTATTGGTGTATTTTTAAGAGATATTCTAAGGGGTATGCACAGACAGGAAAATAGGCATATAAGATGAAGTGCAGAAGTGACCCCTCTCAGCCCAGTAGGTCATCTTTGGGACTACACAGAAGCTCTGCTAACCTGTCATTTAAGATCTTTTACAGTGGTTTAATCACACAAGCCAGATCACTGACTGTCTTCAGCTTCTCTTCCCCCTTCCAGACAGTGGAAGCCAAGGCCTTCCTGAAAATACCCAAGCCAACCAAGAACTGCTTCATGAGCATTTAAGGATTCCTGTCACCTCAGTAACCTCAACAAATTAGAGTGTCAGGATCTGGGGAGCAAGAACAAATGTCAGAACACGGGAAGCTCCTAAGCAGAGCTATTGGTAAGTCAATACCAACAGCTAAGGATGAAGAATATATATGTCTTATAGCAAAGCACCTTAGTCATTTCTTCTTTTTAAAAGCAGGAACTTCATGTGAATGTAGGTGGAAAATCTTTTCTAGAAGCTTCCCACTCCATCTCCAGCAGTTCTCCCCTTTTATCTTGTTGGTCAGGGATTTATGAGACTACCACAGTGACTATGAAATCACCCCTGAGGCTGGGGATAAAGTCACATCGCCTTACAGAAGTGGGAGTGATACTCTCTTTATGCCCCTGAATGGAAATGAGAAGGGCATAAGGCTGCTGGCCACTGTCATGATTTGGATATAAAACATCTACAAGCTCATGGATCATGGGTGCTTGTTACTGGGTTGCTGGTATTAACTCAGGAGGTGCCAGAAGGGAAGAAGATCTCTGGAGTGTGACTTTGAAGGTGACGCCTGGCCCCAGATCTACTCCTCACTCTGCTTTTTGTCCTCCACGAGCTAATAAGCCTCCTCTGCCACATGACTCCAGTACCATGGTGTTCTGTCCAGGTGCATGGGGCCTAGCAACCATGGACTGGGCTGTGGACCAGGGACTCTGAAACAGTGAGCAAAAATAAATCTTTCCTTGGGCTAGGTTGTTTTCTTGGGTATTTTGGTCACAGTAACCAAAAGAGCCAGGCAACCACAGTGTCTGCTACAGTGGCTAACATTGACATTCATTGATGAAGCAAAAGGGACACAAGACAGAGAGTGAAGAGCTGGAATGTAGGAAAAATAGCTGGGAATCGCTAGCGGCGGGGGGTGGGGGGGAATGGGGATTAAGAAAAAATGAAATAAATTGTGGTAAGGGCTATAGAGAAATCAAAAGACTTACATATATCCACTTGATTGGGTTAGTCAAAGATTCCTGGATGTGTCTGGGGGCCGATACCTGTGAAATGAAGTGGTTGAGCTGAAACTAAATTATAATAGGATGAGAAACAAGCACCAAGATTATACATTATACAGTGTGGATGCTGAGGTTCCTGACTCTGGAAAAGGCAGGATATCAGGACAAAGTAAAGCTACCATGACAGTAAATGATCAGTTATTGCCAGGCCTGGGGCCTGGGAGAGGTTCATGACTCTCCCAGCTCATGAGCTTGTGAGAGCTGGGCATATTATTGGGATTTGGGCATAGTCACGTGTAGAATGTATCACAGGGTGAATTTTACTGAATAAAACTCCACATCTTAGTTTTAAAAGTGAAAAACAGAACACAATCCCTGTGGACCCTCTCAGCAGGATCTAGATAACCCTTTTATGGAGGAGTGAGTAAACTGGATGAACGCTGTCCAAACTACAATCATTCACTCTTGCCACATCCTGCCTAGACCAGTGACTTAGAGACCCCAGGGTCAGTCCTGGGAAGCCTGCTCCAGAAACCCCTTAGCGATGGAGGGCAAGGGGCAAGTTTGAAATAGTGTTTGCAAAATCTCTGCATGGCCCTTTTACCTATTTTTAGATAGAAAGCTGAAGATGTTAGATCTAAGCCTTGTTTTCCTTAAAATTTAGTTGACCTCCTGCACTCTGCCCAAGATTTGGCAGGGAATCATATGAAAGAAGGGGGATTTAGTAAGACCTGGAGAGGACAGGAGCTCCACAAGGATCAAATATATTGGCACAGGGGTCTTTTATGAGACTTTCTTCAACCAAGGACCATGCATGGATATAACCTAGAACCCCTGCCCAGACATACATAGCCCATGGCAGCTCAGTATCCAAGTGGATTTTCTTAGTAATGGGAACAGGGACTGTCTCTGAAATGAACTCAATGGCTGGCTCTTTGACCTCCCCCCATCCCCTCGAGGGAGGAGCAACCTTGCTAGGCCACAGAGGAAGACAATGCAGCCAGTCCTGATGAGACCTGATAAACTAGGGTCAGATAAAAGGGAAAGAGGACCTCCCCTGTCAGTGGACTTACAGAGGGGCAGGGAGGAGATGAGGGAGGGTGGGTAAAGATTGGGAGGGAATAAGGAAGGAGGCTACAGCTAAGATACAAAGTGAATAAATTATAATTAATATAAAAAATTTGGAAAAATTTAATTGACCTCAACTTTATTTCTTCATTGTAATTCTTTGTGTCATATTATCAGCATTAATGCAGTAAAGTCTCATGAAAAAAAAAATGAAGCAATATTTCACATCTCCCCCTGAAATTATCAACTTTTGGGGATGCCCTTAAAGATAAAACTGCATGTTTTTCATGAGTACTTTTTAGAAATTTTAGAAACTGGCAGATATGAGGTGTGTGTGTGTGTGTGTGTGTGTGATGAGTGTGGTATATGTGTAAGGATAATATGTGTGTGTGTTAAGTGTGGTATATGTATGTGCAGGTAACATGCATATGTTCTCGCTGGTTATGGTGGGTGAGAATATCAGTTATCTTGCTCTTCATCTTATTCTTCAGAGATGGGATCTCTCATTGAGTCTTGATCTAATCTACTGGTCAACAAACCCCAGCATTCCTTTTATCTCTAGACACCATGGATCTGAGGCTAGACACATGCATGGCCATGCCAGACTTTTTAATGTGGGTACCTGGGCCTAAACCAGATCCTCAAACACGCTTTCTTACTGTGCCTCTCTACAACCCTGTTGTTACTGAGTTTTAACCATGAACTCTGCTGTTTCTTTTGAGACGGGGGGCTTATGTAACCTCTGCTGGTCCAGGATGAGCTTGACCTCCAGATTCTTGTGCCTCTACCTTCCTGAGTGCCGGATTCTAGGTGTGCATCATTACACACTGCTTAAAATCTTAAGCACCCTTTAGAAATGCATGGTATTTCATCATAATGATTTACTTTTAGTGCTTGACACTTTCCCTGTGAGCCATAAGTGCGTCCTTACAGGATGAAAAGAATGTAAAGAGAAGACTACCTAGTAGGATGTTGAGACCGTACCTATTTATTGAAGCTTGCTCTGTGCTTCTTTTCTAGAAGCAAGCAAGTGGGAAGCTTCTAGAAAAGAAGCACAGAGCAAGTTTAATTGGTGCAATGGAGCATCCAAAAAGAACCAAACATATTGACTTTTGCCTTCAAGGAAGAGAGAGTCTTCCTTAATTCCCTGATTTGTGAGGGTCCCTTTTATGTTTCATGTTTCCCATGTTATCAGCTGCACCATGGGATCCTTACATCCATACTTGGGCCTTAGTACTCACAAAGTTAGTTATGCCTGTAGTCAGTGGATAAGACACATTGGTAACGCATACAGTTAAGGTTCAGGGCTTTCAGGAAATACTGAGGTCCTGTTACTGCCAAGAGTAGAAATACTAGAGTGGGTATAGACCTTTGCTTATCTATCTAGTTCAGCCTGATCTTTTAACAGATGAGAACTTGCTCCAGAAAAGATGCCTCTACTGACTGACTGAATAGCAATTGCCAACCTGGTGGTGTCATTAGTATCCACATGCATTTATATATGCACTAATACCTTTCTTCCAAGAAAGATCTAGAGCCAACCATCTGCTTTAAAAAAAATCAACCATACATACGAAGGAGATAGATGACTTTCCCTGTGACACTGAACAATTTTTTTGCACTTAGATATGAAATAGAACCCATTTTATTTAAAGCAACTGAATTTCTCATTCTTATTTACATATATGTAGCAATAGTTGCCTCCACTCTTACAGAAAGATATGTTTTTCATAGTGGACTGTATTATTCAAAAACTTTTTAAAAAGCATTACAAAATTTTCCATGTGAATCATTTTTAAGTATTGAGTTCAGTGGCACTGTGTATGTCCATGATGCTATACAATTATTGACTATTACTATCAACTTTAGACTGTCATCATTCTAAGTAGAAACTACTCATCCAACCTTGATTTTCTGTGTCCCTCAGCTCATGGAAGTAACAGTTATACCTTCTGCATCTATATGACTATTCCAGTTACCTCTTGTAAGGGGAACTGTATGCTGGTGCTGGGTTGTTTCACTTAGTATTTTTGTTTTAAGACTTGTCTATGTTATAACATGTATTACCACTTCTTCCCTTTTAAAAACTGAAAAAACCATACAATACTATATACAACATTTTAGATATGTTTAATAATATAGTCCTTGTTTATACATGCCACATTTTTGTTTAACTATTTGTCTATTGAGGGATATTTGGATTGTTCAAACTTTCAGTTATGGTGAATTGTGACTTTTAGGAACAAGAGTATATAAATATCTTAGTCTGGCTTCTAATTCTTATAGGCATATGTTTAGAAGTGGAGTTGTTGGGCCAAACAGCAAGTTCTATATTTAGCTCTCTGAGAAGCTCCGATATTATTTTTCACCACAAAAATGTTATTATTTGATATATGAAAGTGCTCTGACTTTGCATTTCAGATAGCAACAACTATTTTCTGCTTACAAAAAAACCCTAACAACTAAAAAGAGCCATTTTATTGGGTGTGAGGTAGTAGCCCATGATGATTGTTTTATTTTTTATAAATGTGTGTGTGTGTCCATGTGCCATGGTGCACTTGCAGAGTTCAGAAAACAACCTTGTATTTCAGTCCTTGCCTTTCATCTTGAGACAGGGTTTCTTCTAGTTCACTGTTACATCTTCCAGGCTAGTGGGGCCAATGAGTTTCCTGGGAACTTCCTGTTTCCACTTCCTGTTTCACCATGGCAACATTGGGATTTCAGGTACATGCTGCCATGCCCTGCTTTATGCAGATTCTGATGATCTAAACTCAGGTTATTATCTTATATGGCAAGTGCATTATCCCCTGAGTCATCTCCATACCCACATTATTACTTTGATTTTCGTTTCTCTAATATTAAGCAGTGTTGAGATTGTTTTTTCATGTTTGCTAGCCACATGCATACTTTCTTTGCCCATTTTAATTATTTCTATTATTTCTTGAGATTATAGTATAATTACCTAATTTTCCTCTTTCTATATATATGTAGATGGATATATGGATATATAATATATTTATAACTTATATAATATATATGCATGGATCTGGCCCTCCCTGCTATGTATTCATGGGTGAGGTGCCTCATGGTGACAGCTGGACACACCTCAGTTTGGACAGAGATGACTAATAGTCTCCCCACTAGGACTGATTTATATTTGCCATCCCAATATATATATTGGCCCTGGCTATCCTGGAGTTCTCTCTGTAGTCCAGGCTGGCCTTGAACTCAGAGATCCACCTGCCTTTGCCCACAGATTAAAGGCATGTGCCACCATTGTCTGTCTTCCCTCTTTCATTATTTTAAAGGTTGCTTTGTATTGTTGGGCTTGAGAAGCCTTCTTATCGACTCTGGAAATAGCCACGATTAAATAGCCATGTCTTCTCTTACATGTGCTTCTTTCCATTTCTTTTCTCATCATCCCAACATTATACCATTTTGCACACTGCAGACTTTACAGCAGGTTTTGAAATCAGGAATACAAGTCTGCAAATTGGGTTTCTTTAAAAATACACTTTTAAAAGTAGTTGTGCATTCAGACATCACACATTTCTGAAAGATATTTTCAAGAGCACAAGATTTGAATCTTCAAATATTAATGCAGAAAGCTGTGTTCTTGTCTTTCTTTACTGCACTAAAAGAGATGAAATGATGACACAACCTGCTTCTTTCTTCCAAAACCTTCCCAGAGGAATTTATTCTGGGTGTTAAGATCCTATTGGGAAAAAATGAGAAGAGGCAGAGAGGTAGAGGAATGTAATATTACTGGACAAAAAAAGCTGCCTGGTAAAAGCAAGATGGATGGTGGAGTATTGGTAAAAGAAAGGACAGTTTATTGGACAAGGCTCCTGCCATCTTGGGAGTTGACTCAAGCGATAGTGCCAAGGGTAAAGAAGGCCTTTCCCTCTTATATTTTTAGCTAGCACTGAACACCCAAGAAGCATGGACCTGGCCCTATCCTCTAGGTGTCCATGGGTGGGGTGCCTCATGGTGACTGTTGGATCACTTCTTAGTTTGGACAGAGTGACTAACAGTGTCCCTACTAGGATTGACATATACTTGCCATCCCTCCACAGGCTGTCTTACAAAGAAAAAAAAAAAACACAAAACACATTTTACTTTTGGCATAATTTCTACTATTCTTCAACCGCCTATTTTTTGTTTTGTTTTTTAAATTTGACTTTAAGTAGCAATCAGTGAAGCTCCAAGATAGAGTTTTCACTGAAACAGAGGAAGCATTAGAGAAAGAAGCAGCTGAGTGCTCAGCTCTTGCATAGATGGGTGAATTAATTGCTGACTGCCAGTCTGAACAATGTGACAAGGAAGGGAACAAATAGAGAAAGAAGTGGAATAAAGAAGGTCCAGAGTGTGCCAAAGACTAGCTGTAAACTTCTTGGTCAACCGTGACAGCCATGATGTCTGGGGAAGTTTGACAAAGCAGTTGACCTATGATCGGTAGGTACACACGGCAACAAGAGTGATGGCAAGAAGGGGAGTTAGAATCAGAACGTTGGCTAAGAATGACAAGTGACAGGTACACACACAGCAAGAAGGCAGTGCATCAGCTAATGTCTTCCTCAGCCAGCATTGAATGAGTCCTTCAGGGGAAGAGGAAGATAATACAGCAGACAGTGGAAAATTTCACAAGCAGATGACTGTTGGCAATGTGAACATAGGAGGTTGCCCTGGAGATGTGCTCAGCATTCTTAGAATCTGGATGGAAAGCTGCCATGGATAATGGATGGAATCATCTGGTTAAAGAACAGGTTATGGAAAAGTCTCTATGTACACCAGCAATAAGAAGCAAATGAAGCAAAAAATAAAAAAAATAAAAACCAACATGTGAGGCTGAAAAGGACTTGAGAGGTGTGGGAGGTAGGATGGGGAGGAAAAGCATGCAACATCATTTTCCCCTTTTATTGATTTGATTCCTTTCTTACATAATATATCCTGGCTAACAGTTTTTCCTTCCTCTACTTCTCCTACTTTCTCCCTCCCCTTCTCCCACCCAGATCACTTTTTTCTCTCATTAGAAAAGAACAGGTTTCTAAGGGATAATAACATATAACAAAATAAACTATAATAAGAGAATGCAAAATCTAACACATCAAAATTGGACTATTAACAAACCAACAGAAGAAAAAAGAGCCCAAGAAAAGGGACAAGAATCAGAGATCTTGTTCATATATTCAGGAATCACATAATAATAATAAGACCCTGTGCTGTTGGTATTCTGTTCAGAAAGTTGTCTCCTGCGCAAATGATTCAGAGTTCTTCCCCACTTTTTCTTCTAACAGATTAATGTGCCTGGTTTTATGTTGAGGTCTTTGATTTACTTGGACTTTAGGTTGGTGCAGGGTGATAAATATGGATCTATTTGCATTTTTCTACATATAGATATCCACATAGACCAGCACCATTTGTTGAAGATGCTGTCCTTTTTCTTTTATATGGTTTTGGCTCCTTTGTCAATAATCAAGTATCCGTAAGTGTGTGGGTTTATTTCTGGATCTTCTATTCAATTCCATTGATCCACCATTCTGTTTCTATGCCAGTACTATGCAGTTTTTATTACTGTTGCTCTGTAGTATAAACAGCACAGGCTCTAAGATCAACAATCAATAAATGGGACCTCATGAAACTGCAAAGCTTCTGTAAAGCAAAGGACACTGCCATCAGAACAAAATGACAGCCTACAGACTGGGAAAGGATCTTCACCAACCCTATATCTGACAGAGGGCTGACATCCAGAATATATAAAGAACTCAAGAAGTTAAAATCAACAAATGAAGTAATCCAATTAAAAAATGGGGTTCTCGATACAGGAATTCTCAATAGAGGAATATTAAATGGTAGAGAAACACTTAAAGAAATGTTCAACGTCCTTAGTCATCAGGGAAATGCAAATCAAAAAGACCCTGAGATTTCACCTTACACCCATCAAAATGGCTAAGATCAAAACCTCAAGTGACAACACATGCTGGAGAGGATGTGGAGAAAGGGAAACCTCCTCCATTGCTGGTGGGAATGTAAACTTGTATAATCACTTTGGAAATCAATCTGGTGCTTTCTCAGGTAATTCGGAATAGTGCTACCTCAAGATCCAACTATACTACTCCTAGGTATATATCCAAAATAGGCTCAAGTATATAACAACGACATATGCTCAACTATGTTTGTAGCAGCTTTATTCTTAATAGCCAGAATTTGGAAACAACCCAGATGTCCCTCAACTGAGGAATGGATACAAAAATTATGTTATATTTACACCATGCAAAACTACCCAGCAATTAAAAACAATGAAATCAGTGCAGACACTCCTGATGAGACCTGATAGACTAGGATCAGATGGAAGGGGAGGAGGACCACCCCTATCAGTGGACTTGGGGAGGGGCATGGGTGGAGAAAAGGGAGGGAGAGAGGAGAGACGGGGAGGGTATGAGGTAGGGGGTACAGTTGGGATACAAAATGAATAAACTAATTAATAAAAAAATAAATAACAAGGAAATCATGAAATTTGAATACAAATGGTGGGAACTAGAAAAGATCATCCTGAGTAAGGTATTCCAGAAGCAGAAAGAAACACAGGGTATATACCCACTTATATGTGGGTATTAGACATATAAGATAAACACACTAAAATCCGTACACCTAAAGAAGCTAAGCTAGAAGGAAGACCCTGGGTAAGATGATCCATCCTCTCTCAGAAAGGCAAATGGGACAGACATTAGAAGAGGGAGAAAACAGGGGAACAGGACAGGAGCCAACCACAGAGGGCCTCTAACAGACTCTACCCAGCAGGGTAGCAAAGCAGATACTGAGACTCATAGCCAAACTTTGGGCAGAGTACAGGGAATCTTATGAAAGAAGGGAGAGATAGAAAGACCTGGAGGGGATAGGAGTTCCACAAGGAGAGCAACAGAACCAAAAAATCTGGGCCCGGGGTCTTTTCTGAGACTGATACTCTAACCAAGGACCATGCATGGAGATAACCTGGAACCTCTGTACAGATATAGCCCATGGAAGTTCAGTATCCAAGTGGGTACCCTAGTAATGGGAACAGGAATTGTCTCTGACATGAACTCATTGGCTGGCTCTTTGATCACCTCCTCCTGATGGGGGAGCAGCCTAACCAGGCTGCAGAGAAAGATAATGCAGCCAGTCCTGACGAGACCTGATAGGCTAGGGTCAGATGGAAGGGGAGGAGGACCTCTCCTATCTGTGGAGGGCATGGAGGAGATGAGGGAGTAAGGTTGGGATTGGGAGGGGAAAAGGGAGGGGGTTACAGCTGGGATACAAAGTGAATAAACTGTAATTAACAAAAAGTAAATAAATTTAAAATAAAATATATGATGAGTTTATGAAAAAAAGAAGAATATTAACTAAAGTGGAAGCCATAATTTATATGCAGAGGACCTGGTGCAGACCCATGTAGGCCCTGTACCTTGGTATCTGTGCATTCAATATGAGCTTTACTCATGTTGATTTAGAGAGTCTCATTTCGTTGTTTTTGGTTGTTTGTTTGTTGCCCTCAATCTCCTCTGTCTCTTACATTCTTTGTGCCTCCTTTTTTGCAGGGTTTCTTGAGACCTGACAGGAGGGAATTGATGGAGACATCCTATTTAGGGTTGAGTGTTCCCAAGCCTCTCATTCTCTAAAAAATGTCTGGCTTTGGGTTTCTATATTCTTTTCCATCTGTTGCAGGAGGAAGCTTCTTTGTTGATGACTTCACAAGACACTGATCAATGAGTGTAGCAGAATATCATTTGGAATCATTTTATCATTACATTTTGTTTATTTGTTTGTTTAGAGACCAGTAGTATTTGGTTTTACTAAATACTGGGCTAACTGGGCTAACTAGTATCTGGTTCTTATTCACCCAAGCAATGTTGGGTGTCCTTGAGTCACAACAGATAGTGGTTGCTCATCCCCACAAGCTTTGTGCCCCCATTGCCCCAGAACAGTGGTTCTCAACCTTCCTAATGTTGAGACCCTTTAACATAGTTCCCCATCTTGTTGTGACCACCAACCATAAAATGGTCTCATCGCTTCTTTATAACTGTAATTTTGCTACTGTTATGAAGGCTCTAGTAGGCACCAGCTCAATGTTCCCATGTTCAGTGAGTTGTCTAGGTGTTGTCTTCAGCAACGGAATCTTGCTGTCAGTTTGAGGAGATCAACCTATTATCTTTGTAACAACTGTGATGTTTGGGATAGGATACCCATAGGACTCATTTGGCCAACAGCTTAATTAGATGTGACCCAGTCTCATCACTGGAAGTTTCATTTGCTGTCAAGAGACGGTCAGCTGGGAATCTGTCTCCCTCATTATCTGGCAATTTCATTTATTGTATATCTTAGGACATTTCTATTATAATAGGTTTCTATAACACCCCTCAAATGCTTCTTACTTTTAGCTGTTTCTCTCTGCATTTCCTCCCTCAATTCCATTTCTTTTCCCCTTCCCCACTTTATCCTCCCATTCCAGTCCCTTATCTCCTCATAATTATCTATTCTGTTTCCATTTCCTAACAATATCTATCTATACCCTCTAGTCCCTTACTCTATGCATACTCTTTGTGGTTCTAGAGATTGGATAACTTGGTTATCATTGACATAACAGCTAAGATCCACATAGCATATTTGTCTTCTGGGTCTGGGATACCTTGCTCAGGATGATTTTTTTCAAGTTTCATCCATTTCCTGCAAATTTCATGATGTTGTTATTATTTTTTTTTTACCAGCTACGTAATACTCCATTGTATAAATGTACCACATTTTGTTTGTCTATTTTTCTGTTGAGGGACAGCTAGGCTGTTTCCAATTTCTGGCTATTGCAATAGTTTTTGAAATGCAGGGTAATAATGGCTTTGTGCAGTGGCACATATCCATAATCCCAGCATTGGGGAGAACTGCCAAGAACTTGAGGCTAGCCTGAGACACATGGTGAGGTCTAGGCCAGCCTGGGCTACAACATGAACTACTGTGTCAAAAATAAAAAGAAAGGCATAAATGGAGGGAAAGAGAGTTTCTAGAAGCATGTGACCAATACTCTCAAAGGCCATAGAGATGGCAATAGCAATGGGTGGGGTCAAAGTTTTTTTTTTTTGTCCCACTAAATTAAATGGAAAAAGTCTTTGACAACTATACTTCAGACTAGGAACTAATATGTAGAATAAAGAACAGGAAAATAAAACTGTCATTATAAAAACAAAACTGTCAATGAGTAAGAGAGCCAATGAACTGAACATACAGTTCTTAAGACACACAAATAGGCAATAAATATTTATAAAGTGTTCAAAATCCTTAGTCATCAGGATAATGCAAATTAACATTACTTTGAGGCTGCATCTCAACCCAGTCAGAATGCCCATCATCAAGAAAAAGAATGACAGCAAATTGTTGATGATGGTGTGGATAAAAAGTTACCTTTATTTGTGGGTATGTAGATTCTGATGGTGACTATGGAATTCAAGGTTGAGGCTTCTCAAAAAAAAAAATAAAACTAGCATACAATCCACCTAAAGCACTTCTGAGTATATACTCCAAGGACTTCATGTTTTTCCAGAACAGGAAACTTGCACATGCTTATTGCTCCTTTATTCATAATAGCAATGAAAAGGAATCATCCTAGATGTCCAACAGACAATGAACAATGAAAATGGAATTTTACTCAACCTCAATGAAAGGGATATGGACATTACTGTACTAAGTGCGGTAGCTCAGAATCAGGCATGTAAATATGTCCTCTTACATATACACATCTTAGTTTTTAACATATGTTTACATATATGTGGGTGCAATTGTGGATATAGGCTGTGAAATTAGAAAGAAGACCATGAGATAAAAAAAAAAAGGCTTGAGGATGAAAGGGAGGGAATGCAATATGTGTGATGTGGAAATGGAAGGGTTTACTTGGGGTAGAAAGGTACGGGAGCTAGGAGGTGGAGGGAGAGTGGGGTAGGAGGATGTCTGAAAATGCCGTAATGAAGTCTAGTACTTTGTATACTAGTTGGAACTAACAAATAACAACAACAAAACTAAACAAAAACGAGTTCTAAGTTCATACTCGTGGCTACATCTAAATAGTTCTATTTTATGTACATTTCTAAAACATTGATTTATAAATAATCTTTATGAATTACCATATAATATTTATAATTAAATATGTAGTTATAAGCACATATAAACAGAAGTTTTTATCATATGGGTCATCTTTTATTTCAGATGGGCTCATTGTTTCCCTGAATACCTCTGGATAAAACAGACACAACACTTTTGAGATGTAGGTTTTTGTTTTACACTGTGTTCCTAGGCACTAAATACTTGAGAATAAGATGAATACCATGCCAGTAATCTCGAGTCCAGGTAAGCAGAAAAGAAGTATCCACAAGCAAGCAGCTCAAAGCACTGTGAGCCAAGGGCTTTCCACAGAAGGTCTGTCAAAAGGCAGGGACCGTGGCCTTGGGCCTTGCAATGCACTTAGTTGTAGGGTCACCCTGAGTGCTAGAAATTAAATAAGAGTGAAAAAGATGAACAAACAAACATATGAATAAGAGCAGCAAACCCTGTAGAGAGCTATTACTGACTGTTCTTCACCCATCCACATATTTTCTTAGTCAACTTCTCCAAGCTTTCATGGACTTATAGTGTCCTCTTTTTTGAACATGAGAATGTTGCAGCTAAGATATATTAAAAAACAAGTCACATGGAGGAATTGTGTAGCTCTTGTATCTGTGTCTATGCTGTTCTATCTAATTAAATCGTGCTTTCCTTTCGGTCGTCACTGTCTGCCTTGCCCCTGTTCTTGAGCACACTGTGTCCTGAGATCTCTGTTATGGATGCTTTCCATCCTGGATCAATTTTCCAGTTCATTCAGAGCTGCTCAACACTGTATCTGCTGCCAGCCTGACCTAGAATTTATCTTCACTAAAGCCAAAAGAATTGCAATCATTAAGCCATTGTTTGTTTTTGACTCCACTCAGCTTAATTCAGTGAGCCTTTTCTTCAGTTAAAATTCTCCCATCATTTGTTTTCAAGTTGTAGGAGAGACAGATCCTCCTCCTTCTCATTGCTGGACTCTACTCCTGTGGATATGAGATGTCCGGTAGCAGAAATATTCTTACGTTTCCCCTGGCAACTTGACAGAAACAATAGTATCATTTATTTTTCTACAGGGCAGAGCTCCTGTTGGCTGAAGTCTCAAGGTTTCAACTCACATTTTACACGAGCCTACTGAACTCCTTGAACATTTATATATTTTAGAACTTTAACCTATGAGAGTATAAAAATAGAAGTCTTTTTAAGAAATGGTTTACTTAGGAATCTCTCTCTCCCTTTTGAGAGTTTTCTGCATACAGTTAAGCCATCCAGTATGAAAGACCAAATGAAGGCACGTGAAAGATGCAACTGTCGGCAGGACAAGCCAGCTGCTGGACTTTGGCCTCAGTCCGTGTGCAGCCTCTCAGTCCCATCAATCTGAACGTTTGTAAATTCTACTTCCTAACCCTTGTTACCTGCCACCATTCTTAATGGAGATTGGACAATTGGTGCTGTGTTTACCAATTGAGCCTTCATTGTAAGTATACAAGAGTACACTGTGTGCAAGACCCAGCAGTCTCTCAGTGTCACTTGTAAATGATGATATGCTGGTATCACATTGACTATGAAAAGGCAAATGCTTTCTGTCATCTTGTTGCTCTTTGCAGAAAAGGTGAGATCTCAGTGAGACTTCAAGATGCCTGAGGAATTGAGCCCTCCTAAAGTTCAGAAATGTCTTCCAAGGTTAATGTGAATTAACCTGAAAAAAGTATCCTAAGTGGACATTGTATTAGTTATGGTTTTCTAGAGTAATAGGGTGTATAGAATAAACCTCTATATTTACATCTATATAATGTAATACACACACACACACACACACACACACACAAACTTATGAAGGGGATTTGTTAGTGGTCCAGCTAACCCAGCAATGGCTGCCTATGAACAGAAGTTCCAAGAATCCAATAGTTGTTTAGTCCACAAGGCTGTATGCCTCAGCTGGTCTTCAGTATATGCTAAATTCCTGAAGAAGTAGGCTCTAATGCCAGTGAAAAAATGGACTTGCTATCAAGGCCAAGAACAAGCAAGCAAAATGAGAGTCTTCCTTGTTCCATGTTCTTTATATTGGCTTTCAGCAGAAGCCGTGACCATGATTAGAGGTGGATTGTCCCACCTCAAATGATCTGGATTAAAGGTGTGTGTGTCAGAGATCCAGATCAGAAATGAATCTTTCCACCTCAAATGATCCATCTAAACAAAAATCTCTCACAGCTGTACCCAGCCATTTTGTTGTTGTTGTTTTGTTTTAGTTAATTCCAGATGTAGTCAAGTTGACAACCAAAATATCCATCCCAGACATGTACAGATCGTTTTTTATTTATTCCATAAACAATACTAAAATTCACACTTTATTATGTATTATAAATAATCTAGTTGTGATTTAAGGGATATGTATGATGGCTATCTGCAAACTATACATATGTCTGTTTAGGTAAAGGATTTAAGCACCATAATATACATTTTACTGGTAGGCTATTAATAGTTGCTAAGCTTGTTAAAGCAGACTATGGCAGCGAGGAGGCCCTCCTATGTCTCAGACTCAAACGTATTTAACAAATGTCCTCTGTAAACTTCCTGCCGTGGGTCAGGCTGGTCCCTGGTTGTGTAATAGTGAGAGGCAAAAACAGCCAGCAGCTAAGGGTGTTTAAAACACTGTGTCCTTTAAAAAAACTTCTTATTAATTACACTTTATTTACTTTTTATCTCAGCTGTAGCCTCCTCCCTCAGCCCCACCCAATCCCACCCTTCTTTCCTCTTCTTCTCCCATGCCTCTCCTACAGTCCACTGATAGGGAAGGTTCTCCTCTCCTTCCCTCTGACCCTAGCCTATCAGGTCTCATCAGGACTGGCTGCATTGTCTTCCTCTGTGGCCTGGTAAGGCTGCTCACCATTCAGGGGGAGGTGATCAAAGAGCCAGCCAATGAATTCATGTCAGAGACAGTCCCTGTTCCCATTACTAGGGAACCCACTTAGACACTGAGCTGCCATGGGCTACAATGTGCAGGGGTTCTAGGTTATCTCCATGAATGGTGCTTGGTTGGAATATCACTCTCAGAAAAGACCCCTATGCCCAGAGTTTTTAGTTCTGTTGCTCTCCTTGTGGAGCTCCTGTCCCCCCCAGGTCTTTCTATCTCCCCCTTCTTTCATAAGATTCCCTGTACTCTGCCCAAAGTTTGGCTATGAGTCTCAGCCTCTGCTTTGGTACCCTGCAGGGTAGAGTTTCAGAGGCCCTCTGTGGTTGGCTCCTGTCCTGTTCCCTGTTTTCTCCCTCTTCTAATGTCTGTCCCATTTGCCTTTCTGAGTGAGGATTGATCATCTTACCCAGAGTCCTCCTTCTTGATTAGCTTCTTTAGGTGTACAGATTTTAGTATGATTATCCTTTATTATATGTCTAATATCCACTTATAACTTAGTATATACCCTGTGTATCTTTCTGCTTCTGGGATACCTCACTCATGATGATCTTTTCCAGTTCCCACCATTTGCCTGCAAATGTCATAATTTCCTTGTTTTTAATTGCTGAGTAGTATTCCATTGTGTAAATGTACCACAACTTCTGTATCCATTCCTCCATTGGGGGACATCTGAGTTGTTTCTAGATTCTGGCTATTAATAAAGCTGCTATGAACATGGTTTAATAAATGTCCTTATTGTGTACTTGAGCATATTTTGGATCTATTCTTAGGAGTGGTACAGCTGGATCTTGAGGTAGCACTATTCCAAATTATCTGAGAAAGCACCTGATTGATTTCCAAAGTGATTATACAAGTCTGCATTCCCACCAGCAATGGAGAAGGTTTCCCCTTTCTCCACATCCTCTCCAGCATGTGTTGTCGCTTGAGTTTTTGATCTTAGCCATTTTGATGGGTGTGAGGTAAAATCTCAGGGTCCTTTTGATTTGCATTTCCCTGAAGACTAAGGACATTGAGCATTTCTGTGTTTCTCTGCCATTTGATATTCCTCTATTGAGAATTCTGTTTAGCTCTGTACCCCATTTTTTAATTGGATTACTTCATTTGTTAATTTTTAACTTGAGTTCTTTATATATTCTGGATATTAGCCCTCTGTCAGATTTTGGGTTGGTGAAGATCCTTTCCCATTCTGTAGGCTGTCGTTTTGTTCTGATGGCAGTGTCCTTTGCTTTACAGAAGCTTTTCAGTTTCATGAGGTCCCATTTATTGATTGTTGATCTTAGAGCCTCTGCTGTTGGTGTTCTGTTCAGCCTGTGCCAATGGGTTCAAGGCTCTTCCCTACTTTTTCTTTTAACAGATTTCGTGTGTCTGGTTTTATGTTGAGGTCTGTGATTCACTTGGACTTTAGTTTTGTGCAGGGTGATAAATATGACTTTATTTGCATTTTCTGCATGTAGACATCCAGTTGAACAGCACCATTTGTTAAAGATGCTGTCTTTTTTTTTTCCATTGTATGGTTTTGGCTTCTTTGTCAAAAATCAAGTGTTTCTAGGTGTGTGGGTTTATTTCTGGGTCTTCCATTTGAATCCATCGATCCACTATTCTCTTTCTATGCCAGCACCATGCAGCTTTTATTACTGTTGCTCTGTAGTAAAGCTTGAGATCAAGGACGGAGATACCTCCAGACTATCTGTTGTTGTACAGGATTGTAAAACACAGTGTCCTTAAGGACAGCTAAAAGGTAAATTATTTCCATCACAGGTTGCTACTCTTTATACTATGGGAATGAAAATTCATGAGGTTGGAAAAGAAGTTGGAAGCCCATCCATGGGAGAGCTTATCATGGAAGGAAAGCTCAGTCAGGAACCCCAACTTTTGCAGCCAATTTGGCTCACTATAAACCCATGCGTCCGTGCTCTGCTCTCATTTGCTCTTTGAACCAGGCTATTCCTCTCATATCTGTTGGAAGCTATAAGCATCTGTTTGCTGCTTCTATTTATCTGCTACTTGTTATTTGCTTTTTTTTTCATTTTTGCTTGCTATATACATAATAGGACAAGTGCCCTCATGTTTGCTATTTTCAGAGGGACCTGGAAACAATCCCCCAAGAAAAATGAGAGACAAATATACTGGAAAGTTAAATACAAATATAATTTTTAAGATCTAAACAGAAGTGTAGCTTATTATTTTTGTCACCTGTTTGAAGGTATTGTTTTACAATAACTTAGATCATTAATTTTTTCTATTTATTTTTTTTATTGCCTCCTCCCAATCCCACCCTTCCTCCCTGTTCTTCCCCTATGCCATGCCCCTAGTCCACTGATAATGGGAGGTCCTCCTCCCCTTCCATCTGACCCTAGCCTATCAGGTCTCATCAGGACTGCTGCATTGTCTTCCTCTGTGGCCTGGCAAGGCTGCACCCCCCTCCCCTCCCAGGGAGAGGTGATCAGAGAGCCTGCCACTGAAATCATGCCAAATATAGCCCCTGGTTTTTCAAGGCAGGTTTTCTCTGTGTAGCCCTGGCTGTCCTGGACTGGCTTTGTAGACCAGGCTGGCTTCCAGCTTGCAGAAGTCCTGCTGCCTCCATCTCTCTGAGTGCTGGGATTATAGGTGTGTACCACTTCATCCAGCCAGATCTTTAATCTCAGAATCCAAACTTGGTGTGATTTTAAGAACTTACTCCTTTTTGAGTGGATTGGTATTCAAAATGTTTTAAAACAGTTGCTAACATTTTACGACTGTATTCTCATGACATAATTAACTATCAATATGTTCCATGTGTGGAAAGAAGTTTACTTGTGCTAAGTATTCATTATCTTCCCTTGAGGCTGTTTTAACAGGAAAGGGAAAAAATTGGCAAGAATGTAGGCTCCTAGTCTTATGCAAGCTGGCGTATATCCCACCTCCTGTGGGTAGAGCAGAAAATGGAAGGGAGAGAAATGGTGGTGCTGAACTCCTGCCCACGCCTCCAAATGGAACAAAGAAGGATGCCTTCCTGTTAGAAAACCAGGAAGAGGAATGGTTGGCCATCCGTGTTCTAAGGCACCTTCATTTCTTTTCAAGAAAGAGTTACAGTTTCTCCTGGTCATCAGGGAGTTGGGTAGAGCCCTGCACACCCTGTAAAGCACAGAGATGGAGCCCAGCACCTGACTACCTTTTGGAGTTGCATTGTTGGCCTTCTGTAAGGATATGACTATTTTGTCTCCAATATGGCAGATTTTGGGTCAGGGCGTGAAACCTACATGAATAGATAGCTGCTTTTCTCCTGGGAGTCCATTTTCTTGCCAGGCTGGAATAATTACTGCATAGCCTTTTTAAACAAGGTCACCTTTTCTGTTTTTTTTTTTGTTTTTTTTTTCTGAATACACCATTTGTCTCTGCTCTCTACTGTGATTTGAAGCCATCTTCATCACATGACCTTGTGATGAAGGTCACATGACCTGACCATGTCTTTTCAGCCTCTAGTACTACTAACTCAAGTCAAGCTCTTTTATTTACAAACTATGTAGTTCCAAGTGTTCTGTTCTAACAAAGCAAAACAAAAACAGAACAAAACAACAACCAAACAAAGACTAATATAAGATGATCCTTTGAGAGTGGAAGTGGAGGAGTAGCACAATATACTGTGAGATATATACATGAGTCTGTAGGTTTCAGAAGGCCACAGGAATATGCTTTAATAGAATGACAGATCCCTCAGCTCCCATACCCAGAAAACAGAAGGGAGAAAAATCATGTATTTGTTTATTGTTCTGCAACCCATAGCGACTACAGCCTGAGTAAAAAACAGGGCTTTGATTTTTGTTTTTGTTCTTGGCCTTAAATCAAGTTTATTGTTTCAGCTTCACATTCTACTAAATATCTAAATGGCTACCATACATTTTATTTTCAGTGGTGTCCTCTTTTCATTTGGAAAAGTAGTGTTGGGAACAGGTACTTTTTGAAGAATCAGTAAGAAGCATACTTTCTTGTCTGAACTCTCTGACCCCCTCATTTTCCACTGAGAAAAGAGAGGAATTCCAGTGAACACAGAAGCCAAGCCAAAGTTCATGAACCACAATGAAAATAAAGCTACAAGATGGCTTTGTGAAAAGTGTGTGGAAAGCCATGTAGTAGGAGTTTGAACTTCATTCTATGCATAATGGAGAGCTCTCAAAATCTTGGAGAGACACTAGACATGAGCTGTTTATGAGTTGGCTGAGTGCCTTTGCTTTTCATATGCAGAATGGATAAGAAAGCGCTTTGAAGCTTCATGTCATCTCTCTAGACCAGAAATTCATCTCAGATACTACCAATGATGCTCTACAGCAGTGAAAAAATGAAGGGCGTGGACTCTGGCAGGTCCCAGAGGAAGAGCAATGATTGCAAATCCACCATTACCAGGTGTACCAGTTAAAAAGGTAGATTAAATTCTTTAGCAAATATCATTGCCCAAATTAAGGCAGTTTTGATATAAATGCTCATGTTGAAAAAAAAGTTGTATGGAAGAACGTATTGATGAAATATAATCAAACAAAGGGCTAAAGGATAGCATGGAAAGAAAACTCAAGACACATGAATTATAAACCCAAGATTAAAGGAGACTATCAATAAATAAGATTCAACAGGAGAGAGATTTACAATTTACAGTGTTTTTGTGGCTTCCAAGCAAAAGTATCCAGAAAACTGTAATCTTGGAGTTGGAGCTCAGAGAAAATCTTGGGATTTAAAAGTCATTGGTGTGGTTAAAGTAGGGCAATGTTTCAGATGTGGATATGTTGCTTCCAGGCAGAGAACACAACACAGTAGAAGAGACACCTCAGCATGTAATTAATCATTAAGTTGAGGTTTTTCTAGGAAAGTGACTGAGGAAGAACCATCTGAGGTGGAAGAACCATATTTCAGAAGCCAAGAAAGCTATTATGCAAGAAGAAGTTGCCTAGGATAAACAACCTGCAAAGGAGACCTAATTGGTAATAAAGAAGTCACCTGTGTGATCTTGTGAGCTCTTTTGAGAAAGCTGTTTCTGAGGAATGAGCGGCAAGAAGAAGACCGTGGTGTTTGGACTTAGCTGGGAATAAAGGAAGCAGAAAGGGAACATAGAAACTCTTCCCAGGGAAACATTAGTTGTTGAGGTGGGGGGGGGGGTAGAAAACATAGTTTGAAAGAAAGAATTTCTCTTTTGGAGGGTTTGTCAGTTTTCAGAGTTTTATATCCACTGACTCACTTCACTCCTAAGACAACTCCAGAAGGATAGCAATGGCAAGTTAATATGGAAGAAACTGGGACTAAGAAAGGCTAAAAGGCTTGTTCATGGCCCTTCATAGCACATTAATCAGAAGAACCAAGTGGAGGATGCATGTGCTTTGCTCTGTTAGTTCAATGGCCTTTCCATGGTGCCAAACTGAACATTTCTGGTGTTGGCTCTTCTTGGATACTGGAGGGTGTGGAGCTCCATGCTAAGGGAATTTGACTTTGACTGAGGGACTTTAGGGAGAAGGTGGGAGGCTTTGTACTAGGAATGCTATGTTTAAGTCCATGCCGGATGGAAACAAATCTGGTAGCAAGATGTAGGATGTGTTAGAAGAGACATCACAGAAAGATAAGACAACTGGGACATGGCTTCAAGCCGGAACATATTTTTAAATATATATCCAATCACATACTGACTAAGCTAGCTTTTCGGATGCTGTTTGGTTTTTGTTTAGATGATGATCTCGGTCAGGTTGCCAGTATTATTTTTAATAGGCTTCGTACACACTAACATTCTCTTAAAAAAATTCTTAGGCTGAAAAGATTTGTAAACTGTATCTCCTGGGAACAGGATTTTAGAATTATTAATTTGGGTGGGTGTTTACAAGTGAGTGAGGAAGCCAGAAGTCAACTTGGGGTGTTGTTTCTCGGGGCAACCCACTTTGTGTTTGGAGACAAGGCCTCTGTTCTGGGATTTGCAAATGGATCATGGCTAGCTGGAGAGTGAGTCCTGTGGATTCCCCTATCTGAGTTTCTCAAGTGCTGAAACACAAGTATCAACTACCATATGTGGGTGATCCAACAGAAGTCCCTGTATTTGTGTGGCAAGCACTTTATAAACATTCCCCAGCCTTGTTTGATGTTTTCATGGTTACTTTGTAAGTAGCATATTTTCCCATTTCTGTTCGTTATATGAAGTTTACTACTAAATACATTTTAGTGAGTATGTCAAATTAAAGAAAAATATTTCCGATTCTAAGACACAAGTCAGGTAATGCCTAAAAATAAAGAATGTTTGTAGTTGTACTTACTAGTGACTAAGTTCAGCAAATTATGTATGCATTGACATAAGGGTTTAGATGAATATGAAATGAGGGCAGGGATAACAGACAAGAAAAATGGATTCTGATAGGTATATTCAGTGAGTTAAAGGTTTGGGGTACATCCATCTCTCTGAAGTATTTTCTGCATTATTTCCTAAGATGCTCTGGGCTGCAATAATGGAAAATATTAAAAGTTTTAAGCAGCAAAATCAATTTGTTATTTCGTAAATCAAGAAACCATGTAATAGGGTACCTCCGAGATTCATAGTCAGTGACCCATGAATGCTACCAACCACTCAGTTTCCAACCGCTTTCCAGATGCATAGTGACCAGGCTTCATGGTACTTCATGACCTCCAGATGCCTGATGTGAGCTGAGAAACCCCATCATGAGATGCAGTATTTCCAGTGTGACAAGACACATTTGAGCTGAAGCACGAAGGATGAAGAAATGTTTCCCCAAGGTGTGAGCATGGAAAACTTTTCCTTCAGGACTCATGGATGACACATATACCGTATGTTCATTTACAAATCAGTTAATACAATGGGAACTAACATTTGCCTAGACTAACTTATACAAACTAGGACTTGTTCTGTGAGCCAGCCATAGATAATTTCCCCAAAGGATCGAATTCTCAAGAGAATGGGAGCCCCATTGACAAATATGGCCAGTAGGTAGTCAGCTATGTCTTTTACAGTTACTACGGAGAACTTAGTTTTCATCTAATACTTGTGGTTTCAACATTTCTCAAATTCATCTTTGCACATAGTTGAGAAGTCCTTGAGACTGTGGTTCTTCAAATCTGTAGAAATCTTATTTAGCTCTTCTCTCCATGTGTTGAATTAGGGCAGAGTGAAATACTTCAAATGCAAAATCCACTTCTGGCTTAGTGACACACATCGGGGGTGCAATTCGGAAAGTCTGAGGGGGCAGAGGAAAACAGAGCTTGAATCATCAGAAAATCAAATGGGACTTCCAAGAAATGGGTTAAACCAAAAATCCCAAACCAGAATATTTTCACTGTATTTCTGATATTTCTAACACTAGGCTGAGTTCCTCCTCTTCCCCCCTCCCCAGCAATTTTACTTTCAGGTCTTTACACAGATACCTATATCATCTTGCTTTGTACTTTTTTTTTTCTTTTTGACATCAGTTTACCTGCTTGTTCTTCCACCTTCTCTGTGATCTCACTTCACCAACTCCCTCATACTCAGTTTCCATCATCACAAAACATCGACTTTCCTAATTACCAACTTCATCTCCACTATTCTATGTGTATTCATGTTCAAGTTCAATGCCTGGATAAGCCATTTGCTGCTTCCCATTGTGCCCACCATTTTCATAAGAATTTTACGCTCCTCATTCCTTCATTATCTTCTGAGCCATCACTCTGCTCAGATCTCTTCCTTCTTTTGCCTCACAGCTTGGAGAACAAAGCCAACTGAACTCCCTCTCTCTTATTTTGTACACGTTCCTAGCCCAGTGTTGCTTCACTCATTTGGCCAAGCCTCAGTGCTGATTATAGTAAATGAACTGCTTTGTTCCTACATACATGGCCGAGAAATATATGGCAATCACACAGGAGACCCGAGTGACACTACCAGATATACGCAGTCTCTAACATGTCTTGATTCCTGAGAATATTCTGTTCCTCTACCAGCTTCCTTTCATTTCCCTTTAAACCTTTAGTTTTCTTAGTTTCTTTTTTTTAAACTAACTTCTATGCTTCCCACTACATTTCATAAGTAATGTAGTTTCCTATTTCCTTAAAGGAAATCGAACCTCCCAGACAAAGTCTTTAAACCTGTTTGTTCCCATATGCATTCTTTAATCTTTCCCAAAGGTTCAGGGAATGATATGTTTCTACTCTTCAGTTCTAATTGGTCCACTTCAGCACTTGACTCTGGATCATCACTTTCTTTCTAGGAAACATTCCCTTGTTCCTTTAACTCTTTTGCCTTCCTTCAACTTCCTCTCAACCAATATCAGTAAGATGCTTGAATTTAACATAATCCTGGTTCAGACACACCAAGCAGAAGTCTGAGTTGAGTCTCAGTCTCTGGCAGATGAAATGCATATGCTTTCTTCCTGCTTTTATTCAACCTTATTTAAAAGTCTCCCTGATACTTACTGGCTTTTGATCTTCACTCCATTGTTCCCCTAGACATACCCCAAATCATTGTAGCATGTGTTCTCTTCTATTAACTTTCTGATATCTGCAAGGTATAGGATCCATTGGCCATTTCCCAGGCCTTGTCCTTCCTGATTATTTCTGTTGTGCTTCACATTTCGGCAACCCAATTTCCGGATCCATCTTTTTTTCTGCTTCCATAATCCCCCAGTCCCCTTAATTCTTAACACACTATTGACCCTTTCACGTCTCCACCTTTCCCATTTCCCTTGTGTCTGCTGAAAGGAATTCTTAAGCTTCTGTCTTCACCTCACTGGGCTTCTCACTAAGACACTAGACTTCCAAGTTTCCCTCATTTTACATTTGGATGCTGGTGACCCCAAACTATAATCTTTATTCCAGTCTTTGCCACTTAACCTTATACCCAAATACCAAACCGGGTGCTCATAAATGCCTTAAATGGAGCACGTTCAAAGAGGAATGTCCAAACTAAGCCAAGTCAGTCATGGGGATTTCATCCCTGACTCTTGCTTATTCTTTAGATTGAAATCTTAGGCAGTTCATTCTCAAAACATCATCAGAATGTACTTTCTATCCCTATGGCCAGTGATGAAGCACAGACAGCCTTCTCAGTTCCTGCCAGACTTCCTAACTCCAGCGTGTCTTAGAAATGCACTCACAAGATATACTACCTGGGTACCTTACTTAACTTCTTGGTATCTCTTTTTATTTATCCACACAGTAAGGGACATAATGGTCCTTTGGCTTATTGAAGACATACAACATATCGAGATGAGTGACAAGGTGATGGGACTTCTAAGTGTTCTTAGCCATCATCTCAAACTGATGCTCCAGCCATACCCAGGTGTGGACAGCTCTTGGCACTCTGCCATGCTTTTCCTCAAGCTTTGGCTATTTCCATTGTGAGTTAAGGCTCTGCTAGCCAGAATGACTGGTCTAGGCACCTGCTCTCTCTTCTTCCACAGAATCAAATTTTATATCTGCAGAAGAGATTTGTGTATTGTTTTGCAGTTTTGTATTTGTATTTTTTTTTCCTCCCATAAGATCAAAGACAAATGAGGTCAGAACACATTTATTGTGGCAGTGATGGTTCCTGGCATACAACTGAAAGAAAAGCTAAACCAGAGGACAATTATTTTAGATCTTTGTGACTGAGGATTTTAATAATTAAGCCACACTATTTTATATGAACAGAAAACCATTCCTAGTGTTTTTTTCAGTCTGATAGCTGCAGTTTCCTGACAAGCACAAGGCAAGAAGTAGATCTTTCAGTATTCACTGTGTCGTCCAGGAGGGGAGCAGGACATGGAGCAGGATAGTAGAATGAGGAGTGTTTAAACTGGGTAGACATATTAAATTGCATTCATAAGAAAGAAGCCTGGTGTTCTGTTGCACACAGGGGTGACTAAAAGTAGCAGCAACGCACTGTGTATTTCAAAAGTCCAGAAGAGAGTACCTCTGAACATTATACATAATCAGTATATCCCAGAGTACTCCCTTAATATGTGCAATGATGATGTTTCATAAAAGAAGTGGGAAAAACTAAGAGGAAAAAGATTGTCAGTGAGCAGAAGTCACTCTCACTCCTGATCTCTACCATGGAGAGCATCCTGGTGAGCGTCCTGAGGTTTGGGAATTTAGAGGCAGGTCGTGTTTTACATCATGATCATGATCATCATCACCATCATCTCATTCCTACAGCACAGGTTCAGATGAAGGTCCTGATAGTAGAGTGGACATAACTTCCAGGAAGGGGGTAGGGTGAGTGCTGTCTTGGATTATTCTAGCTGAGGGTGAAGGACACTGTGAGGGGATGATCTTGAGTTCTGCATCAGGGACCATCCTAAGAATGGCTGTAATTGTTTTCTCAGGGTTAGAACTAATTAATATACTATACATATATATGTAAGATGTATACGCTGCATGAGTGTTTTGATTCTATTATCACCCATGCTGTGGATTGTCTAGCTAGTTTGTGTGACCTCTCTATGCCTCTCTTTTGCCTACCAAAAAAAACAAAACCAAAACCAAAACCAAACCAAACCAAACCAAACCAAACCAAACCAAACAACCAAACAAGCAAAACCACCAAAAAACTGAATCACTTAACCACATCACCCTCTAGTGGGCAGAAGCTGTCTCTTGTCCATTTCTTTTGCCTATACCTAAGCATCGTCATAATGCAGAGGAAGTACAACTAGGTGCCCTACCATAGTGTAACACCAGAGAGTCCCTACCTGACAGGGAGGCATTTTCTTACCTGAGCAAAAAGGCCGCCTCTACCTACTAGGAGCCCCATGTCTTTGCAGTCCTCATGGATTTGATTGACCTCTGTTTTAGGAAGAGGTTGGCGGCTCATCTGTGAATATATTAAAAAAAATGTTTTCTACTTGGTGTTTGAATGGTTAGAAGAGAGCTAGGCAGGGTGGTGCGCGCCTGTCATCCCAGCACTTAGGGAGGCAGAAGTAGGTGGATCTCTGTGAGTTCAAGGAAAGCCAAGGTTATACAGAGAAGCCCAGTCTCGGAAAATCAAACTGCATAAATTAAAAGAAAGAAAGAAAGAAAGAAAGAAAGAAAGAAAGAAAGAAAGAAAGAAAGAAAGAAAGAAAGAAAAGTTAGAAGAATTATTTCCCAAGGCAGGGAGCCCAGAGAAAACTCCAAGAATACAAAATGTGAGCAATCATTGTTTCTCTAGTTAAATAATGCTGTTAGGTGCTTGCTGAACCAGAGGGTTTTGGTTTTTTGGGGGGTGGTGGTGGTGATTAAAGCGGTTGCTTATTTGCTTTTATTCTACTTCATCCCCCAATTCCCAAAGACAAAGTGAAATTTCATGCAGATGGCAAGTGAACCCTGACCCTGCTAATGGTTACCCTGGATAGGGGTGGGTAGGTTGATCCTTTACAAGTTAAATTTGGGATCTGTTTTATTGGTGTTGTAATCATTTTTGACTCTGCAATGCTTTGCTTGACCAGAGTTCATTCAGAGGTCCAAAAAGTGGCTCAGAAGTTGCACAAGGGCACATGGAACTGAAGGTGTCCAGGGCTATAGCACCAGAGCTGGCGTAGAGTCAAGCAATCCTCCATGTTTGTGGGATTTGCTCTTCCCCTGAGACTCCATCCTTCAGGGCCAGGAAAAGTAAGTTCTTGGGAGCAAAGAGGCTGTGTCAGAGCTCTAGACTGGTCCTTCACTCAGGGCTCAGGCGTGCTACGTTGGTGACATTGGGCTGGAGCTTGTATCATTTGTGTGTCTCCCTTCACTCTCAGTCTACGAGCACAAATATGTGCCTCTAGTTTATTCAATTTAGTCCTGAGTGTACCTGCATTATCCGAAGCTCTTTCACAAAAATATGGGCCTTATGATAAGACAAAGTAGAATTTAATTTATTTATTCTTTGAAAGGTTTAGTATCAGTATTAAAAAAATGATTTTAAGTAGCTGTCTTGGGGACCCTTCCAATCTTCCTTAATAAGTCTTAGGTGTCTTTGTGCCCTCTGGTCTCTTCAGTTTCCTTCACAGAACATGATAGGGAATATCATCACTAGGTCTGACTTTTTAGATTTAGATTCTGCTCATGGATCAGCCTCAGAGGCAGATGAGGGCTTCTTTCAGTGCATTGAGCTTGCTCCTGTTCAGGGTTTCCTAGCTTGCCTGTATTACATACAGTCACTAACAGCTATTCATAGTCTGAATAATCTGGATGAGCTCCACCATATCAGTTTCCTAGATTACCAACTACCGGCCTCAGGTAGCCACCCAGGCAGCAGCAGATGATTACCTTATCTTGAACCATCTCTATCCCCATCATAAGGCCTTTGCCTCGGACATCACCAACGATGTCAAATTCATCCCGCAGCTTAGCAAACTTCTGTAGCATGTAGGTGCCAACGTCTTGACTATTTTTCTGTAGATTTTCTTCTTTGATCACCTGTTGAGAGACAGCACTAAATAATTTTCAGGGCAAAAGTTGGAGGTTTAACTGAGAAGCTCAGAGAAATAAATGCCCGTGGTACTCTTTACAGTAATTTAACCAGAAAAGTAGGACCTAGAATAAAGCCTGGTGTGGACACACCACGGATCATGTGAAAATCTGCTGTAAATGATGAAACAGTCTTAGAAAAGAGGATTTCTCTGAACCTTCCCACCTATAGAGACAAGCAAGAATATAAGAAATGTCAGGAACATTTATTCCATAACGTAGAAGTTCAATTTTCAGGTTTTTCTGAACATTGGCATGCAGTCATGAAAACAATGTTTAGCAAATAAGTATTGTGTGATTTAGCCAGGTGTGGTAGTGTACACCTGTAATCCCCACACTCGGGGAGGCAGAGGGGGGCAGATCTCTGTTAGTAGCCTTCCTATATATAAATGACAAATGAATTGAGAAAGAAATCAGACAAACAACATCTTTTATAATAGCCTCAAAATAAAACAAAATGTCTTGGAGGTAACTCTAAGCAAGTGAAAGACTTGTGCGATTAAAAATTTCAAGTTTTTGAAGAAAGATATTGAAGAAGATATCAGAAGATGGAAAGATTGCCAGTGCTTATGGATCAAAAGGAAAAACATAGTAAAGATGGCTATCCTACCAAAAGTAACCTACAGACTCAATGCAATCACCATCAAAATTCTAACACAATTCTTTACAGACCTAGAAAGGACAATTCTCAACTTTGTTTTGGAAAAACAACAACAACAACAAAAACTCAGGATAGCTAAAACAATCTTGAATGATAAAAGAACTGCTGAAGCTTTCACTATTCCTGATTCAAACTGAAGACATAGACATAAGTTCATACATATACCGACACCTGACTTTTAATAATGAAGCCAGAAATACACACTGGAAAAAAGAAAGCATCTTCAACAAATGGTGCTGGTCTAATGAGCATCTGTATGTTGAAGAATTAAAAAGATCCGTACCTATTACCCTGCACAAAACTCAAGTCCAAGTATAACAAAGACCTAAACATGAAACCAGATAGACACACTGAACTTGATAAAAGAGAAAGTGGGGAATAGTCTTGAACACGTTGGCACAGGTGACAACTTTCTGAACAGAACACCAATAATGGAGGGACTGAAATTGACAATAAACAGAACATCATGAAACTGAAAAGCTTTGGTATGTCAAAGGGCATATTAACCAGACAAAGCAGCAGCCTACAGAATGGGAAAAGATCTTCACCAACTCTACATCTCACACAGAACTGATATGAAAATATATAAAGAACCCAAGAAACCAGATACCAAAAAACCCCCCAAATAATCCAACTAAAAATGGGGAACAGACCTAAGCAGAGAGTTCTCAATAGAGAAAACTGAAATGACTGAAAAACTCTTAAAGAAATGTTCAACATCCTTAGCCACCAGGGAAATGCAAATGAAAACTTTGAGATTCCATCTTACACCTGTCAGAATAGCTAAGATCAAAAACACAAGTGACAGCTCATATTGGATATGGAACAAGAAGAACACTCCTCCACTGCTGATGGGAGCATAAACTTGTACAGTCACTATGGAAATCAGTGTGATTTCAGGAAGGTGGGAATCAATCTACTTTAAGATCTAGCAATATCATTCTTGGATGAGACCCAAAGGATGTTCCATTATAATGGAGACACTTGTATAACCATGTTGATTGCTGCTCTATTCACAATAACTAAAAATTGGAAACAACCTAGATGTCCCTCAACAGAAAAATAGATAAAGAAAAATGTGACACTTTTACATAATGGAGTATTACTCAGTGGTGAAAACAATGACATCATGAAATTTTCAGGCAAATCAATGGAACTAGAAAAATGTTATCCTGAATAAGGTAACCCAGATCCAGAAAGACAAATCTGGTGTGTATTTGCTTCTATGTAGATAATAGCTGTTAAGTCAATGATAACCAAATGACAATACACAGAACTACAGAAGGTAGGTATATAGGAAGAGACCGGGGAGAGGGGGATCTCTCTGGCAGAGAGATCTTCCTAGGAACGGGAAACAGAATAGATAACTATAGGTAGGGGTGGGATGAGACTGGAATGGGAGGATGAAGTGAGAGGAGAGGGAAGAGGAGGACAAGGGAGGGAAGATGTGGAGAGAGTTAAAATTAAGGGCCATTTATGGGGTAATATGGAAACCTAGCATAGTAGAAGCTTCCTAAAATATATACAAATTTGAAGGCAATCTTAATGAAATTGCCAAAATAATAGAGAGATAGATCCATCTGGACATCTCTTGTCACCAAATGAAGCTTCCAGTACCAGGATTAGCTTGCATCTAATTGAGTTGATGACCAATGGGAGCACATGGAAATCCCCCATGGAACTCAGGCTATTGCCAAACAATAGCTTGCTTTCCACAAGCTGATAGCAAGGCTCCATCGCTGAAGATAATAACCACACAACTCATTAAACATGGAGAAGTTGAGCTGATGCCTACCTAGAGTCTTCACCCCACATTCTAGAGTCTTTGGTACAGAAAGCTACTCTGTGTGCTACCAATGGAGCAATGCAAACAACAAGCCACTCATGAACCCCTTGATCTACAGTGGAGTCCTGCCTTCAAGATATGCTTAGTGTACTGATGGTATAATATTATAATATTGGTTTTATTAAATATTATACATACACATATAACATATATGTTATATATATATATATGTATAAAAGTAACAACGAGGTGTCTCCTAACAACATTCTGCTATACTTATAGATCAGTGCCTTGTTCAGCCATCATCAGAGAAGCTTCCTCCTACAGCAGATGGGAACAAACACAGAGACCCACAGCCAGACAATATGCAGGTTGTCTCCATCAATTTCCTCCTCTTGGGGCTCAGGGAACCCTGCTGAAGTGAAGATGGAATATATATATATATTCACACACATATATGTATATATACATTCTCTATAAATGCAAATGTATGGGTCTTTGTGTTTATATCTATTTTTTGTGCATTTTCCTGGGCTCTTTCCCTTTTGTTTGTTTTGTCCTATTCCAATGTGTTAACTTTCGTTTTATTTCATTACATTTTATTTTATTATTATCCTTCAGAAGTCTTTGCGTTTTCTAATGAGAGACAGAAATGGGGAGGAACCAGATAGAAGGGGAGATGGGGAGAAATCAGGGGATGTAGAATGAGGGGAAATCATAATCAGGATGTTATTACGTGAGAAAAAAATCTATTTTCAATAAAAGGGGGGAAAGTTGGCAGTATCAACAACAACAAAGTAAATGTCACATTTCTTCCCACTTGTTCACATCTCATGACTTAATCATACTTTAAAAATAAGTATTTAATCAGCATTAATAGCTTTAACTTCTTTATTTTTACCTAAGATACTTTTAAATTTCTTGAGTAGGTGAGTCATAGTCATAGTTAAAAATAAGAAGCACAAACATGTAAACAGCAGAATGGTTGGTACTGACCTCTGACCTAGCCAAGCTTCTCTTCATATAAACTCAACTTAAAAAAAAAAAATCTAAAGTCTTTTGGAAGTTTTTTCAGAAACATGCTGTACTTATTTAAGCAAAAGGCATTATGCATTTTGGTAAAAATATTTCATAAAAAACATTTTTTCCCAGAATAATGGGCTAACAAAGATAAGGACGTGGGCACTTTATTACTAAGTACATTTAGCACAATAATGATAATTGGTTCTCCCCAAGGGACTGTAAAGGACATCTCTTAACCCCCATCAAAGAAGCTTCTTTTAGTTGTAAATGGCAATCAACATCCACAATTGCTCCACACATCCAGAAGAAGAGACTGTGGAGTGCTCAGTTCTAAATGGGACATCTGTATCACATTCCTTCTCGTGAAGGTTCAGGGATCACAGGAGGTGAAAAGACTGTAAGGGCCAGAGGGAGCATATGTCTGCAGTGAAGCAGCATTTGTCGGCCATGACAGTGTCACTGTGCACATGGACTCACACTGGTTGAGGCTGCATGCACCAGACTTGCACATGGTGAAGCCAGTGAAAACTCCAGAGTGGATGGAGGAGAAGCTCAAGAAGTTCCACTCCTACTTGAGGAGCCATTGGCAACTGATGGCTACTTGAGGGAAAGTCAGTTTTCTTCAGAAAACTGGGCCCTAAAGGGGCTACCCATGGTCCAGTATGTGGTCCTGCAACCATGTACATATAGGCATCACTAAACAGACTCAGTGAATTAAAAAGAAATAGCACATCAAGTTGAAAAGAAAAGTGGTGGGAGGTTATAGGGAAGTAATTAAAAGGGCAGAAAAAGGGGTGGATTTGATTAAAACACATGAATATGCTTCTATAAAACAATAACAATTATTAAAAGTTTGGCTCATATAAAGCTAAATGAATGTGATAGGGCAGAATAGCTTTTTGGAGTAGCTGAATTTCCCAGATACAATCAGCCAAAACCTAGTTTATTTACAGTTCTTTCACTTATGACAACAAAAGGAAGAAAACCATCCATAGTACATGGCAAAATTTAAGTTAAAAGGGTGAATAGCTGTTAAACTGGTACATGAAATACCACCTAGAAAACAAGAAAAATTCAGTGTCATCACCTGAATACAGCAATTCTGACACACTTCGCTCATGTCAGTCTCTCATTCAGAACTCCAAGCACCCAAAGTCTTCTTTAAAAGGAGGGGACAGAGAATATTAACTGGAGACAAAATTTAAATTGGTGAATTGCCAATGAAATTGCTACTTTACCATTGCAATGTGATAGAGTTCTGATAAAGTGTGCGGTTTAGAACTAGTTACTTAGTACAGTCAATGAAGTTGGAGTGCAGAGTATGACAGACCTCAAGCACAGCAGATCCAATGGAGCAGGCCAGGGGGCTTCCTCCAAATGTGTTGAAGTGGTATAAGCGTTTAGCCAAAGATTTCGCAATTTCTAAGGTTGGATAAGGAAGAAAGGTGGTTAAAATGACTCTTTCCTACCCATTACGTCTCATCAATACATTGGGGTTACGTTCACTTTTATTTTGTAAATGACATCCATTTATCTCCTTCTTCACTCATCTAACAGTGACAGGCTGAATTGTGTTCCCTTAAAATCTATACGTTTAAATGGTGGGACCAAGACTGACATATGTGGAGACTGGGTCTGTAAGCAGGGTCATTAAAATGAAATGCAAAGCTGGGGCCCCCGTCCCACAGGAGAGTGTCTGTCACAGTAAGATTCTAAACTGTCTCCTGCGCCCTTCTGTGGTCACACATAGTGAAGGTCACTTGGAGAAAGGATGAGAAGGTGGTTCTCTGCGAGGCCAGATGAGAATCCTGGGCAGAATGGAGCCCTGCTAGCACTTTGGTCTCGACAGCCTTCTCATCTGAAGGGAGAGAAGTTTCTGTTGTTTTAGCCACTTGGTCGATGGTATCTTACTTTTTCAGCTCTAGCTGACTAATACAAGTAGATAAAGAAGACATCTCATTTACTTAACTAGAAAGTGACAACTACTTTCTTTATTGTGCCACATGATTTAGAAGGCACCTTAAAACTTGACATGCAGAACTTTATATAAAACCTTCAATTAACCACATCTTTTTTAAAATGTAATTTATTTTTATATTAATCACAGGTTAGGTACTTTGCATCCCAGGCGTAGCCCCCTCCCTTATTCCCTCCCATTCTCCCCATCCCTCCCTCATCTCCTCCCTGCCCCCTCCAAGTCCACCACCGGGGGAGGACCTCCTACCCTTCCATCAGACCCCAGCTCATCTTGTCTCCTCAGGGCTGGCTGCAATGTCCTCCTCTGGGATCTAGCCAGGCTGTTACTCCCTAGCGTGTATGGGGGACGGTCAAAGAGCCAGCCATTGAGTTCATGACTGAAACAGTCCCAGTTCCCCTTACTAGGGTCTTCAGTTGGACACTGAGCTACCATGGGCCACATCTGAGGGGGGTTTGAGGCCATATCCATACATGGTCCTTGGTTGGAGAAACTGTCTCATAAAAGATCCCTGTGCCTTCCCTAAGTGTGTAGATTTCAGCATGACTTTCCTATCCTATAGGTCTATATAAGTGAGTATATACCATATGTTTCTTTCTGCTTTTGGGATACCTCACTTAGGATGATTGTTTCCAGGTCCCACCATTTGCCTGCGAATTTCATGATTTCCTCCTTTTTAATTGCTGAGTAGTATTCCATTGTGTAAAAGTACCATAATTTCTGAATCCATTCCTCAACTGAAGGACATCTGGGTTGTTTCCAGGTTCTGGCTATTACAAATAAAGCAGCTATGAACATAGTTGAGCAAATGTCCCTGTTGT
>CM053743.1:55123004-55138985 GCA_028658305.1 Pachyuromys duprasi | reverse complement strand
CTTTATTTGTAATAGCCAGAACCTGGAAACAACCCAGATGTCCCTCAGTTGAGGAATGGATACAGAAATTGTGGTACTTTTACACAATGGAATACTATTCAGCAATTAAAAAGGAGGAAATCATGAAATTCGGAGGCAAATGGTGGGACATGGCAGCCTTTCAATGCCCAGACCAAATCCCTTGGGATCACAGGTCCCCGCCCTTGTGAGCTGGGAGCACCGTACCTTAAGAGGCTCAGGAAGAAGTGCCAAAAGCTTCTCTGCATATTCATGCATTGGAGGGTGGAAGAAGACAGAACTAGTGTGCCACAGGCGGGCCAGCTGCTTCTGTGCCACTGCAGTTACCTTCCTGGAGAAACATAGACCCAATCAAGCACACACCACCAGCAGGCAGGTCCTCTCCCCTGGGCCCTTGAGCCTGGACCCTCTACTACTTCTTCAAGAGTTTCAGGAGGCAGGCTTCACATGTGGACTCCACTCCTTTTTGGAGCAGTGGTCGGTGGTAAGAAATATTTTATAGTGCTGAAGTCTCATTCTCTAAAGAATCAGTTTAACCGTGCAGGTCAGAAAGCTCATGCTGAGAGGAAGTAGCAACTCAAGGCAGATAAACATGCAGGGCCCACATAGGAGGGCCTTGGGGAGGTGGTGATAGATGTTCGAACTTGATCTAAAGCATGGCAGTGCCTAGGGTTTGGCTCACTCCAATTCTCTCTGCTATTCATATCGGATACATCTAAAAATTGGCTCAATGACTGAATAATCTCGAGACATACCGGGCTAGAGAAATTCCTCTGCTGTGGGACTTGTTAGTGCCTTTGCTACTCCTAAGAAGGAAAGAGGGAGAGTTCATATTGCATCCCATTGCTATCATTTTTTGGAACTATTTCCCGAGGGCAACTCCTGTGATTATTATTCTGCAAACCCTACTTAAGAAAATTGTAAAGTGTCAATAAAAGCTTTTAAAAGAGATGAGATCCTTGACAACAGCATCGCTAATAGAAATAAATCTAAGAGCCACATGACACGTAGAATGGAAAGGACATGAATTATTTGTAATGAGTTAGCCAGTTATGTGGGCAAGGTTCCCTTTCCCTGGAGAAGAGAAGAGCTCTGAAGATATCCGTGTTAATGAGAATGGTGGAAAGAGGAAGCCCTAGGGTCAGGGAGTATTCAGTGGAGGCTCCATATCTATGCCATCAGGTTGGCTGTAGGAAATGAAAAGGAGGAAAACTCAAAGACAACCTTGACTTTCTTGCCTAGAACTCTGGGAACATTCCAGGAATGACTGAGGGATACAACTGTCTCTCCAGCGGGTTTCACATGTATTTCCTGAATAAGTGGCTACGTGACTCAAGTCCATTTTGTGGAGAGGGTGGATTTAGTTTTAGAATATGTTGAGTTAGGACATATTCTGCATGGTATTGAGGAATGTGGGGCAGCCTGTTGCATTCTCTGAGTGTATCCAACTTGTTATTGTCTTTTGGTGAGGCTCAAAGACGGAAGATATCATGTTGGATAAACCAGGGAAAAATATAGCTAAATAAACAGGGCGGGAGGGTGGTCATAACGGCGAGATGAAAGAAGTAAAGAGAGAAGGAGAGACAGAGATAAAGACAGAACCAGGATCCCCAGAGCCAGGGTCAGGTGGAGATGAGAAGCAGCACAAAGTCATGAGAGTGGTGTCCACTGCTCGGGACACCGTCAGCGCGGAGAGGATTCAGCTTGTGTGGCCCTCTGCTTTCTGAACACTAGCTCGTATGCTCACTGGGACTTGCATCTCCTGGAAACAAAAGAGGAAAGAATGGGAAGTAGGGAAGGAGAAGGCTGAGTGTGGAAGCTCAACAAACAAGTTAATGTTGGAAGGGGGAAAGCTTCACTGCGTCCTTCCCCTAGGAAAAGAGCTATGGGCAGCCATTGACTCCTGGGAGAAGGCTTTTATCCTCTCCCAGGGATGAGCCCCCTTACTGGTGCTCCGTGCAGAGTACTCAGCTCTGAAACTGTAGACACATAAACAACAAAACAAACTTGGCAGGTTGTATTAATATATGTTTGTGCAACACATAGATCTACATAACAAATGCAATCAAGAAAAAGTTTATCTACTTGAGAGTGGGTGAAGTGTAAGAAGGTAGGGCCGGTGGGAGGGGCCAGGGTTGGAAAGTGATGTAGGCCTCTTTCAGTCACAAATACTTTTTTAAAAAGCATCACCACAACTATAATAAAATAGCATATTATATAATAAAATTTTAAGAGAAGGGAATGATCACATAGAAACCGAGAGGATCAGGGAGAAGCGTGCTGAAAGTGTGTGTGAAGAGCTGGCCATGGCTTCAGATAATCTTAACTTTATTTCGCACATTTCTAAGTAAATTTCCAGCTAGGGTTGAATCCCTCTGTTATAATTTCATTCTCCATAAGTCTCCCAGAGTCCACAGAGATGATCTGCCGTGGATCTAGCAATTATTTCTCACGATTCATACTTCGTGCCAAGCACCTGTGTCTGTGTTTGACTGCTGCATGCCACTTGCCCCTTCCCTCAGTGTATCCCTGTCTTTGGAAAGCTTTCTTCATTAAGAAACACACAGAGAGACAGTGAGTCCCACACCACATGTGTAAGAGAGATGACCAAAGCTTCCATCAGCAAGAAAAACTGCAGAATCAAGTTTGCTTGCTTCCTTGCAGAGGAAAGCATGTAGGTTCATGTCATCACAGACTGTAACAGATAGAATCCAAAGCCAGGGTGTGTGAAGCAAGGCTTCCGGGTTGCATGAATGATTGCTTCTCACATTTTTCTGGATTTTAAAGGATACTCACGGATGGCAGTGACCAACACTAACAGTCACAATCCCAGAGAAGAAGTCCAGATATCTGTTTCCCTCAGAATCAAAGAGCCACTCCATATGTCCCTGGTGGAGCAGCAGAGGCTTCTGGAAAAAGGCTGTTTCCACAGGAGAAAGGTGCTGCTTATGAATCTCCAGGACTCGGCTGTAGGCAAGCGACTATGGATAGACAAGTTAAAGTTTGTTTTCTTAGTCTTGGATCCTACAAGATACAGAGCAGGTCCTGGTCCCCTTTATGACCTGAACACATGACTGATTCCCACAAGGCTTACCATTGGGCACATTACCTAATATGTCCTGAGAAAATTGAAGTCCTTTTTGTTTAGCGGGTGATGCTATTCTTTGTATTCCTGTTTTATTTGTGATTCCTTCCTAAAGTGTACATAATGATGGGAGCTGGAATACTGACTTCTTAATGGAAAGCCTGGGTTTCAAGATGATTTTACCATAAATATAAAATAAAAAGCTTGGAAATAAGTGATTAAATTAATGTCATATTTGCTGCTGTAGGTTTTTCAAAAATTAAAAAAACAAGACAAAACTAAACTGGGTAAATGGCTGGCCATGGAGGTACACACCTTTAATTCCAGAACTTGGGAGGCAGAGGTAGATGGATCTTAGTGAGTTCCAGGACAGCCAGGGCCACATAGAAAGAACCTACCTTTACAACCAACCAACCAACCAACCAACAAACCAAATAAATGAAGTGATGGTGATGTTGGCCATTGAATTCAAGGCCTTCCTTGTGCATGCTAGGGCAGGGCTTTACCATTGAGTTTCAGACCAAACTTTTCTCACTCTCTGAATACATTTGTATGTATGTGTACATGTGTGTATATACTCAGATACACAGGCAGGTGTGCCCAGGTAATGTGTGTGTGTGGAGGACAATAGTCATTGTTGAGTATCTTCTTCAATTGTTCTTCACACTGGGTTTTAGACACAGGGTCTCTTGCTGACCCTGGACCTCACTGATTCTGATAGCAGGGCTGTTTTCCCAGTATCACTATGATGGCCATTTGTGTTGTCGTGCCCAGCATTTTATGTCGTGGCTGGGGATCTGAACTCAGGTCCTTATACTTCCTAGCCAACACTCCACTCACTGAGCTGATTCTCTAACCCAACATGTTGTAAATATTAAAACTGCTCCCAACATCTTAAGAGTTTGGTTTTTCCCCTATTGCTGTGATATAATACTCTGATCAAAGTGACTTAAATTGGCCATGAGGGGTTCAGATCTTTAATCCCATCACTCAGAAGGCAGGGACAGGTGGATCTCTATGTGTTTAGAGCTAACCTGGTCCTAGACATCCAGGGTTACAAAGGGAGACACCGTCTCAAACACAAAAACCAGGAAAAACAAGCAGACAAACAAACAAACAAAAGCAACCTAAGGGCAGGTTTATTCTGGCTCACCATTCAGGCTCAAGTCTATCATGGGGGTAAGTCACAGTGAAAAGATTACTGACAGAGCTGGTCACATTGTACTCACAGCCAAGAAACAGAACAATGAATGCATGTGCCCAGTCAGCTTGTCCTCTTTACTCAGTCCAGTACCCTAAGCTCGGGAATGTTCCCACTCAAAATTAAAAGGAATTTTTAAACATTGGTCAGTGTTATCAAGATAATTCCCCACAAGCACAGAAGGGGGTCATTTCTCAGTTGTTTTTAGATTTTATCAATTCTATCAAGTTGACAATTAACACTAAGCACCATGCCCATGTTTTTCTCCTAGATAGTTTCTGGTTATGGGATTTAAAAGTTAGGTCAAACAAATCTGCTATAGAACAAAATAGAGAACTGTGTGAGTGAGTGAGGGGGCAGGAAGAGAGGAGACAGTGAGAGAAATCATTGTTACTCTGACAACAGGAAAATATACTTTTTTGGAGGGGGAAAACAAGAAAGATCATGTGATATGTTGCCATGCATAAACTAAGAGCATTATAAATAAAAAGCAAGTGATTTCACACTAACCTGAGTATATGCCCATCAAGTGTGTGTATCATCTTGTAATAGTCCTTTCTTGTGCTTTCTGTCTCTGTCTCACATATGTTCATTAGTTCATATATAGCTAGTAAATGGTGTAAGAAGGCTTCAGATATTCTGTAAGACTTATAGGATAGGCTATCATAAGACTGTTGATTGACATAGAAGGATTATTTGTGCGTCTGTTGGGGAACAACTTTGGAAGTCTTGTGATCTCCCAAGGGTGACCTCTTTTTTCTCTCTTCTGAACCCCTGGGTCTTACCTGGTATCTCTCAGGTGAGAAGTCACACGGTGGCATGCTGTGCTTTGTACGAAGAGTGAGCTTTGATACAGATATCCAGGAGGCACCTACTGAAGTGATGTGAATTAGGATCTTCAGCTAAGCATGATATACAGCTCTTTGTGCTAATCACTTACGGTTACCTGGACCAATTAGGCAAATTTGTTTCTTACTTTAATAAAATCAAAATAAAATAAAATAAAACCAAAAATAAACCCCAAATAGTTTTGGTTTTAATGCTAAATGTTTTTTTTAATTTTTGATTTTTATAATTTATTCATTTTATATCCTGATTGTAGCCCCCTCCATCATCTATTACCAGCCCCACCCTCCCTCCCTCTTGCCTCTGTCTCCTGTCCCTTTCCCCTAAGCCACTGAAACGGAAGGCCCTCCTCCACTGCCGTCTGACCCTAGCTTATCAAGTCTCATCAGGATTATTGCTGAGGTATCTTAATAACGGGTTTCCTGGGGGAGGGGGAATGGTTGAATGTAGTACAAAAAGATAAGGCAGATAAGAAAGTAACAATCCTTTTTTGTCATATAGCCCTCTCACCAACTTAGAGAACTCAAGTCAAGCCAATGCTATTTTTGTTGACTTTATCATCAGGTTGCAACACAGTGTGCAGTAAATATTCATCTGCTTTGTTAATAAACATGTTTTCTTTTTTTAATTTACCTTTATTTTTTATGATTTACTCACCTTACATCCTGAGTGTAGCCACCTCCCTCCAGATCCCATCCTCCCTTCTTCCCCCTATTCCCCTCTCCTATTTATCAGAAGGTGGGAGCCCTCCTCCTCTACCATTTGACTACAGCCTATCAAGTCACATTAGGACTGCTTACATCCTCTTCCTCTGTGGCCTGGCAATAATCTTCCCCCACCCCCATCAGAGGGAAACAGGCAAAGAGCAGACAACAGAGTTGATGCTAGAGACAACTTCTGCTCCCCTTACTAGGGAACCCACATGAAGACTGAGTGCCTAGCAGTTACATCTGAGCAGGGAGGGGATCTATGTCCTCTTCATGCATCATCCTTGGTTGGTGTATCAGTCTTTGCAGCACCCCATGGGTCCATATTTGTTGGCTCTGTTGGTCTTCTTATAGAGCGCCTGTCCACTCCAGGTCCTATTTCCCACAACTCTCTCAGAACTCTTTCCTACAACTTCCTGTGCTCTGCCCAAAGTTTGGCTCAAGACCCAGTTATGCCACTCCTGGACATAAACCCAAAAGATGCTCCACAATACAACTAGGTTCATAGGAGCTTTATTCATAATAGCCAGAATCTGGAAGCAACCTAAACGTCCCTCAACCAAAGAATGGATACAGAAATTGTGGTACATTTACACAATGGAATACTACTCAGCTATTAAAAACGAGGAAATCATGAAATCTGTAAGCAAATGCATGGAACTAGAAAATGAATGTGTTTTCTAAGCTGCATGTTGTTTAGTGCCTGAATTCTTTTGTGTGGTCCACTGCTTGACACCTGGTTGTCTCTCTGTACATGGAATTCTTTGCTGTTGGCTATTCTAATAGGGAACAAGAAGAAATGGGTGATAGGCTGTATAAATGCCTGCAAACAGGTCTCCTTAAGAATGGGCGACCAACCTAAGACTGTTGTAAAGGGATAATAATTGAGAAGAGAGAATCATTAAATTCTCAGAGCTGGGAAAGACTTTTAGATTAGGGACAAGATTGAAATTCTCATGTATGTGTAAGCTAAAGCTGTCACTTTAATTTGTTCAAGCTCACCAAAGTAGTTAGAAGGAACAAGAATGAACCTAAAAGTTGTGGACTCCAAGCCTAGGATTCTTTTTCTGCTCACCTTTTCTTGACAGCACAGACCCTGACCTCTCATAGAAGTGGAAGGTACAATGTAGTTAGAGGCCATCAGAGCAGACATCTAGAGTCTTTATAAGAAGTCTGGGAAGAGAATGATCTTAAATGTAGAAGTTTTGAGGTCAGTTTTGAGGTAATTTTATCAGTGGAAAGAGCTGAGGAGAGAAATGCCCTGGGAGCTTTCAGTGTGCAGAAGAAATGCTGATGTGTGGCTGTGAAGACAGAGGTTTGAGAAACAATGTATTTCTAAATGAATCAGGGATGGAATAACTGTAGATGTAGTTTTTTTCAAAATCCCATTCTTTTTTTTTTTTTTCTGCTCCAAATAATCACTAATGTCACGAATTTGTTCTTACTTTAAAAGTAAGTGGCTTTTGGCTATCCATGCATAAGAATGACAGGAAAAGGACAGCTTAAGTATTCTGAGAATTTCACTTTCTGAAAGCTTTTTATTGTGTGCTAGTCACTCTTCTGAAATGGAGAAAAAGGAGTGTTTCTGAGAATTGAAAAATCCCTTTATTCCACCATCCTTATGTTCCTATCTGTAAAATTGGAGTTGTCCAATAAGGGGGCTGTAAGTTCATTGACTATAATGTAAGAATTAATGAGAGTGCGCTGGAAAGGAAAGAGAAGTGATGGAAAAGACTCACCAGAGAAAAGCTGAGATTTTAAAAAGACAAGGCAGACTCATCACACAGTCACTCACTTACTCACTCTCTTATTCTGTCACTCTCGTTCATTCAATAAAGGGAGAGGCATATAAAGGGTGAAGCAAAGGTTCTAAGTGAAATCCATAAATACATTAAGGAAAAAGAGACAAGAAGAAGATAAGTAAAAAAAAAAAGAAAAAAAAAAGAAAAAAGAAAAGAGGAGCTGGGCGTGTCTGTAATCCCAGCACTCAGGGAGACAAAGGCAGGTGGATCTCTGTGAGTTTGAGGCCAGCCTGGTCTACAAAGCAAGTCCAGGACAGCCAAGGCTATACAGAGAAAAGTTGTCTTGAAAAAGCAAAAACCAAAAGACAAGGGAGAAGAAGAAGAAGAAGAAGAACAACAAGAAGAAGAAGAACAAGAACAAGAACAAGAAGAAGAACAAGAAGAAGAACAAGAAGAAGAAGAACAAGAAGAAGAAGAACAAAAACAAGAAGAAGAAGAAGAAGAAGAAGGAAGTAAGGAATAGAGGGAGGTAAGAGTAAGTAATCAAGTAAACAAAACAAAACAAAAAAGAATTTTACTTCCATAAGTGAAATACAGCTACATAATACTCAGAAATTCTGTCTTGTCATATTATCCCTCTCAATAAACAAACTTCACAAAACATAATAAAATCAATGGATAAAAATAAATTAATTTTTTTATTTGTTAGAAAAATATTTTCAGAAATAATTGCATGCTTTCCTTGCATAAAACAGCCTGTGCTTTGAGAGGGCTGTGAGAGTGGGGCATTGGGAAGGCTTTACTTTGGTTCTAGTATATGTGTACACACACACATATATATAAACATGTGTGTGTGTATGAGTGAGTGTGTGTGTTTATGTGTGTTTGAGGATTAGGTGGGAGAGGGTGTTGGGTTAAAGGTGCTGAATTCAAAGTCTGCGAATCGGTATTTTCCTGACTATGTATTTTATGTGTCTGTTGTTTTGACTAATCTGATGTCTCTTTTTAGATTAAACACAGACGGCAGCTATGGTTCTCACCCACTTGATCTCATACAGACAACTCAAGACATTAAAATGGAATTGAATTTGGAGAACATTACCACTCGTGTAATAAATACCAAGCAGACAATCAGATTTAATTTCCCACTATCTAATTTTCAGAGTTACACAGCAGACAAATTGCTTAACCTTTGTTTTTTTTTTGTTTGTTTGTTTGTTTGTTTGTTTTCCTCAAAACCACGATCCTAAAGAGGGAAAAACTAAAGGGCAAGGTAGTGAAAGAAAAAAAAAATCTTTTGTGGGAGTTTGGGAATGCTCAGGAAATCCTTTCTTAGTAAGGGATTTGGCAAAATGGTTTTCTAACATCTGCAATAGGTTGTCAACTAAGAAGGAGTATTAACCAGGAGCCTTGACATTAAACAAAGTGTTGCAGGAGCTTGACAGCACAGTGCTCTCGGTGTGCTGTGACTTATTCAAGTACATGGTTGTGTCTTATTTTTGTAAAGTATTTTTTAAGGTAACTTTAAATACACACATTCCATTTCCCATCTGATCTGATACTTAGGACAGACAATGAGTTAGGAAAGGGGGATTTATCATCCATCCACCTTGGCACTGAGACAGTGACAGACTGATATGCCATCTGTAAAGGGAGCCTGCTGAAGCTCTGTTGGAGTCTGGAGGAGAAGGGACCAAAGGAGGCTATTCAGAGGAGAAAGTGTTCATTTTTATTGCACTCCTCCTCCCCCCGAGTTGCTAGTTGTCAGACCAGAGGATGGTTTTCTTATCCGTTTTAAACTGTTGTATAGTGGGAAGACCATGTTGTTGCTTGTTCTGTGTTACCCACTCCCCCATGAGAGCACAACACCCCTCTTTCTCTGCCCTCTGGTGTATGGGAGTGAAAGGATAACTAATCCTAGACGTGCACCTCTCACCAGCCAGGCAATCATGAGAAGTTCCTTCTAGAATTCATGGCTCCTGCTGGCCCACCTTTACCCTCTCCCCATGCCCAATTCTATTTATTATGTTCTGGAGATTATTTCAGACCCCCTTCCTTCCTCCACAGCCTTCCAACCTAGCCTTTTCCTACACTAAAACAGAAACAGTTGCTGTTGATTGTTCACATGCAAGACCTCTACCTGTTTCGGGGGCTGGTGGGTGTTTGCTAGAGTCCTTTCTGGAGTGAACCTTCACTGAGATCGTCCTAGGGTCAAGTGAGGGCTCTGCCACTCAGGATAACTCTATCATTATTTTTTCCCCAGAAGTCTTTCCAGGAGTGGAGTGCTTGGGGGCATTTCTCAGTGCGTAATGGACATGCTTGACCACCCATGCAGTCTCCTGTTTTCCTATGTTCCATGTATTCCCCTATTGTGAGAGAAAATGTGTAAGAAATAGCACATTGGAGCGCAAGCTCCATCTACCAGAAAATGATATGAAGTTTGAAACTTTAACTAATAGAAAAGATGCAGCTTTAATGTATTTTCCACTTTAGCTGCGGTGATCTGCCTGAGATCAAGACAGTGAAAGCTCCAGCATGGGTCAGGGGGAACTCCAAAGCCTCACCTCAATCGGAGGCAGCTGGTGGCTGCCAAGGGAGAGAGAATCACTATCCTTTGAGGACATGGCCTCTAGTAAGGTGTTCATGACCTACTGGGTAGCCATATCCCTATGTACACATGGACAGCACTAACTGGACCTAACGTTCTTAATAACAACACAAAATACAAAGAGGACATGGGAAGGAGATGTGGTGGGCACACTAAGCAGAGTGGGATAGAGGTAATGGTGGATGACTAATACACATTGAATACATTTACAGAAATTTTAAAGAATAAAAGTATTTAAAATGCATTATCTACTTTATTTTTGGTTGTGAGCCTAGCCTTTAATGGCTGAGCCATCTCTCCAGCCTTATTTTCTTCTCTATACTGAAAATGAATCATTTCAATAACTATATATGCATCTTTAGACCATTGTGACTATATGAATCAAGGTAGGTAAGGCTAAATACTTTACATGTACCAATGCCACAAAGTAAATATACAGGAATTATGGGAGGATTTTACTGCTTTTACACATCTGAAAACATGTAAAGCATATGATCTCCTTGTTTACCCTGGATGTCCCATTTTAGTTTTCCATCTTTCTTTCCTTTATTTTCTTTTGGTCTGTTTACTTGTCCATTCCTGCCTCACCTGTGGGTTTTACAAGGATGGACTTTGCTTGCTCACTGTGACTATGTCTGTAATGCTAGAACACACTTAGATACCCAAGTGTTTTGAAAATTTTGTACATACCATGCATGTGTGAAGAGTGTTCAGTGGGTGTGTATGGATGAATAAACACAAGCACACACATATGTACATGGTAAGCAAGTAGACACCAGGGCTTCAGGAGTGTTTGGAAGGCCAGGAGAAGCCTAGGGATTAAAGGGATGAATGGCATGAGTCTGTAAGGTTACTTTTACATAGTTTTCTTGATAGAGCTCTATGTAGGAGTCCCAATGAGTTGATTAAGACCTCCAAGCAGCAACTGGAGATGACGGTATGGTATCATCTTTCTCTAGTCAGAATGACTAGTGTAAAAACGTAAGCACAATGAACATATTGTTAAGAATGTAGAGAAAAGGGCTTTTTTTGTGCTGCTATGTGGAATGTAAATTAGTGTAGCTGTTGGGGTTAACAGCATGGCAATTTCTCAAAAAAAAAAAAAAAACTAAAGAAGGACCTACCACATTATTTAGCTGTTCCATTTCTTGTTGTACACCCAAAGGAAATGAAAGCTGCGTATTAAAGAGAAACTTCCATGCTTCCATGGAAGTATGTATCACCAAGAACTAGAAAAGAGGAGGTGTTCTACTGTTCTGAAGAGACACCATGACCAGAGATACTCTTTAAAAAAAAAAGCATTTAAGTGGGGGCTTGCATTCAAATTCAGAGGATTAATGATTAATCATGAAAAAAAGCAGACAGGAATGTTGCTGGGCCAGCAGCTCAGAGCTTTCTACTCTGATCCACAGGCAGCAGGCAGAGAGAATGGCATTGGGCCTGTCATGGGCTTTTGAAACCCTAAAGCTTACTTCCAGTGACACATCTCCTCCAATGAGGTCACATCTCCTAGTCCTTCCCAAACAGTTCCACACTCTGGTGACCAAGTATTCAAATATATGAGCCAATGGGGACCATTCTTGTCACAGGCTCCAAACATGGAAACTGATAAGGAGTTGGGGGAATGATAACCATCCTGACTTGATCATGACACATTGTTTACATGCAACATGCTATCACTCTGCACTGTAATAGCACGAATGATTACTGTCAAATAAAAACTAAAAGCTCAAAAAGGAAAGAAACACGACAAAAGCTTTCTAGGCACCATGCTTACGTCACCCCTAAGGCAACTCCACTATCCCAGAGTCTTTGCTTAGAGAAAACGGGACTCCGTAACTTCAGTGTAATTTCCCCTTCCTGAGTTCATGCATAATTTATGGCTGTCTGATAAAAGTGTATTAACATTGTTGGGAAGACCAGTGAGACAGGATATGGTGAGACCTCTGTGTTTCGAGCCAGACAACACCTGACTTTAAATCCAGTTGGCATTTACATGTTTCTGCTTTTGCTCATACTCCATTTTAATTTAATTTTAATTTTTATTTTATTTTATGCACATGTTTTTCCTTCATGTATGTATGTGCTCCACACACATGTCTGGTGCCCACAGAGATCAGGAGAAGTGATTGAACCTCCTGGAACTGGAGTTAAAGATGGCTGTGAGCAGTCACATGGATGCTGGGAACTGAACCCTAGTCCTTTGCAAAAAGAGCAGTAAATCAGTGGACTTAGAGAGGGACAGGGAGGCGATGAGGGAGGGAAGATGGGATTGGGAGGGAGGGGGCTACAGCTGGGATACAAAATGCATAAACTGTAATTAATATAAAAATAAAATTTAAATAAAAAAGAAAGAAAGCTTTTAAGTACCGAGCCATCTCTCCAGACCCCCTGACCACATTTCTTAATTATTTTTTGTCATTTGTCTCCTCATCTGTGGGGCAATATGATAGGACTCAACTGCAAGTCTAACTGAAGATAAAAGAAAATAGTATTTGAAGCATTAGGCATGTATTAGACTGGGGAAATAGCACAGTTACTAAATTGCTTACATGCAAGCATAAGGATTGGAGTTCAAGCCTCAGACCCATGTAAAAAGTTGGGTGTTTACACCTGTCAGAATGGCTAAGATCAAAAACTCAAGTGACAACACATGCTGGAGGGGATGTGGAGAAAGAGGAACCCTCCTCCATTGCTGGTGGGAATGCAAACTTGTACAACCACTCTGGAAATCAATTTGGCGCTTTCTTAGACAATTAAGAACAGTGATTCCTCAGGATCCAGCTATACCACTCCTAGGCATATACCCAAAAGATGTTCAAGTACACAACAAGGACATTTGCTCAACCATGTTCATAGCTGCTTTATTCGTAATAGCCATAACCTGGAAACAACCCAGATGTCCCTCAATTGAGGAATGGATACAGAAATTGTGGTACCTTTACACAATGGAATACTACTCAGCAATTAAAAAGGAGGAAATCATGAAATTTGCAGGCAAATGGTGGGACCTGGAAATGATCATCCTGAGTGAGGTATCCCAAAAGCAGAAAGATGCACATGGTATATACTCACTTATATAGACTTATAAGATAGGATAAACATACTGAAATCTATACACCTAAAGAAGATAAACAAGAAAGAGGACCTGGGGTAAGAGGATTAATCCTCACTTAGAAAGTCAAACAGGATTGACATAGGATGTAGGAGAAAACAAGTAGCAGGACAAGAGCCTACCACAGATGGCCTCGGAAAGACTCTTCCTAGCAGGGTATCAAAGCAAAGATTAAGAAACATAACCAACCCTTTGGCAGAGTGCAGGGAATCATATGAAAGAAGGGGGAGTTAGTATGACCTGGGGAGGTCAGGAGCTTCACAAGGACCAAATATATCAGGGCACAGGGGTCTTTTATGAGACTCTCTCTCCAACCAAGGACCAGGTATGGTTATATCCTAGAACTCCTGCTTGTATGTAGCAAATGGTAGTTCAATACCATTTGCTAGTATACTAGTAAGGGGAACAGGGACTATTTTGGACGTGAACTCAATGGCGGGATCTTTGACCTCTCCGCCCCCCAAGGGAGGAGCAGCCTTGCTAAGCCACAGAAGAGGACATTGCAGCCAGTCCTGAAGAGACCTGATAAGCTAGAGTTAGATGGAAGGGGAGGAGGTCCTCCCCTATCAGTGGACTTGGAAAGGTGCAGGGAGGAGATGAGGGAGGGAAGGGGGGGGGATAGGGAGGGAATGAGGGACGGGGCTATGGCTGGGATACAAAGTACATAACCTGTGATTAATATAAAATAAAAGTGAAAAAAATATTCTTTTTCTGTGTTTTCACGTGTGTGTGTTGTTATAAATGTATTTTTACATTTCAGCCAGTCCTGAAGATACCTGATAAGCTAGGGTCAGATGGAAGGGGAGGAGGACCTCCCTTATCAGTGGCCTTGGAAAGGGGCAGGGAGGAGATGAGGGAGGGGGGGTGGGATTGGGAGGGAATGAGGGAGGGGTCTATGGCTAGCATACAAAGTAAATAACCTGTGATTAATATAAAAAATAAAAATCATTAAAAAATGGAAAAAAAAGTTGGGTGTTATGGCACACACTTGTCCCAGTGCTAGCAGATGGGTCCATGAGGCTTGTTGGCGGCTCAGTCTTAGCCTGTTCAGTGAGCTGCTGACCAATAAGAATGTACAAAACCAAAAACCCAAAACGCTGACCAAACAACAAACAGACAAACAAACCTATGTTGGACATCATTTGAAGAACAAAAGCCATGATTGATTTCTGGCCTCACATATATGCCCACAGATGTGCACATACACCTGTAAACAAATGTTCACCTCCACAAACACACACACACACACACACACAAATTAAAAAAACATCGGACATACATTATTTTATAAAATTGAGAGGTGAGGAGGTTGAGGATACAGGAGAGGAAAGGAGAGAAAGTGGAAAGATGGAAAACACGGAAGTGATGAGGAATGGGAAAGGATCATATATATATATATATATATCTGACTGAAACGAAAGCACTGGCTTAGGACGGCTCAGAACCTTTGGCAGTTACAAGTGTGCCTTTTAAAAATCCCGTGCTCACATAGCTCGAATTATCTCAAATCCTAGGCAACAGCTCCTGAGTTCAGGCTTTCCCCTTCTAGTGACCCTCTGTGACCCATGTCCCATGGTTTCCACTCACAGCTCAGGGATGGACACATCTGGAGGATTCTGAAAGAGGTCTCCAGACGGAAGGCTTTTTGCAGATTTCTCCAGGCTAAAGACATCTCTTTTCTGGCAGGAAGCAGGTCAGAGGGAGGTTGGGCTCCAAATGCTCACTGACCAGCTGGACTTTGCTATTAGAAGAGGGAGGCGGCTTTTGAAAGGGAACTGTAGACTGTAGACTGTAAATGGACTTAGGTAAACCCTGGAGTCTGACTTTGTTAGGAATGGTGTCTTAGACGGTGAGGAAAATGAGGAGAGAAGCAGAGAAGGGTTAAAGGCGACAAGCAGAGAGAGAAAGGGTGGCAAAAAGGGCTGGGAGGGAAGGGAAGGAAAAAGAAGGTAAGGGAGAGAGAATGGATTGAAAAAAACAAAACAAGATTTCCTCGTTTTTAATTGCTGAGCAGTATCCCATTGTGTAAAAGTACCATAATTTCTGTATCCATTCCTCAACTGAGGGACATCTGGGTTGTTTCCAGGTTATGGCTATTACGAATAAAGCAGCTATGAACATAGTTGAGCAAATGTCCTTGTTGTGTACTTGAGCATCTTTTGGATATATGCCTAAGAGTGGTATAGCTGGGTCTTGAAGAATCACTATTCCTTATTGTCTAAGAAAGCGCCAAATTGATTTCCAGAGTGGTTGTACAAGTTTGCATTCCCACCAGCAATGGAGGAGGGTTCCTCTTTCTCCACATCCTCTCCAGCATGCGTTGTCACTAGAGTTTTTGATCTTAGCCATTCTGGTGGGTGTAAGGTGAAATCTCAGGGTCGTTTTGGTTTGTATCTCCCTGATGGCTAAGGACGTTGAGCATTTCTTTAAGTCATGAAATTCGCAGGCAAATGGTGGGACCTGGAAACAATCATCCTGAGCGAGATATCCCAAAAGCAGAAAGAAACATATGGTATATACTCACTTATATAGACCTATAGGATAGGAAGGTCATGCTGAAATCTACACACTTAGGGAAGATATACAAGAAGGAGGACCCAGGTTGGTATGATTAATGCTCATTTAGATGAACAAATGGGATGGACATTGAATGGAGGAG
>CM053743.1:55030854-55122904 GCA_028658305.1 Pachyuromys duprasi | reverse complement strand
AATAGGGGAAGTTAGTAAGACTTGGGGAGAACAAGAGCTCCACAAAGACCAAATTGAGCAGGGGACAGGGGTCTTTTACGAGACAGTTTCTCCAACCAAGGACCAAGTATGGATATGGCCTAGAACCCCCGCTCAGATGTGGCCCATGGTAGCTCAGTGTCCAACTGAAGACCCTAGTAAGAGGAACAGGGACTGTTTCTGTCATGAATTTGATGGCTGGCTCTTTGACCCTCCCCCATACACACCAGGGAGTAACAGCCTGGCTAGATCCCAGGGGAGGACATTGCAGCCAGCCAGGAGGAGACAAGATGAGCTGGGGTTGGATGGAAGGGGAGGAGGTCCTCCCTTGTTGGTGGACTTGGAGGAGGAGGGGAGGAGATAAGGCAAGGATGGGGAGAGTGGGAGGGAATGAGGGAGGGGGCTACGCCTGGGATGCAAAGTACCTAACCTGTGATTGATATAAAAATAAATAAATTATATTTAAAAAAAAAGAAAAAAACAAAACAAAATAAAGTTCACCTGGGCTCATTTTGTAAGCCTTGCATTCTACCCCAGTCCCACCAGAGTGAACTGCTCTGCAAAAGGGCAGTGGTGGGGTTACTTTGGATATAAACATTTATAAAATATTTCTCACATGTTCATGTGTTTGAACACTTGGCCCCTGACTGTGGAACTGCTATGGGAGGTTACGGGACCTCTTAAACATGGAAGCTAGTTAGCAGATACAGGAATGCTGGCATGGTTCTTGTGAGTGTTTGGTCGACTATGCTTACATCCTAAGCTGTGCTCTTCCCAGTCAGCGCCAGGTAACAAGCACATCTGCCTGTGGACCAATCTGATTCGGCCTCCATGACATCCCCGTCCGCACCCTGATGAACTGTACTCTCTCAAACTATGAGTTAAAATAAGTCCTTTTCCCCCTCAACTTGCTTTTGCCAGGTTTTCAGGCAGAGTGGCAAGAAAGGCAACTGATACAGCAATCTGGTTGAGACGTGAAGGCATCGGCAGCAATCAACTTGACCATGTGGTCTGTAGGCCTTCCGAATTGTGTGATGGGAGGAATGTGGAACTGTTCAGGCCTGTGGACTACAGCAGCCCTAGAATGTTGTCAGCAAAACCTAGATGGCTGTGGTGGTGGGGGTTCAGAACGGAAGTGGAACGTGGGCAATAAGGAATGTACTCATGAAGTGTTAGAGGAAAACAAGGACAAAGTTGGAAAGAGGGACTGAGGTCATTCATGCTATATTTCAGCAAAGAATCTGGCTTTGTTCTACTCATGCCCTGAGATCCGTATGAGGCTGAATTAAAAACTAATGGGATAATTTTTTGGGAGAGAGAATTTCCACCCAGCACAGTAGCCAGGCTGTGTCACAGTTATTGCAGACTACTTTAGACTAACTTAAAGTGATAAACTGGAAAAGAAAGCCGAGCTGAAAGATGTGAAGAAAGCATAATTTGGCGATAAAAGAAGTATAACTTTATAGTCGTACAGAAAGTGACTGTGGACAAAGTGTTAATTGTGAAAGAGATTAGGGCAATTAGCGAGATACCTTGAATTCTGCCTGAGATAATAGAAGTGGTGTCTTGAAGGCGACACCTGACTCTAGGACAGCGGTTCTCAACATTCCTAACGCTGGAGCTCTTTAGTACAGCTCCTCATGTTGTGGTGATCTGCTGTATCCCCCAACCAAAATAAAAAAATCCTTCATAACTGTAATTTCACTACTGTCATGAATCATAATGTAGATATATGGTATTCAGGATATCTTGATATATGACCCCTGTGGGGCTTGTGACCCACAGGTTAGGAATCGCTGCTCTAAGGACAGCCTGCTCCGAGAAATGTAAACCCCCTGAAACCAAAGCAGTCAAGCTCCAAGGGGGAATAGACTCCATCAAAAGCTGGCAGCGGGATGTGTTGCCATTCATGCGATGCTGTTGTACAGACATGGAAAATGACTGACAGGGTCATGGAAGCTTGTGTGATGCTTCCCAAAGAAACGCTGGTGAGGGGTGGATATGTGCTGTCTGTTATAGTCCTTGCAACAAGGTCATCTTAGGCCACTGGACAAAGTTGGGCAGGTGAAAAATATGTTGTAGCGGAGACCTCAGGATGTTCAAGCCATCAGAAACACATGGACACCAAGGAAATCTGCAGGGACTGGAGTGGCGCTGGCCCGAGAGAGAGCTCGCACTTGCTTCAGGTGGCATGGGCTTAGTCAGGTCAATTGTAGTTCAGATGCTAGACAAGGAGCTTCAGGTTTTGGTTTGTGCCTTGCCTTGGTCTTTTTTTTCTGTGTCTGCACACATCCATTCTGAACAGGAATGCTTACTATACGCCACTGCACATTAGCAGTCTAACTTTTTTTTTTTTAATCAATACGGCATATTGTTAAGAGATTGTCTGAATTACAAAAAATTGCTGGTTATTCCAGTTGTAGAACTGGGAACTTTTAAAAAAAACATATTCATTTTTATGTACATTTGTTGTTTGTGTGAGAGAGTTGGATTTGCTAGAATTTGAGTTAGAGACCAGAGAGTTGTGAGCTGCCATGTGGGTGCTGGAAATTGAACCAGGGTCCTCTGGAAGGACAGCCAATGCTTGTAACAACTGAGCCATCTCTCCAGCCCCACAGAACTAGGGACTTTTGAAGTTTGACCAGATTGATTTTGCTCTATGAAACAGCTATAAGCCTCAGGAGCCCAAAGGTGGTAGGTTATGATTTCAATGTCAAATACATCCCTAACCACCTCATGTATTTGAATGCTTGCTCTCCAGCTGATGGCACTTTTTGGGAAGATTATGGAACCTTTATCCATGGAACATATATTGCAGACTTACAATGAAGAGAGTAAGGGTGATTCTACTTCTCACCCAGGCTCTCTCATTTCCTGCTTTGCAGCACTTAATAACAAACTGTCTCTCTCCTACTCCTACTGGACCAGACCAAAGTCAAGCCTTCACGTATGCCTTCCCCACCATGATGGATGAGCTGGACTCTCTTAAGCCATGACCCAAACCAAATCCTTCCATTGTTTACGTTGTTTCTGTCAGATATTCTCAGAGAAAAGTAATGGAAGAAAGACAAGGATTTGTTTGAAGGGGTCAAGGATTGGGAAACTGGGAAGGTCAACAAGAAAGACAGGAGGAGGCTCAGCATAAAGAAATCGATTTAGCTGGATGTAGTGCTCCTGCCTGTAATCCTGCCTACCTGGGAGGCTAAGTTTGGAAGAACACAAGTTTAAGACCCATCTAGGCTATAGGGTGAGTTGAGGCTAGTTTGTGCAATGTAGTGAGGCCTTGCTTCATAATAAAATAAAGGAGGACTGGGATGGAGCACCGTGCTTGTCTGTCGTATACAAAAGTTAAAAAAGTGGAGCGATAGAGAAAAGACATGAGCAACAGGGAAAGAGGCATTCATTGTGAAGAGGAGGGTACCGAGGAGCTACATAAAGCCCTGGATATACTTGGATTCTTTTAGTTGCTTAAACGGAACAAGGAGATGACAGTTGTGGAGTTAGTGTGATGGTTTTCCATATTTTTAATTTCTTAAATTCTCATTTATCAGTTTCATCCCCCCTTTTAACTCTAATCTCCACAGGTATCTATTTATTATAATTATAGAATTTTGTGGGCATGTGTATTATTTAGGATAAATGCATTTTCATGTGAGAAGCATTATTAATAGTAAAAATACTGTTGTTATTTGCTGTGTTGAGGGTCAAGTGCAGGGCCTTGGAGCTGGCTAGACAAATGATGTATGACTTAGCTGCACCTTCAGCCCATGTGCATTTTTGATTTATGTACATGTATGAAATGTGCAGTATTTCTTTTGATTTTATTGCCATTCAGAATCATAATTTCATGATTCAACCAGCTGGCTATGAGACCATTTCTTCCAGGCTTCTGCCATTTAAAAGTGGGTGTCAATGTGTTGTTTTGTTTTGTTATATATATAACATGAGAGGCATTACCTACATGAGAGGCAGCTCGGGAGAGCAAAGAGGTAGGGCAGATGGTTTCACTCCATCTTGCAGAAAGTGCCATGGTAAGTTTTGTCCTCTGTTCTTGTCCACTTGTTCAGTGAGAAACATGTACACAGAGAAAGAACAGCAAATCGTTATCAAGAGAGATGTTTTCGGCAAGGTAGGAGAAGACCCACAGGGAGGACAGAGGGTACTGCCCCAAGTGCTTTATCTGCCTTAACCTTTCTGCTTTATGGTATCTTTCCTCTAGTTTAGGTTTACTATGTTTTCTCTTCCCCAAATGTTATCTCAGAACTGGTTTGACGTAGACATTATTGATTCCTCCTTGAGTTTTCCTCAGGTTCTTTGCTAGTTTTACCCCCTTACAACTCCAAGGTAAAGATACCCTATGATTCTGGAGGCTATCTCCTTTTTTATTGTTAATGTTGGTTATTTTTACTTATGTGTATGTGTGTGAAAGAGTGATAAATATGTGCAGGTGCCCATGGAGGTCAGAAGAGGGTGTTGGATCCTTTGAAGCTGGGATTATAGGCCATAGTAAGTGATCCTGTATGGGTGCTGGGAACGGAAGTCTGGTCCTCTGAAGAACAGCAAACATTCTTAATCAATGAGCCATCTTTTCCAGCCTTGGAGATTATCTTATCATGAGAAACTGCCAGAGTCTCTTACCAAGTTGCAGAAACAGGCCAACTATCACCCGTGTTTTTCTTGTATTTTTCTTCCTGGTCTCTTCCCTTAGCCTCCACACTCTCTCCCGAGCTCCATTTCTTATGTCCAACTCACTTCTAACAAAAAAGGCCATTGGCTCTGGCATGTCTTTCAATAACACTCAAGAAATTATGTTTTACTTAATATGCCCACAGGAAGCAATGGTGCAAGGTACGGACAGAATTGGTATAATTTTAATATAAATTGTGATCTCCTGCTGGGATCCCAGGTCCCAGCCCATTATGTTTTGAGGGCCTTTGGGAGCAGCCAACCAAGTGCTGCAGGACAGTGCATCAGTGAGGGCAGTGGACACAGCGTTTCTCTGGGGCTCAATGTCTGCTGTGCCGTCGGAGTCGGACTGTCGGGGCATTAGGTGCTGAACTCCCCAAAGTCTGGCTTATGTTCTTCAGCTCTTCCACACTATTGGGTTTCTTCTTCTTTTTTTATTAAATATTTTTATTTTAATTTTTATTGATTACTTTATTCACTTTGTATCCCCCTGTAAACCCCTCCCTCCTTCCCTCCCAGTCTCACCCTTCCTCCCTCTTCTCACATGCCCCTCCCCAAGTCCACTGATAGGGGAGGTCTTCCTCTCCTTCGTTCTGATCCTAGTCTATCAGCTCTCATCAGGACTGGCTGTATTGTCTTCCTCTGTGGCTGGTAAGGCTGTTTCCCCCTCAGGGGGAGGTGATTAAAGAGTGGGCCAACCAGTTCATGTCAGAGACAGTCCCTGTTCCCCTTACTAGTGAACCTGTTTGCATACTGAGCTGCCATGGGCTACATCTGAGCACAGGTTCTAGGTTATCTGCATCAATGGTCCTTGGTTGGAGTATCAGTCTCAGAAAAGACCCCTGTGCCCAGATATTTTGGTTTGTTGCTCTTCTTGTGGAGCTCTTGTCCTCTCCAGGACTTACTATGTCCCACTTCTTTCATAAGATTCCCTGCACTCTACCCAAAGGTTGGCCATAAGTCTCAGCATCTGCTTTGATACTCTGCAGGGGAGACCCTTTCAGAGGCCCTCTGTGGCAGGCTCTTTACATTTGGGAACACTATAAGCTACAGTTTTCATAATAGGAATTTTTGGAGGCCATTGTATGATTTGAGGTTTTGGTCAAGTGCCCAACATGAGGAACTTTCCAGATTGAGAAGCAAAATAGTACATTTGAATAACTTCTCGAGAAGTGAATGATTATGACTTATTTTTTAATTTAAAGGTGAGATTATTCTCATGATCGTAAAATGTGTTTTCTTAAGCAGACAGACAAGCACACTCAAGGCACACTCGAGCCCAGAAAATTGTGAAGGTGTAGGAGACACACAACCTCCCCGCTAATAACTTTCTGTGGTCGCCTGCTTCTGTGGTGCAGGGTATGAAGAGCAGTTGCCAGGTACTCTTCAAGAGGCTGAGGGCAGGAAGGCACTGAAGTTTCAGCAGCTACCAGAGAGGATGTTAAAACAGAAAATTTCTAGAGCAGGACTGATAGAAAGATCGCTTCGGTGGGTGGGGCACCATGGTGGCTGCAGAGAGCAGGGGCTAAGGATAGAGAAAGCTAAAGCTTCAGAAAACACGCTTGAGTTACAGTTGTGAACAGATAGAGCCATGTAAAGTGAAAAAAACCCAACACTGGTTTGTGTGTGTGTGTGTGTGTGTGTGTGTGTGAGAGAGAGAGAGAGAGAGAGAGAGAGAGAAAGAGAGAGAGAGAGAGAGAGAAAAGACAGAAAAAGACAGAGAGAGACACACAGAAACAGAGACATCACCATGTGAAGATGGATGGCAGAAGGCAGAGGCTGCCTAAAAGAAAGCAAACAGGATCTGCTCAGAAAACACAATTAACACTGATCTGGTCACCAAGCAAATCCGGAGTCTAACCAGGCAGGCGTCCTGGAGACTGTATAGATTTTTGGCACTGGGAAAATTCTGTTTTGTTCTCAGCATTTGGTCACGATGGTGGTGGAACCCATTTTGAGAGCTCCTACTTGGATCTGCAGCTTCAGCAGTCAAGTTTCCCTGCATTGTCCAGTTTATGGAATCGTCCAGGAAGGGCCAGGCGTGGATCCACTTTGTGTTTGCTTGGAGAGCCAGTCTAATTATAGGAGAGAGACGGAGTCAGAACCATAGGGGGCTCCTTTCAGTGGGAAATCAATAGGAATCACAGGGTAGGCTGTTTCTCAATAGGGGTCATCAATCAATGATGATAACTACTAGAGTCTACAAGGGGATGAGTGATTGTCTATGGGAGCTGAGTTAACCAAAAGTCAGAGACCCAAAGGGTGGAATATGGTAATGTTCTGTAGGCATTGTTTATTGCATCCCTATGTGGCTTCCCTGCCCCAAGTGCAGACAGTTGAGTGATGGAAACCAGACATAACTGGCTGAAGGCTTGTGGTTCACCCCATCTTGTGTCTGAGAAACTAGATAGGTGACAATGACTGCAACTGCCTCTGCCCACAAACCACACCCAGATGTACAAATTCCAATGTGCAAATATAAGAAATAGGGAAAACAAGGCAGGATAACCCCTTGAAAAAGCAAACACTTCTACAATAACTGATTTTAAGGCTAGATAAGTGGATGAAATTACAGCCAAAATGGAAAAGAGTGATAAAAATCAACAGATTTAAAGACTTAACACCCAATGAGTTAGTAAAATATGAATACACCACCGAGTAAAATAAGGAGGACAATTATGCATATGAAAGAATTCAGCATGAGCTAGAAAATAAAAAGGACAAATTGAAATTTCAGAAGTGAAAAGATTAATAAATGAAATTTAAAAAGTGGATCAACTGGAAGATAGAATATCAGAGCTCGAAGATTGACAAACATGCATATTCAGATATAATAAAGAAAAATTAAGAAAGTAAAAAAAGAGACTGCAAGACTTCTGGGCCACCATTAGAAGGCCAAATGTGTGAATCATAAGGTGTGAAAAAGGAGGAGACTAGGTACAGAACATTTAAAATATGATAGAAAAGAGTGCCTCAAATCTTGGAAAAAAGATTGACATGTAAGCCCAAGAGGCTCCAACAACCCTACACAAGTGGGTTTATATGTAACATGGTGTTCTTTCGCAGCTTTCACAGTCTTTCCTCATTCCTCTGTTTAGTGTTTTAACTATATCATACCATGGTTCTTCTCCCTTTCCTGCTCATCTTTATTTGTGGTGCTCAAAGTCTTTCACAGCCATCTAAATATAGGGAAGACCACATCACATTAGAAGAAGCTAATGAAGACAGGAAAGGGCCAAATATTACATAATAACCAACAAGTGGCAGGAGCTAGTATGTATCTTCCAGTTGTAACTCTGCTGTTAATGATATCAAGTTTCCAATTAAATGACCCAAACCAGTGTATTTGATAAAAAAAAAAATCAAAACAACACCTCTCCAAACAACACAAGAAAGTGATTTGATTGTTTCTGTTTGCTAGGTATGTGTCTAACTGGCAAAGAAAAACACAGCCTAAAAGTATAAAAAAGATAGCCCTAGCCATTAGAACGGAGGAAAACCCACACTCACTCAAATCTAACAAAGCCTAGTTTTAAAAAAATGAGTGAGAAGTGATAAGAAAGTTCACATAATTTATATGGAAAATGGAACCAATCTATCACGATCATATGATGATTATAAATATACATACACCAATATTCAGTACACCCGGCTGTATAAAACAATGCCATTAGTTTTTGAAAGTATACAGATATTGCCATTATCAGACAATTTAAATAAGTATAATTGATACATTAATAGTATGGCATGATTTTAACACTTTACTTTCATTACCAGATGATGCATCATCCAGAAAAAAAATGAACAGAAAAACATCAGAGTTAAATGAAATTGTAGTTCAAGAGGGCTTAACAGCTAGCTAAAGAATATTACACCCAGAGATTCAGAATATATATTCTTTTCTTCATCCTACAGAAATTTATCTAAAGTAGGTATTTCAGGGCATAGAGCAAATTTTATCAAATACAGGAGTACATATTTGTGTTCATACTAATGCAATTTAGTAAACTACCCATAATTCAGCTTTTCACACAGAAGAAAGATCTGAGCCATTTTCTCAGATTCTTTTATAATACTCCATTATGTATTTTATTTACTTTTGGAAAATTCTTTGCTACTGTCGTAGCTCATGTAGGCTGATGTGAAAGAGACTAACTTATGAAATAGAAAAATATGTCTCACTGTTCTGAAGGTTACAAAGTCCAAGAAATGGTGTCAACAGGCTTCTACATTGAGGCCATGGTCCTCATACATAGTTCCGTGCACCCTTACACGGAAGCAGGGGAAGCAGGTTCCTTAGGATCTCCCTCTAACGGCACTAATCTCAGAAGAATGCCTTTCTAGGATGTAGTCATCCCATCTCCCATCCACAGACCACCACCTTGGGGAGGAAGACTTCACTACAAATCTCAGGGGCCATAATACCAACACTCAGGCCATGGTAGCAACTGTTATTTCAAATAGCCTGTTTTGTTTTTTCCTGCTGAAATTTTAATTACACTGTTAAACCTTTTGGTTCTTTGAAAATTTGATGTCTCCTCCCCCCATTGCTTTTTCTGATCCTATTTCAGTTTGGGAAAGTTCTAGACATGTGCTCACACCCACTGATTCCCTCCTGAGATGATGCAGTCTTCAGAGTCAGGAAAAGGCACTGCTCATTTCTGTTATAGTACTTTTGACTTCTAGCACTTTCTTGATTCTCTTTTAGAATTTCTTCCCCTCATTATAGTATGCATCTGACATGATATATATCCTTTCTTCTTTGGAGTCTTTAACATACTAAGCACAGTTATTTAAAATTGTCTGATAATGGTGATAGTTACATAATATCTAAGCCTTGCTCCTATATTTGTTTTGTCTCCTCAGATATTTTACAACTTAACACTTTAACATCCTTTGTGACTCTTTTTGATGAATGATAGGATTTGAGGCAAAGAGACCCTTACTGTGAGATTTTGTGTTAGCCTAGTCTGAAATGGGGATCTATGTACTGTTTTCCGTAGCTTAAGAACTAGAGTTCTAAAATTTCTCGACTGTGTTTTCTTTGCATTTGACTTTGACAGTGTTAGCACTATGTAAGCTGCTCCCTTTGGCCTCAGGCTTCCACTGATGGATTATATCATCGCTGTTGTATTTTCTGCTGCCATTGACTTGCCCTCAGAATCTTTCTTTTACTAGAATTGGAGGCATCAGGTCTTTAAAAACAATTATTTATCTTATTTAGTGTGTGTGCATGCCATTCATGTGGAGGCCAGAGAACAGCTTTCAGGAGTCACATCTCTCCCTGCCAGGAGATTAAACTCAGGGCATCAGCATTAGTGACAGCTGCCACCTATTGAGCCATCTCTACAGCCTGGCAGCTCTTTTACCTATAAAGCTATTGGCACGCACTGTTGTCCTGGAATCTTATGATTATACTTTAGTCTTTTAGTAGCTGCATGTCTCTGGATTACAACTTCATAGTTACTTTTCTGATAGAATAACTTAAGAAACAAAGCAAAACAATAAAAAAGAACAAAGTTTTTCACTTTGCCAGCTTCAGTCTGCTATTTGAAAAAAAAAATATATATATATATATTGTTGCTACCTGTTCATTTTTGTTGTTTTCTACCTTAGTTGAGTCAGAATGGTAGAGGGTGCTGCAGAAGGTTCTTCTCAATATAAGGCTTTGGCCAAGTCATTCTCCCTGGAGAACAGATCCCTGCTAAACTGAAGGAACAAGCTGATCTAAACCTTGACAACCCAAGGATGTTTTGATAGACAAGACAAATAAAAATTTAGGAATTATCCTAATGGTGGCTCCCGGAGACTTTCTCTTTTCATGTTAGTCCATACCTAACGTCTGAGAGTCTCTTACACCACTTAAACTTTCCTGCTAGTTACAGACCCAGTGGCTTCCACTCCAGATGAGACCTTGGCTGTACCCATTAGGAATCACCTATCTCTCTAAGCTTCAGGATGACAATTTCAACTTTATTTCTCTGCTGGATTCAAGAAAAGTAATCAAGTCCAGTTTATTCAACCTCTGACTGCAGGTATGACGCTGGTAGCTATGCTTTGCTGTAAGACTCCACATCTTGTTTAATACACCCTTTTGCACCATCTTTATGCACAGAGCTGTGTGTACTTAATCCCCCCTCCTTTGAACAAATTCTTTGAAGAAAGGATCCTAGGTCAACATGTATGTACATTTTATATGTACGCGAGCAGGATACTATCAATTTATCATTCAATTAATGTTTTTTTAAAAAACTTTTTTTATTAATTACACTTCATTCACTTTGTATCCCCCCCATAAACCCTTCCCTCCTCCCCTCCCAATCCCACCTTCCCTCTCCCTTCTCCATGCATGCCCCTCCCCAAGTCCACTGATAGGGGAGGTCTTCCTTCCCTTCCTTCTGATCCTATTCTATCAGGTCTCATCAGGAGTGGCTGCATTGTCTTCATCTGTAGCCTGGTAAGGCTGCTCCCACATCAGGGTGAGGTGATCAAAGAGCAGGCCAATCAGTTCATGTCAGAGGCAGTCCCTCTTCCCATTACTATGGAACCCACTTAGACACTGAACTGCCATGGGCTACATCTGTGCAGGGGTTCTAGGTTTTCTCCATGCATGGTACTTGGTTGGAGTATCAGTCTCAGGAAAGACCCCTGTGCTCAGATTTGTTGGTTCTGTTGCTCTCCTTGTGGAGCTCCTGTCCTCTCCCTATCTTACTATTTCCTACATCTTTCATAAGATTCCATGCGCTCTGCCCAACAGATGGCCATAAATATCAGCATCTGCTTTGATATTCTGCAGGGCAGAGCCTTTCAGAGGCCCTCTGTGACAGGCTCCTAACCTGTTTCCTGTTTTCTTCTTCTTCTGATGCCCATCCTCTTTGCCTTTCTGGTTGGGGATTGAACATTTTAGCCAGAGTCCTCCCTCTTGATTAGTTTCTTTAGGTGTAATCCTATATTATATGTCTATATGAGTGAATATATACCTTGATAAAAACTGCATGGTACTGGCATAGAAACAGAATAGAAGACCCAGAAATAAACCCACACACTTATGGACACCTGATTTTTGACAAAGATACCAAAACCATACAATGGAAAAAAAGATAGCATCTTCAACAAATGGTGCTGGTCTAACTAGATGTCTACATGTAGAAAAATGCAAATAGATCCATACTTATCACCCTGCACAAAACTAAAGTCCAAGTGGATCAAAGACCTCAACATAAAACTAGACACATTAAATTGGTTAGAAGAAAAAGTGGGGAAGAGCCTTGAACTCATTGGTACAGGAGACAACTTCTTGAACAGAACACCAACAGCACAGGTTCTAAGAGCAACAATCAATAAATGGGACCTCATGAAACTGAAAAGCTTCTGTAAAGCGAAGGACACTGTCATCAAAACAAAACGACAGCCTACAATTAATGTTTTATAAAGCCATATTTCAAGATGTTTGTCATTTGATTTCTGTAGAATTGAATAATAGCCATTGATTCTCGGAGGATGGGGAGAGAGAGTCCATCTAGGAAAATTTCTCCTTCACCCCAAGAGTTACCTGGAGTATCAGGTCCAAATCTTGCCCAAGGTTCATTGTGGAATACCAGCTAAACAGATGCTGCCTCTGGACTGTAAAACATTTAGGAGACAACTGTTTTTTCTCTTCTCCCTCCTCTTTGGGTGATGAGGCATTCTCTTCTCAATTATACACTAAGATCAGAGAAGAAATTCCAGCAAGGCAGCTAGTAAACAGGAGGCATGGAACAGCTGTGTTTTTGCTCCTTCTCAGGCTATTTACATCTGCAGTTATTTCCAAGAGGTTAAATTTCCCAAATGCAGAATGTCTTTTATCATTTTGGGAAATTTGAGAGTTTTCCCTTGAAAATGAAAGCTGGGCAAACACCCTCAGTGAGTGTAATGGAAGATTGGCAAACAGGTCTATCACTTGTTAATCAGCTAAGTTCTTAGATGGCATGCATTTGACCTCTGCCTCCAAGGCCTTTTGCTAATATCAGAGCAAATCCCAGTAAGTTACTAAGGGTACATGCCAGCATTCTCAAAGCAGTCCTTTATATCTCCAGCTCTCAGGCCCTGTGGAGTAGAAAGAGAACACTTTTCTTTTTTGGGGGGGGGGGAGTTTTTGGTAAAGTAAAAGTCACATAAAACTTCATATTATAGGCCTTCCATTTCAGCACTAATGGACTGCGAATACTGGTATAAAAAAGATGACTGGCTTATTAATAAAAAAAAAACATAAAGAACAGTACCTAAGTGGAAGTGGGCTTCAGAACCACTAGTTTCATGCAAATCCTGATTTTCTTGCAAAGTGGCACAAAGTGCAAAGAAATTTGGCTAAGTCTTATCAGAATGGTTGGACTTGCTTCTTCTTAAAGAAATTTGGGTAAGTCCTATCAGAATGACTGGACTTGCTCCTTCTTAAAAAGTTGCATCCTAGCCAGGCAGTGCACACCCATAATCCCAGCACTCTGGGAGGCAGAGTCAGGTGAATCTCTGTGAGCTCAAGGCCAGTCTGGTCTACAAAGTGAGTCCAGGACATCCAATGCTATACAGAGAAACCTTGTTTCAAAAAAAAGCCATGTTTTGCAGAGACCTGGGACACAGAGGTTACTTTGGTTTTCCTATTGAACTACAATACCCAAGACCCCACAGAGTGCATGCATACCATTTACTTACCCTAGCATAGTGTCTGACACAAAATGCTCATTCAGAGAACTTCCTTATCATCATTATTATTTTCACTTGGTATACAAAACAACATGCTTCATTCTGACACATATGTATGTATGTATATGTACTTTGATCATATTTGGCCATCCATATTCTCTTTTCCTCCATGTTTCTGCTTTCCTCCTGGCTTCTGCCTTCCCATCTATATTCCTATATAAGAGAGAAACTACAAACTGCTTGTTGAATAATAGTAATAAATGTGGCAGAATGACAGATGGGTAATTTTCCTGAAAAAGGATTGGGCTTACAAAGATATCTTACGTTGTCTCTTTTGGTAAATGGCATGGTAGGAACCTTTCTGAGGATCAGCCCCTCTCTTAAGAGGTGTAATTTTAGAGCTGCTCTGTGTTTTGAACATCCCAAATCAAGGCACAATTATTCTTTCCAATTACAGCAGAGTGAGGTTTCTAGGAACTTGCCCACTCACCCCTGTTCTTCCTGGAAGGTGGGGGACTGGCTCCAAACTTGGAGGCCTCACATATGATCAGCTAGCTGACAAGGATCTCAATCAATACCTGTAATGGCCATTACAGAACCGATTCATTTGTATGATCAGAATGCAAAAGAGAAAATAAAGAAAGAATACATTAAATGAGGGGGAAAACTGATATCCTAAAGAACAGCAAAAACCGCAGTCTCAGTTGGAAGTGGCAAAGAGAAATCATTCATTAGACACACCTAAAACATGGTGACAGAACAATAGAAAGTGAGGGCAAGAAGTTCACTACCCGAAACAGAGAAATAATGCTAGTCTCATTCAAGAAATAGATGTTATGATTAAGGGAATCACGGGAGATCGAAGATATCAAAATAACAACGAAAGAGCTAAACTTACTAGAACAGTGGTTCTCAGCCTGTGGGTCATGACCCCCTTAGGGGTGGCATATCAGATATCCTGCACATCAGATATTTACATGACAATTCAGAACAGTAGTAGAATTGCTATGAAGTAGCAATGAAATAATTTCACGATTAAGCATCACCACAACATGAGGACCTGTATTAAAGGGTCACAACATTAGGAAGATTGAAAACCACTGTACTAGAAAGATTGAAAATTTAAGCTAATGCACACACCTCATAATATAGCTTACAGAAACATAAGGTAAAAGTTTATAAAACCAGAAAAAGAAGGAATCTTTATACCATGATCTTAATTTATCTGTGATTACCTCATAAGATTCTATATCTTAAGCAGGAAAATGCCCAATCTCATAAGGGCAAAACCCCTATTTTTAAAAAGAAAATTAGTGGCAAAAATACACAATGAACAAGTGCTGTTTTCTCAATAATAGAATGTTAAGTTAGCCCAAAAATATTTCTCTGAACATTTTCACTACAAGAATTTATTCATTAATTAATGGAGAAAAGTCACATATTATGAAAACAGGAACAGTAAGGGATTTCATTAGCATAACAAAGGACATGTATAAATGATACACAATATTGTTCCACCTAACAATAAACTTTTACCACATTCCTTTTGAAAGTCAGGAACCAGAAAGAAGGCCTTTTTCATCTGCTTACATTCACTACTGTATTGGAAACCTTACTCCAAGCAATAGATCGTTAAAGAGAAATAAAAAATATAAGTACTGAAAAGAGAAAGTAAAGCTGTTTTCTGGGGATATAGTTGTAAAAAATAAAAAAAATTCAAGAAAATCTTCATATTGTAAAAACGAATAGAGTTAAGTTGCAACATACGCGATAAATATTAAAAAAGGATGAACGTTTCTACCCAGCAGTGGCTACTTAGAATAGGATATTTCCTGTTTTCAAAAGGTGCCAATCACAATAACAACAAAACTTAGCAGATGCCTACAAGTGACTTTCATATAACAAGCACAAATGCTCATGAAGAATAGTGTAAAAGCTTGACTGAAGACTAGTGCAAACAAATCAATAGGCCATGCCCACAAGTAAGGAACAGTGTTCTAAACTAGCAGCCCCTCTTGGGATTAATGCACAGCTTTAATACATAACAGTCTAGTTCCAGCACAGGAGATATGATAGGATACCAGATTTATGCCAGGAATAACTGAATGAACAGAATGTTTTGTGGAGGGGTATAGCGGTGTGGAAATTTGTTTGCCAGATATTCAGATTTTGTATGAGACACACAAATAATATCAGAGCATCAGGGTAGGCGTCGACAGAGGCACAAATTAAGATCTGGTGTAAGAAATATATAACACAAGCAGGTGATGAATGAATCGTTCAGATGTGAGATGGATTTATCAGTGAAAATTACATTAAAATAATTTCATTTTACCCTCTTCAAGTTGTCAAAAAAAGAAATACTCTGACAAGCCTGGTGATTGCAAAAATGAGGCGCAGTGGAGACGCTTACATGGACAAGACAGGCATATTGGTGCAATCATCTTGGAGAGAGCGATTTGTCAGCGTCTAGGGAAGGCAAAGGTATGTTTTTACATCACCCCCCACATTTACGGTATGAAGAAACTCTACAGGCTCTTTACAATTGCTTCCAGCAGATAGAACCAATAAATGGAAGCTAGTTATAACTTAACGATGTCACTGGTCAACAAAACAAAATCAAAGTACACAGTGATGTATGCCTATAGCCACTTCAGAAAATTCTATCTCAGCAGCGAGATGAACCTTATGAATGTAAAAATCCATAACATTTGAATGACTACATACATCACTGAAAAGTGGATATGAGGTAAGTGTAGTTTTTTTTCCCCCAAAAAGATAGACAGTATATACAACAACTTCAAGATTGTGGGCGACACTGAGTGAAGGAGTGTAGTTCTGAAGAATATGTGTGATTGCTTCTGTGATGTTCCTTTGATTAAAGAAGGACCTAAAACACATAGGGGAAAATATTGATATTGAGGAAATTTGATGCTCATAATTAGGCATTTTCTACATTTTCTATGTAATTTTCAGGCACTTATGAAGTAATTTATTCAATAAAAATATGATCAAACCGTAGCTGAAAATTTAAGTGAAGATGTAGGCTAATTCTAGAGCAGAAGACGTTAACACAAGAAAATATCCATCCTGTCACTAGCATTTTGTGGTTTCACAATCTGACTGCAACTTGGATTTGGAAATTCTCCTCCTGATTGTTCTTGGTTGTTCCCAGGAGAAAATCCAAGAAACTTCTGGATGCTTCCTCTCATGTTTGCATTTTCAAGACTTGAATTTGGCAAATGAATAAAGGAACATGAGGGGAGTGGAAGGAGATGTGGAACTCAGTCTATTTAGAAGCATGACTCCTATTTAATTTAGAATTAGAAGGAAAATAAAAGAAGGTGTTGAAAGCTGAGTACAATTTTTGTCTTTGGAAAAACATGCCATGGATGAGTAGCCTAAGATAAAATGTTTTAGCATGTGCCTCAATATTTTAGTTTCAGAGAGGTTTGGAATGCCATTTTCCTCTTTCTTAAAACCAAACCAAACCAAACCAAGTTAATAAAAAAAGTTTGTTAAAGAAAGAGATTGCTTCAAGTTCCAGTTTTTCAAATATGTGGTATAAGTATATATCAGGAAAGAACTTATTAAAACGAATTTAAACTAAATACAATGTTTTACCATTGCAAAAACATTGACTCTGGAAAGGGATTGGAAAATCATGAAAACCAGTTCAGCAATACTACTGGTATTGCTCATGTAAAATAAATGTACTAGAAATGACATTTAAGGTTACCTTCTAAGTTTCATAAGAAGCAAACAGCATTCCAAACACATACTGGTGACATTTGCAACTTTTTCTAAACACATTTATAAAATTACCGTTTTTCCTTCTACCTCTGCTCAATTACCAGTATCCAACTGGTGTTTTGGTTATCTTCGAGACTCAACAGTATTTTATAAAACTCGTAAAATGATATGAGTTTTAAGTCAGTTAAAAAAACATTCATTAATATGAACCTGGTCATAAAAAAAGAGAAGACTCTTTCCCAGGGATGTCTGAAGTTGCAGCACAATGTGTGAGGTGCTCACCACAGAAGAATGACAATTTTAGGTGTTAAGAATTCTGAATTTCACATATCAGAAACTGGTTGTATTTCCCCTGCACACTTTAAAGGGGCTATGAAATACAGCAGGAGATTTTCTTCCCATAATCTGTAATATCCTTGGGGCATCAAAAGGGAGTTTACTGACCTTATTTTTTATATTCTACCAAGATGCAAGTTGCATCTCCCAGCTTCTAAATAGAGGGATGGGTATTTAGATTATATAGTTGGAGGAGGACTAAATGGGTTCAGATTTTAGAGCTCACTCAGGCAAGATGTGGCAATTTTGTGTTTCTGTTTTCTCTCAGAAATGCACACACAACACATTCAGAAAACATGCCCTCAATTTAGGTCCTCAGGTCACCATTAATTGTATGGTACTTATTTTTGGTGACCCACACTCCAAATGTTGCAAATTAGAAATACACACGGGTCCTAGAATTAAAGACAGATGGTACCAAAAGAAGATCAGAGAAGTCAGTGCTGCTTTGCCCAAAGCCATGCTTTAGGGCCTGAGAGTCAGTGTGAGGAAGAAAATGTCCATTCTCCAATAAGACATAGCCCTGGAGCACTAACAGGAGCACAGAAGAGGCCTTTCAGCAATCCAAGAGCACCTTGCAGTCAACACAGCATGAGCAGTGGATGAGTCCGGACCAGAATTACTTAACAGGTAAAGATTATACTATTAATGCTCAATCTGATGGATTTTGTCAGAACAGATGTTAATAATAGTGATGAATCACACTGTTCAAAAGGATTCCATTTACCTTTTGATGGGCTGGTTCTTCCTTTACAATATTTAAATGAGCTCCCCTTATTTGATCCCCATAAACCCAATTTCATTTTTACTTGTAGCAACTTCTTGTATGATACAAATGAGATAAATGAGGGGGATTTTGCCCTGTCATTGGGATGATTGAGGACAAATGGGAAAATCTGTTTGGTCCAACTTAAGACAATTTCTTGATTATAGATTGTTAAGTGGTTTAAAAAGTCTTCAGTAAAATTGCTTTAGCCATATGCATGATATTCTGCTCATCCCCATTTCAAATAAAAAAAAAATAAAGAAGGACAAGCAAGGGAAACAAACATTTATTGAGCCAGGCACTGAGCTGGATATTTTCAATAATGACACAAATAGAAATATAGTGACCATAGTATTCTGGCATGTCTAAGATTCTGTTTGGCAAGCATTTTTGGCATGCAGTAAAAATGAAGTGAGAGAAATTAGCATAATCTTCATATTATTGACAAAGATTTAACTATCCATGTTGTCCCTACAAAGTGGATGGAGACAAATGAATACATTTGCGAAAACCAGAAAGTACAATTGTGTAATAAAGATTCACAGAGTGAAAAATGCAAGAGGACAAGTCATATGAGTTTAACACTGTGTAACCCTTTAACGCGAAAAAAGTACATACAATAATAGTGACATAAGTTTTTAAAATCAAAATGGGATTATTTCTGATGAATGGCTGACTCTTCCGATACCATAATATACTTAATGGTTAAAATCAAATAAAGAGGATATTTAATTCTTGGGAGTTTGGGAAAATTAAATTAATAATTCATGATTATAGATCTTCTAGCAGCAAAAATTCTTCAAGGAGACCACTTTATCCACATCCATGTAATTCAGTTCATTTGCATTTCAAACGAAAAAAAAAATAGAATCAGGGGAGGCAAAGGCAATAAACACCTTTGAGCCAGGCACTGTGTTGGGTATTTCAAATGTAATGATACAGGTTATAATTGCTTTGGCCAATCACCTTGAAGTGACTCACCAATAGGAAAAATACACTCCCTACATTTTTTCAAAAAATCTGATGACTCACTAAGGAGTCTTTCTGCACTTGACTCCTCAGCCAATGTCTACAAACTATTGAAATGTAAAAAAGATCCATAAAATCTAGCATACATCTGCAAAGTGATGAATTAGGTTTATTATTAGGTTAAAAATGACAACAATAGCAATTACTTCTAACTTCCCACTTAAGGTTAAATTTTGCTTGGCATTTTGTAGGGAAAGAGCAAGAAAGAGGTAGTGGCAGCTCTGGAAACAGGGAACTTTACGCTGGAGCGGAGTATTTGCTTCAATATGGCTTTGCAGAAGACACGATCACTTAACGGGCTGCATCTGGATCACTTTGGCTTATACAAGACTCTTCCACTGTTTATAATTAATGACAGAGCACAAAAGCAAGTCTCAAGGTGCAAAGAACACTAAGGATCACATGAAGCAAAGCCAAAGGGTTGACATTTCAGTAATTGGTGGATTGTACTTTAAACACATTAAAACCCCAAGTTAGCTATACAGTGACACACAATATCACTTGTAAACGAAGATTAAGAGAAAAAAAAATCAGCACATTCACAGTTTCAACAGAAATATATGATTACATATATGATTACATATTTTTAGTTTTGCTTTATAGACATAGACACAATTATTTTGAAATTAGATGTTAGATCGTAAGTTATTAAATAAAGATTTTTCATTTGCATTACATGATAAATTTTACAACAAGATGATTATATATTTCAATATGGCATATACTGGTTTTGAACCACAAAAGCAATATAATGGAAAAGAACAGATGTTCTCGAGCTAGGAGTGTCACACATAAGAATATATCAACTATTCCATCAACACCTGGCCAAACATAAAATGTGGTAGCTTTCATTTCTAACTATAAGCAGCTTTGAAGAAAGGTCATTAGGATGTGGAAGGGAGGTAGTTTGAAAATTAAAAATCTTTTTCTCAGGAATTTAGTAAAACATGATTTTTCAGAGGTATTTTTCTAATGCCGTTTTTTTTTTTTTCATTTTAGAGAATGTGATAAAAATATTGCCTTCCCAGTTTTCAAAATGTGCACAGAAGCCCGTATCTCCAACTTTATCCAGGGGGGCATAATTTGACCATAATTATTAAAGTTTATGTTTGATAGTACTGTTGCAGTTACAAAAGGTTATTAGAATTTTTTTCTCCTTTCAAACAGTAGACAAATATTAATAAACATACTAATCTTATCTGTGAGCCCCTTTATTCATTGACCAGACCATATAGCCTTTTTACTCTATGTGTCTCAATGCTTATAACTTGAGATAGAAGGAATTGGCATGAACAGAAGAGCCATTAGCTCGTGGTCTTATGAGCTTTGTGTGCCTCTTAGCAATTAACTCATCATTACATGTAGACTCATCATTTTCAGTAAAATTTGAGTTACTGGATACTCTTCATTAGGTGGGGGCTCTGATATGTCCCAGACTTTGGAAAATTCTGTTTTCTGCCGTTCTCCTCCATTAGAAATGGATACCATGCAGAACTCAAACACAAAATTACCATCTTGGAAAATAAAACTCTTGAGGAGAAATTCTCATGTGATTTACAGATGTCATGTGTATTATTCATAGGAAAGGATTGTAATTCTAAGTAGATTTTCTGAAGCAAACAGTCTATATTTCATAGATTCTCTTTAATACGGTCAGCATCTACTCATCAAGATAGCCCAGATTTGTTAGATGATGACTTGAATCTTTTAAGCATGTGCATATTTAAATGAAACATTACTTATGATCTCAGTTTGGGTTTGTTTCTATGTGGAGACTTAAAAATTGGTTCATCTTATGCAGAGCCCAAATTATTGTTTATGGGTGTTTTTGTACCTGTAGACCCCAAGTTTACTACTGATCTTTCAGGAGAACAACAGGTCCTGGAAAAAGGGACTGAAAAGGTGTAAGGTACAAGTGTGTAGAACTGGTAAGCCAACAGAGTTGCAAGGGTTCTGTTCTACCTGACTCAGAGAACAGTTTTCTATGAAGTATGGTCTCAGGCATTCACTGCCTAGGTCACGGGCATGTTGGCACCTGGGCCTTTCACTTGCAATTTTAGATTTTACTTAACTCATGAGAATTAAAGACAGACCTAGAAGAAATTATAGAAACATTTTTTTGAGAGGATTAACCTATTTATTTAAGACAGAGGAAAGAAGTGGTCAGAATTAAAAGAAATGATCCAGGTCTTGCAACCTACTAGCAATGCTGTGACCTGGAACTGGGCGCTAAGGGCTCAGAGACTCTCCCACCAGTGCCCGTATTGTGTTTACACCAAAAAATCAGAAAAGAAACCTTGTTCAATGAAGTATGCGTGAAACTTTCATCCATGGCAAATCAGCGAATAGCTAATCAAGGTCATTACTAATTTTCCATCAGTGTGCAGAACTTCAAAGTGCACACATTGTCCTCTTCAGGGGTTGGCATACAATTCAGTGTCATCCAAGAGTGCATCAACATTTCGTTTCATAAAGGAGACTCTTGAATCATGCATGGGTTGATTGGTTTATCTCCCTTCAAGCTCAGACTCAGTTAAAGTGAATGACACTATTCACTCCAGTTCTGTGATGATTCAATTAAACTATACACAAAAATCCCTGCATATTTGACTGGTTAGTCTTTCGATCATTTTGTCATCCCCCTTTTGACTTCTCTTTTGTTCATCTCTCCATTTATTTAAAAGAAAGCCATTTAAGATAAAATTTGCTTTCCAATCAATGCACTTTTCTTCCAAAATGAAACCTTTAAAAAAAAAAGTAAAGAAAGGCACTTTGTAAAACCTATACAGATCTGTTTTTTTCTTGTCTATGCTAAATTGAAGTTGCTAAGGGCAGGCTTAGTCGTTTTGCAAATGATGGGCAGCAAAGGGTAGCTGAATAAAAAAAGGGAAAAATGAAAAGGAAAAAGAAAAAGAAAAGAAAAAGCTGGTTTTCCATCAGGACAAGCTTTCCCAGTAGCTCAGGTCCTTCAGTTTCCCATTAACTGAGGACTCACCGGTTCCCTTGGATCATTTCAAGCAGTCTCCCAGTTTTGATTTTACATATGCAACAAGAGTTTGGCTGCTTCCCACCAAACTACAGTGAATCACTAACCTGAAACTGACTACTAGAACTGGTCTCAGGCACTTAGGAAAATATATCATCTATTAAGAATCAGTGACACAGCTGATGGTAAATTGTGCTCATATTAAAGTTCCTTCTTCTATGCATTTGTTAAAACTTATCAGAGAGAGTTTTGCCATTTATGCCCGTTTCATCAATAATCCAGTGGATATACAGTTTCCATGTGCTTCATAACTTGAGTTTTTAGATAGTTTTTACAACACTATATATTTTTATGATTCAGAGCAAAAGGTTCTTTAATCTACATGGGCAATGATTATTCATGAAACATGACTGGAAAACAGGCAACAAGTACATACAAGAACAGAGATTAGGGCTGATGGCTCCACACAGGAATGAGCATGGCGTCACATATAAAAGGTGATTTTTCTACAGATGAATGTCTCATTTCCTGTCTTTCTTAGCACTACATGTTATCGCAGCACACATATTTACACATGATCCTAGAGTCTGACTCATACGATGTCTGTATAAAATGAAGTACACGTGCAATATATGAAGCTGAATGGGTGCTGAGCTTTAAAGAATGAAGTACAATGAGCACATCAATGAAGGTGTTTCCGCAGTCCTGTAAGAGTCTGAAGACATAACTAAGATAGCAAAAAATTGGTTCAGATTATTCAGCAAGTCATAGAAATAAGAATACTGAATTTCAAAAGGCCTTACAGATTATTGGTCTAACAGAGAAAACGGAAATCTCAAATAGATAACTGGTCTTTCCAAAGTAAAATAGGACTAGAACCCAGGTGTCTTGGCTTCTACTATGCACTATTTCACTCAAGCAGCGTCTTTCAACAGGAAATATTTGACCATAAAGACTCTAATAAATGAATAGGAGTATAGATTTGATTTTATTTCATGGATATTAACTTATTTTTGTGGAATGTAACTTGACTTTAGTCAGCCATATTTCTCATATATGCAAAATTATATATCCAAAGCAGATTTTTAAAATGTTAAACTATGAGTAACATATGCATTATCAATTTTATATTGGCAATTTTTCAATAAATGCATTTATTTGTCACCTGGGAAGGAATAGATATGTTGGGAAAGGTTTAGTTTGAACTAGTTTGACGTTTATTCTCTTTGTCAGTAGTTTCCAGGGTGAACTGGATTAACCAGCCTCCTTAGAAGCTGTGTGAACTTTACACATCAGAATCATAATCATTATGTGAATTTTAGATCACTAATAGTTTTGTTTTTGCTTTCTTGATGCATACAGTGTTGCTCATTTCCAGTGAAATAGACTTGCTCCATACTTTCCCAGAGGAAAAAAAACAACCCATCATGAAAATGGTCATAGAGAAAAATGATTCTCCAGCTTGACTGTGCGCATGAATTATCTGGAAGTTTGTAAATGCAGACTCCAATTCTGTATGTCTTCAAAGAGGCTTGAGATGTTGCAAACAAAATTTCCAAGTAGAGCCCACATGATGCCAATGTTGTTGTTCCTCAGACAGTCAGTATGGAGGATTTGGGGTATTGAATGAGCCTGGACAACTTCCCTGAATGCTTCTATTTCTCACAATGTTTCTGTACTGGAAAAACTATGCTTCAGGTGTTTGCATTTGCAGTTTTGAAAGCCTTGGCTACGAGTTTACTTTCAGCTATCAGAGAATCTCAGTCCTCTTTCTATCAACATGTGCTTGTTTGGTGAAATCTTAACTCACAAGAGGTGAGTACAGATCTATATCCAGTTAGCAAATTGATTTGCCAATAAGTGAGATGAAAAATAAAGGGAGACAGAGTATAGTTGAGTCAGGGATGCTCCTAATGAATGGAGATCCAAGGCTTTGAGACTTCTCACGAAGCCTGCTCTTGGAGTTGGCTTGAGATTCTCCAGTCCCCCGACCTTTGAAGCTTTTTATTTTTTTAAATCACTGAGTAGATGCTTGCTTTCCTAGAACTTTTATCTGGACATTTCTGATGTGAGCAAGCCTCTGCCAAGAGTTTGCAAAGGCATCTATTCCAAAGAAATGCTGATATTTGGTTTTACTTAAAATCCTTGCGTGTTCAGGATTACTCAGAAAAAAGTGAACAAAACAATGTCAAACCTCTCACTTGGAAACCAATAGTAGTCATCACTCTCCTTTTTCATGGTGGTTTGTAAGAGTCACCCATAGGTGGGCGGGGCCCTAAGCTTATGGGAGAAATATTTTAGGTCTATAGAGAACCCTAAAACCCTAAATCAGTAATGGTTGCTGTTTAAAGTATCCTGGAGGTTTAAAAAAAAGTCAGATAAACTGTATTCTATTGTAGTCAATTGAGTTTATCACCCACTCCACATGCCTCAGTGGGCAATGGTTTGGCCTGGCATCTCCCTCTAACAGAGATTGCATATACTATATGTACTTTGAATACTCATTGTAACCTTGCAGCAGAAATTACTGTACCCACTTGAACACGTAAACAACAGTACTGGGAGGTTAGAAAATAGTCTTTACTTTACCTAACAATAGAAAAATAGTCTTCAAAAATACATTGCTAAGCTTATGAGTTTGTATTAAAGTAGAGTTGTATGTACAATAAGGCAACACTTCTATTAGCATCCTTCAATGATAACCTATTAGATTAAAGTTAGTCTTTGGGAATTTTTTTTCTAGTAAGAAAATATCAGGGTCCACAACAAATCGCCTGTCCTGCTTAAACGAAGGACAGAAAACATTTGAAAATGGTTCACTATGTGGAATTCATTGGCCTAATTTTGGAAGAAAATTTTATTTTCCCAAACTATATTTTCTAGAGGCCTTAGAATAAAGCAAAGTTTAGACTAACCCATGTTTAACATATTCAAATTATCTTAAGAAAAAATCGGGGGCACGATTCCATTTTCATATAGGCAATGGGTCAGTAAGGTATAAGGACTGATGTAAACAATTTGGCTGGTGTCCTGGAATGTATTGTTTCAAAAAGTGCTATAATTGGGCCATCCTAATAAAAATAAAAAGGAGTGTAACAGCTTAGCAATCAGTTCTTATAAGCATTTTCTTATGGCCTTTTCAACATATCTGTCATCGTCTTATGCTAAGCCATTTTGGAGGATTTGTACCTTCTGTCACATGCCAAATGTACTGCAGAGGCTATACCTATTGGCACCATCCTTCAAGAACAGTAGGTGATGTGCTTTTTTCACTGAACACATGTACATATATATATATATATATATATGTATACATATATATACATATATAACTAATAGCAAAAAGCAAATCTGCAAATCACAGGAAACAAATCAATTTGTTCTGGAGATCAGCTGTTGAAAAGACACAGTGTTGAACATGAGAATGAAAAGGAGTGAAGTAGTGCTTTTTGTTTCTTAACCCACATTCTGTAACATTTGCTAGCAGACTACATTGTTTCACGACTCTGTAGTGTTACCTGAAGAAAAATCACATTTTAGCCAATTGTTCCATAAGTCTAGCCATCAGTGAAAGGAGTGCATGAAACATGTAGGATCCAGGTAATCCAGCCTGCCCACTTGGAGTCTGCAGTTGCTCAAGTCTGCAGCAAAGCTGGCCAGATCTTTCTCAGATTGGTTTTGTTCAAGCGATGGAGGTGCCTTCTTGATGGATTCCCCAAACAAAGCTGTGTTCTGAGCTCGTGAATCTGGCATTAACACCAGGATGTTGTTATCCATGACCCCAGACACCTTGGCATACTCCTTACTGGTTTCAGGAACCCTGGGCTTCTCTGTCTGGTTGTTTTCTCTCTGTTTGGGGAACAATGATAGTACTCCATCCGTGTTGACTTTGTGAATCTCTACGTAATCTGGGGGTTTAGTATAGACAATGGGGACTTTCTCCTGGAGCAGCGGCCATGATGTGTTTTGTTTAGTCTCAGAATGGAAGCTTTTCATCTCCTCCTTTGACGCCACTTCTTCTTCCTCTCCAGTCTCAAGGGTTTTAGAAAACTTTAGAACATCTTTTCCTGCTTTGTCCAGGAAAGAAGCCATTGCATCCACAGGACCTCCAGCTAGCTTGCACACATCAGCAATACTGTGGTAAGGGGATCTTGGCATGTGCTGGCCAGGCAGTAAAGGCCATGTTGAAGATTTGGATACATCTGCATGAAAATATGGGATGCTGCTTTGGGGGTTCTGGGTGGGAGGGATATTTGCCTTGGGATTCTCTGGTTTCTCAATGATCTCAGGGATGTGGAAAGTAGGGGGGTAGGCCTGGGGATCCTCACACTTTTCAGACAAAAGAGAATGGCTGTCATAGCTTCCATGACCTGAGTCACTGTCAGGATCTAGGTGTGAGGGCTTAACACCTTGACCTGGATATTCTTTGGAACGGGATGGCATTAGCCGATCATCCTCATTGGCATCCACTTCTAAAAACTCCACCAGCAAGTCCTCAGAGTCAGAAGTTGGGGGAAAGTCTTGGCACCCCAAGGCACTCAGCAGTTCTTCAGACTTGCCCTTCTATTGAAACACAGATACAAGGAGAGATGGCTGTTAGCTTTATCACACGCCACACTCGGTAGCACAGCTGAGCGGAATCTGAGCAGAGTAAAGGGGCTTTGCTCCTGAGGCAGCAGCCAAGCTGTGTCTTGCTGAGTCTTGGAATGGAAGCTTTCCACCTCCTTCTACTCAGCAGAAGGCTCTTTTGAGCCATCTCACAGATGTACTGTGAGATGTACCCTGACTGTAGTGTGTGTCAGGCCACCTAGAAGCACTTTGTGAATACTATTTACCAACTACTTTTCTTTAGATTTTTCATAATTTTTCACCTTTTCTCTACTAGTGGTCATGAACTTAATGGGCCAGTACTTTAGCACTCAATATATCATAAGTGTATAACTATGAAATGAAAATGTCTTGTGAAACATTTGAAGTCATACACCTGACAGTGGTAGTCACTGGCTGAGTAGTTCGGGGATGTGGTGGCTGGTCTCCTAGCAATCCTTCCCCACCCCACACACATTTTCGGGAATATGGTGAGAGTGAATTGGTCTGCGTCTCTGGCTTCCCCTACCACCCTTTTCCTTCTCACACTCCTCCTTTTACTAGTTCCCACCTCTCCTTTCCTTTCTCTTCTGATGTTATTTTCCCCATTCCTTCTCCATGTCTTTCATCTCCTTCCTCTTCCTCTCATTTCCTCCTATTCGACATTGTCTCCTCTACTCCCGCTTTCTTCCCTCGTCCCTCAACCTTCTCCTCTTCCAGTCTCCTCTTATTTCCCCTCTCTTCTCAGTCCTCTGACTTAAGCCATGTGCCTAAGCTTTGGCTTTTATCTCTTATCAGTATGACTTGGGGTAGGTTACTTTCCTTGCGGGACCACAGCTTCTCCCATTTCATGATGGGAGCAATACTATATATCTCCGAGGGTTCTTCTGAGCATTAGATATAATGTAAGAAGGAATATAAAAAGTACAACCCTAAAGTAGCCATTTATCATGAGGTCTCTGAGGCTAGCGGGTTCAGTTGTTAGATAGACAGCTGAGACACTCCTGTTGGCTTTATAAAGGTCAGTACTAGACTGGAGAGCAGAGGTAGGATCGCTGGAGAGAGGAGCTAACTCCCTAACTCTAGGGAGTAATAGTTGCAATCAAAGTGATTTTGGAATACAAGTCAAACTCACTTTTACATTCTTATAAGCTTAAATTCATGGTAATAACATCAACTGGCATTCGCTTTTAAATAAAGGGAAGGCTCTTCTATACATCACTGTTAAGGTCAAATTGAAATTACACATTTCAACCTAGAGACACATGCTTTAATTCCATATAGGATCAGTCTCACGTGCTTTGGAAAACACCAGCTCGTACAGTACTGACTGACTGCTCACATGGAGCATGGAGACAATAGAAAATTCTTTCACAACAGCTTAGGTAAAGAACCTTGAAGTGGAAGCTTGGAATTCTAGTGTAAGGGAGACAGCGGTAGTTAGTTAAAACATCTGCTCTCTTTCTAAACTCATTATTTGAACAAAATGGTCACCTCTGTCTCAAGGATCAGCTCCGGGCAATATTGATAGCCTCACCATGAATTTGTGTGTTTCTTAGCATTCTCTCCTTGTGCTCTGACTTTTAGAATATGATGCTTAACACAGTCATCCATGTGTTTCCTTCTGTTAGCATACATGCTGATGAGGAGAGGCCGCTGGAAAGGGATGATTGAGAGGATCATACTGAATTGATGAGGACTGTGTGTGTATGGGTGAGCTTAATTATCACCAGGCAGTGAGTCGCACTCCATTCTCCGCTTCTGGCACTTACCTCCAGTAGATGAGTATCAAATCCTTTTATTTTTGGCCCAGGAACTGGTGGAAAGATGCAGGTCATCATGCTATAAAATAATTTGTGAGAGTGGATAAATGACTCATCTTTTCATTGTAATATTTGAAAGAGGTCTTTCTTTCTTTCTTTCTTTCTTTCTTTCTTTCTTTCTTTCTTTCTTTCTTTCTTTCTTTCTTTCTTTCTTTCTTTCTAATTCCTAAATAGCTGTAAGAGGTTGAATTCTGTCGCTGTATAAAAGTAACAGTAAATGATAAAGGTAATTATGAAGACACTCATTACACCTTATGCTGGCTAACTTTGGATGGTGATTTTAAGCTACTGTATTATTGGTTCTATTTGATTCTCTCAGTGTTAGCTGCTTTTTCCAGCTCTAAGTCCTGTGGGAAAGATCATTGGATTCAAATAAGTACATTTTAATACCTTTTTTTTTAAACCACCGATAAAAGATTAGTTTTTTTGTATAAGCAAAAGTTCTGGGACTAATGGATAAATGGGGTACTTAGGCTGTTTGCTCGATTCCACCATCTTTGTATCAGTGCTTTTTGTCATTATCCCCAATGACAACGACTGGGAAAAGGGCTGAAAGGCAGTGTAGTACCTATAGCCCTTCAAAGCCACTGCCCAGACCATAATCAAACAGATGACAGCAGAGAGGATGGCCACAATGATCCACACAGTTGTATCTTTCAAGGTGAAGTCTAAAAAACAAACAACCAGAGAGCTTTGATCACATATAATATCATCATTAAAAACCAACTAGCGAACCAATATAACACATGAAATTCTTGAACTCAAGATTTTTTTCTTTCAACTTATATCTCTCTTTTTAAAAGCAATCCATCAGAAGTAGGTAGGCATAAGACAGACAAGGAGGTCAGAATGAATGACCAGTGAGCCCTTGGAGGACATTCTAAGCTTATTCCTGAAACTTTAGTCTAGAAACTGGTGTTTAGCAACTGTGATTCAGGCAGTAATACAACTTGCCCAAATGTCTTTTTGTTAGATTAAGAGACGATACTCACATATTGAACAACTTTTCAAGATAAGGCTCAAAATAGTTTCTACATTAATAACCATTACATGCAGTTTTATTGTTCATAATAGTTATAAATATAGGTAAAAAATTATAGTCAAAACACTTACCATTCGGTATTTCAATGGAATTCTCTTGGCCCCAACTACTCCAGTATCCATGGTCTGGCTTGCAGCGAGTCTGGACAAAATACTTTTGTCCTGGATATAAGTCAAAAACCTTAAAGTGTGTTTGCTGCCCTGTAAAATGGGTCTAAGGAGGAACAAGAAAAGCAGAAGTCACTTCTTACTTTTTGCATGAGGAAAAAGACTTTTCTTCTAAACCATAAGATAATGGGGAGTTAGGTGGACATAGCTCTATTGAGAGAATGCTTTGTTTTCAGCAATCTATTCTATCTTTTCCTTCTTCCTGTTAAACATTCTCTCACAAAAATTTAAAAGGTGAAGCAGGTAGATTTCTGTGATTTTGAGGCCAGCCTAGTCTACAGAGTGAGTTCCAGGAAAGCCAGGGTGACACAGAAACACACTAAAAACACAACAAAATAAAACAATTAAATAAACAAATAAGAGATTTTCTATGTATTCATTTGGAACTCTATTTCACTCCCTCCTAACTTAATGAAATAGAGGATATTTGCTAACAAATTGACTCATGTATGTATGTATATGATAACAAAATTATTAGTTTTCCAGTTCCAATGAAGTAATTGATTCAAAAGATTATTAATTGGTGTTAAAACTACTATGTGGAGGAAGTCCAAGCCTTCATGTATTTTGAAGTAATTGTACACGAATAAAATGTTATTTAGCAATGACGACATCAGGTTTCTACTTTCCTAATGTAGGACTCAGATTTACCGTCATTTATACCAGGTCAACCAAATGTCTCATGCCACCTGATGATGAATGTAGTATGAAGTTCATACTAATTACTTATAGAGTGTGTTGAGCTACATGTTATTCAAATTGAATCTAAGTCTTTAAAGTTTGGTTGTAGAAAGTACAGGAGCAGGGATATCAGCTAAGTGATTACAGAGAGAACTAATAAAAAGGAAAGATTGTGTGACATCCTAATGAACTAGCAGCTTCCTGGCCTCAGTACACCAAAACTGTCCTGGAGTAGACTTTGGTTTGGACAAACCAGTTGTTAAGGATATTTTTAAAGAAACTGAGACAGGGCAGATTAAAATATAGACTAGCTACTATATGTTATTTAGAGATCTTAATTACCTTTTTAAAATATAAAACCCTATTCTTTTGGCTACATTTGCAAATGCCCCCTTCTCAACGGAAACATATACTAAGACGTTTAAGGGCAGAATATCATAATACCTGTAATTGTGGCATTATATTTTTACACTGAAGTATTACAAAATATTTCTTTCAAAACATATTGACCATGGAAAGATTAAGCAGAAATTCTCTTGCCTCCAGCCTCAGTATAGTTTCTGTTCTTCCACAGGTATCTGGATCTGAGACATACTTAAGAAGGTAAACTGGGGCCTTAAGGTGGAACCTGTCCAGTACAAACAGCTGTTGCTGTGCGAGTTGTGAATATGAACATCTTTCAGTCTCAATAGAGGGGAGAAGGCATTTCTGTATTCAGGAGGGCCATGTCTGTGCGTGGTGGGCAACCAGTTAGAGAAATAATCTACTCTATTGTGAGAGATTTATCATTTCCAAATGACATGATTCCCCCAATAAGCTTCTGTTTGACTCACCTCCCACTCATCTGCTTCTTCAGACCTCAATCGAATTTCGTACTCCATTGTAAACCAACCAGTTTTTATATCAGTTATGCTGGGTGGGGACCATTTTACCCACAGATACGTTTTTTTGTCTTTTAGCTGTCTCACTTCTAAAGTCAGGTTCCGAGGAGGCTCTGGCTCAACTGTAGATATAAACGAAATTTTAGGTTTTTTTTCTTTTCTTGTTTTGACATTCTTTTCTGTTTTCTACATGACTTGCATTTTCTATCAGCCCAATTTCCCCACTGCATTACACGCACCTTGAGGACGCGATAAATACCTTCTCCCACTTAATATGTGATCAATCATGTTTTTACTTAAAGATGGGGTTTGAATGGTAACAATAAGAAACACCTGTTTTGGCTGCATTCCCCACTTTTCATCAGCTGGGTGTAATGAAAAATGAAATCACTTTTCATTGGGGGGTGGTTACTTGCAGTTTGTTCATGCCTCACTGGAAGATCCTATACAGGTAGCACTAATTGAACTCAGGGTATTATTAAAAACAAACAAAACAAAAATGAAGACAGAAAGTTGGAAGGGAGATGTGTGAATACTGTAAGGCCTTGGCCTGCTTTCCCTTACTGAATTAAATTAGGGAGACTTGAGTAATTTCAAACCTTATTAACTGCTTCATAAATTATTCTCTAAGGAAAATAATGCACATCATTTTCCTGACCCCCTCTCTTCTTCTAGCAGTTAATTATTTTATGTGCTAAACCTTAAAAGCCATTGAAGCTATGTTCAACTGCCCTGCTGCATAATACTGATCATGTAAAGCAAGGGACACCTCTCAGATTGACTCTTCTACCATAAAAATGCCTTCCCCAGACATAGACGTGATCTTAACCTTCAGCCAGTTACTACTTACTATTGCTGTTGTTGTTGTTATTATTATATTTTAGGGCATACTTGAACCCAGGGCTTTTAAAATATGTTGCTAGGCAGATCCTACCATTAAGTTATATCTTCATCACCTTCAGCAGTCTTTGTGTAATACTATCTCAAATTAATAATGAAGTAAACATAATATTGTTGAGAACCGAGTTTCCGTCAAAGCATTTTGAGTGATTCCTGTGAATACAGAATCCGAAGATCCTTTTAAAGACCTTCATTTTCACAGAGTATCCCTGTCTTCTACAAGGAGAAAGAAAAGATATTTGGAGCTGTTGAGATAGCTCAGTGGGAGTGCTTGCCTTCACGCCCAGCTTTGGGTTCCATCTTCAGCACAACCTCACCAGACAAGAAAAGAAATTTGAGTTGGCTGGTAATGAGGGCAAGACAGTTGCAGGGGAGGACAGAGGGAAATATTAACAAAGGAGGCAGACAGAACACTCATGCTGGGTATAATGAGTGCTAACGTTGAGGGAAAATATAAGAACACGAAGATCCCAAGCACCAACCTTACTATGAAGAATCAACGCTGTTGGTGTGAAATGCTCCCTCAGCAAAGACACTGTGAGTGTTCTCACCTTTCCTATCTGGAAGCCACCCATGAGCCAGGAAGACCCAGATGGAGTCTGACTTTTGACTTTTAACTATGTAACAGTAACAAGTTGCCCAGCCACGTCCCTGTCCCTTACCTATGTAAGTGACATCCACATAAAGTGGATCCGAGGTGCTGCTTCCCATTTGGTTAGTAGCATTTACTGTGATGATGTATATTTTCCATATGGAAGTGTACTGCTTGCTAAAGAAACAGGAGTTGGGGCCACTGGTTTTGTAGTCTGGACATTCATAGGTGGTTTTCTCTCTGCAACGAGTAAAGCATTAAGAGTGAGTAAGAAAATAAGAGCCTAGCTTTTGTTCTTAATAGTTTAGTATTACTGGATTTTGAGGACAAGGCTTTAAAAAAATAAGAATGAAAGCAGAAAAATGGGTTCCCGTGGCTCTGTGCTCTACCCATATCAGTTGGGGGTGAGCAAAAGAAGAGCGTGAGGAGAAGTGGTAGGAAGATTAATTTAGCACTGCGCTCTGCTCTTCGCCAACCCTTCTTTTCTGCAGGTGTTTCTACAAACCCTGTGGCTTTTCCCCTCAGTGGCGAGGCATGCTCGTGCAAAGAGTGCCGATATTGGGTAGCCTTAGGCCGTCGGGACCTTCCTTAGCACATATACACATTATCGGGTCACCCATAGTGCAGTGCTGGTCACACAAACATGCAGAGCTGCATCTCTTGAAAAGGATTCAGAAGGAGACACACGGATGTCAGTGAACTTTAGACGGTGTCAAGTGGGCAACAAAGTGAAGCGGCCACGAAACGGCCATCTTAGCCCCACAGTACTCATTAAGTCGCTCATATTTAAACAGCCTCAACTCTAGTCACGCCACACAAGGGTTAGAGGTTGCCTCAATCCTTGATTCTTTTTTTTTTCACATTTTTATTTTATATTAATCACAGGTTATGTACTTTGTATCCCAGCTGTAGCCCCCTCCTGCATTCCCTTCCTATCCCTCCCATCCCTCCCTCATCTCCTTCCTGTCCCTTTCCAAGTCTGCTGATAGGGGAGGTCCTCCTCCCCTTCCTTTTAACTCTAGCTTATCAGGTCTCTTCAGGACTGGCTGCAATGTCTTCTTCTGTGGCCTAGCAAGGCTGCTCCTCCCTCGTGGGCGAGGAAGTCAAAGAGCCAGCCATTGTGTTCATGTCCGAAATAGTCCCAGTTCCCCTTACTAGGGTACCCACTTGGGTATTGAGCAACCATTTGCTACATTCAAGCAGGGGTTCTAGGTTATATCCATACATGGTCCTTGGTTGGAGAGACCGTCTCATAAAAGACCCCTGTGCCCTGCTATATTTGGTCCTTGTGGAGCTCCTGTCCTCTCCAGGTCATACTAACTGCCCCTTCTTTCATATGATTCCCTGCACTCTGCCAAAGGGTTGGTTATGTTTCTTAATCTTTGCTTTGATACCCTGCTAGGAAGAGGCCCTCTGTGGTAGGCTCTTGTCCTGCTACTTAGTTATGCCATGCCGCTTTGGATCATAGATGGGAGGATAGCTTTGTGTACAAGCAGTCCCTGGAAATTGGCATGGCTGTCTCTGTCAGTAATAGGTTTTTCATTTGTTTGTTTGTGTTTAGGTTCAAGATATGGAGGAGTACTTTTTGCTAAACTAACATTTCTATAGCTCCTTTCAGATTTCTAGGAGGGGCTCATTTGGATTTTATCAAAACTATAATGTAGAGATTTTTTTGCCCTGATGGTTTCACTCTTATGGCAATGTTACATTTAACTCTTCCTTCCTTGAGATCTTGAATTCTATTCTTATGCTGTGTTTAAAATAGGAATTCTCTATGTGGCCCAGGCTGTCTTTGAACTTGTGATCTTCTTGCCTCAGTCTTGAGAATGCTGACCTTACAAACATGTGCTCCTATGACTTGGTGATACTGTATCTTTTAGATCAGCAGTTTGCTTTAAAAAATCCTCAAGTTTTTAATCCTTAAAAATCCTTATTTTCTTGAGCATGAAACACATTTGAAAACCTAATGTACCATGGCTACAAAGGATCACACAGTTTATATAATTCTGTTATGTTACAAAAGTAATATATTAACTAAATTAAAAAAAACTACAAATGACATGTGGTTTAGGGATGAACAGCTAAGATTAGCCAACACTTTGGAAATGGAGAATTGGCCTGCAATCTTGTGACAGACAATTGGAAACTTGGTTACTATTACAATGATTCTGGTCAATGTGCATTTGAAGATTGTTCTGTAAAAACCTCTATAGAACAAGATGGGCAGAGACATTAGATGCGTTACTGATGTAACGCTCATGTACCTGCAGGAAAGCAGGTGTTTTAATTTAGAACCAATGTAACCTGAGCCTGGAGGGTGTGAGCTCTCTGGTGGGGTTTGCCAGTAAAGAAAGAGCACTTTTTACCCTTCTTTGCTGTAAGTCAGTGAGTAATTGGTAGGAAGTCCTCCATCTGTCCCAGGTTTCCACCAGCAGGTGAATGTTTCCTTATCAGGGGAACGGCATTTATGAATCTCTGGTTTTCCAGGTGGTGATTGTCCTAAAACAAACAAAAGCCATCGCCCATTAGAGTTAACGTTGAGGTCCATTCATCTGCAGTACTGGGCTGCTGGCAACAGAGGCAGATTACTAGCACCCTGGCTAGTGCACTGCTCAGAAAGGCCCTGGCATCAGCAACCAGCTATCCATACTGCTCTGACCTGTTCCAGTGCCAGCAGGACACTTAGATGATGTTTGATGGTGGTGTATGTTTTCATTTTGAGGTGGAGTTAACAACTTTTGTAGAGACCAGTGACAGAGTGCGTCTGAGGGGAGAAGGGTAGATGAATAAGAAGATACTGAAGCCCCCTTTACCACAGAGTCTAGTAAGCACTAAGGCTATCATCCGAAGCATTCTTTCTTCCTCAGTGACCAATGGCCTGTGTTGTCAGTGTACGGCTTTCTCCTCTCTGCTCGGGAATCCACTTCTATGACATCCTCACGGCTCCATCTCTACCTCTGTCTTTATTTACACCACTTCTGGCACCTTATTGGGGTTTCTCTGGATTGCTTCCTCCCTCCCTTGTCGCCTCTTGCTTTCTCCTTTACCGTGATTCTGGACAGCCTGGGCCTAATGATCTTTTTTTTTCCCCTAAAAATATATTTTATTAATTCTTTGAAACTTCTATACATGCACACTGTGTACTTTTGAACATATCCACTCTCCACTTCTCTCCCTAATGCTCCCCAGATCTACCACTAGCTCTTATCCCTATCAACTCCCCCACCTCTTTACACACGCACACATACAAGCACGCACGCATGCACAGAGTCTGATTTGTACTTCTTATATACTTATGAAAGTGAGGCTACCCTCCTAGAGTCTGGTTAACGTACTGGGGACTCCACCTGATGCTTAGTTCCCCGAAGCTGCCAGCAGTCAATAGCGATTCAGTTAGAGCCCTTCCCTTCTCTGATGAGTGGCTTACTCTGGTGCTGGTCGCCTGCACACAGCCTCAGCTACTGTGAAATTATAAACATAGTGGTCCTGTATGTGTCCAAATAACGGCGCTTCATTCCAGTCTTCCTCAACCTCTGGCTCTCACAGTCTTTCCATCCCCTCTCCCAAGATGGCCTCTGAGCCTTGTGTGTGTGGGGGAATACCTGTGGCCGAATAATGGTCCAGGTTTACTATCTCCCAATTCTTTCTTCTGCTGGTTGAAAAAAATCTGTTTTTTTTTTTTTTTTGTCTCTTCTTGTGTTCGATCCTCCTTCTCTGGTTCTTTTTATGAGTAGGTGACCTAAAACCTTGTAGTTCTGCAGCTCTTTACAAAGCATGCGATAGGGTAAAAGGTAAGATAAAGGGTACTTCCACTCTAGTACCATGAGGAGGTAAGAGCTGGGAAGTAAGAAGTTCCCACTGAAGTAAGAAGTTCTAAAAAAGGTGATGAGACCAAAGGGATGAGATTTTTTTTTTTAACATGTGCTTAGTCTCCAGAGTTCTTGGCAAGCTGATCTCCAATTCTCATGTTTGGCAGTTATGTTGAAAAGAACAGATCTAACCTTGGGGATTTTTGTCATGATGCTGTTGCCTTGGGAGGCCATCTATAACTGACAGTGTATCTCTGTATCTCATTTTCCTGTTTTTTCCCCCTGCTTGAGGAACCAATGCTAGATTCAAGAGTGGAAACATTTTTCTTTCAGTGGTTGGTGTTATCAACTCAGGGGTCTTCTATATCTTTTCCCACATTTATGCAATCTTTTCATGCAGACCCAAAGAATGGAGAGCTGACCACCCACCCAGCAGAGAGCTCATCCAGGGAGATCCTGGCAAAGGGATCATGGATTGGAAAGAGGGTCCCTGTGGAGAATTTAGTGGAAGGTCTAGTATGGTGTACCAGATAGGGAAATGAAAAGAAGGCTGGTCAGCCATTGGTAGCAGAGTGTCACAGTAGCTCACAGAACTGCTGGAAAGAGTCTTGCAAGCCTTGTGTGGATTTGCCAATGTTAGGAGCATTGCTCATCCTCCAGGGAAGATTTTGTCAATATAGTGCTGTTGGGAGTCATTGTAAAAATAAAAGATTTATTTTGTTTGTTTGTATCCATCATGGATGAGTAGAGACATATGATGTAGAGAAAAATAGTTGTTTAAAAACCTCTAAACCAGCAGGGCATGGTGGCGTATGTCTTTAATCCCAGCCAAGCTGATTACTGAATTCGATGCCAGCCTGGTCTACAGAGCGAGTTCTAGGGCAGCCAGGGCTACAGAGAGAGACCCTGTCTTGAAAAATTAAACCAACCAAACAACTTTCAAGGGGAAAAGGTAAGGTCATGAAATTACTAGTAGCCAAATGTTATTTTCATGCACACTGAGGAAATAAACTTTATGGACTATCTCAGTGAACAGACACAAGGGATAATATACATGTGCAAGAAATGCAGACACCTGCCAGCACCAATTCCACATCAGAAGTAAGTAACACATCATGCATGACACTCATATAAAACATATGCAGAAAGAAATACATGCAAAAGCATAATGATGGCCATATACACATACACACAACAATATATACACATGTAAATACACAGAGGTTTACTCCTAACAGCCATATAAAACATATCCAGAGAGAGATAATGCATAAAGGCATAATGAGGGTATGTATACACTAATATAGTCACACCCATACACACACTATACACATATGTAAATTCATAGAGGTTACTCACTCGAATCCACACACACACACACACACACATGCACTAACACACACACACTCACTCCAACAAAACAATTTACAACCCTGTACTATAAGCAGTTGGCATGTACATGGGTACATTCAGAAGTGCATAGCTCCAGAAAGACATGGAGGTGGATGCAGGGACCTATGCAGACAATCACACACCCTGAAGTTAGCTGTGGCTTTTGCTTGTCTCAGCAGCACACATCATTCTCCACCTTGTAAAGGCAACCCCTAATAATAAATAACATACGCTATTCCATCTGAAGTTTGGGAAACACCACTGTCCTTCCTTGGAGAAATTAAAATCGTGGAAAGACACAGCAGTGGTTCAAACCCCACAGTTCAGACTGTGAGAACCTGGATGGCAGCTCAGGTCCTGCCACTCCCGGTGCCCTCTCGGTTCACCCTCAAAACGGTGATGGAAGAGAGAGAGTACAGTGACAAGATACTGCATTAATTTTAATGCAGAAATGTGGCAAGTAATTTAGTAGCAGCACACAACATCGAACATTTTCCTTTCTCATAACTGCATCGCAACAGACCGAGACAGCCTCTCCAGCCCCCTGACATACACTCCGAGCAAGAAGAGTGTCTCTTACCATTCAGAAGGCTGATGTTGAGAAAAAGTAGGATGAAAGCAAGTGCAGATGGCATGTTTTCCTTCATGGTGGCCCCTCCTCTTGCTACAGGCACTGTATCAGAGGCTCCCTGGAAGAGAAAAAACCAGGTGACATCTGGGAAACCACAGCTGGACACTACTCTGCCTGCTTGCAGCTGATTCTTGTTCCTCGCTTAGTGTGAGCGACAAAACAGCGGGAAGAGAATGTAGGAAAATGTAACATGGGATGTCTTGGCTAAAAAGCACTGATTCACACAGGCTGGCAAAAATTTCACCACAAGAGGTCGTCAGACAACAATGTAGACAGCTCAGGAGAAGGCAAGGCTGTTGGCTTTTTCATTTGTTTTGTTTTTGTTTTGTGTTTTTTTTTTCCCGCTCACCAAAGTTGTTCTATTTTCATGCTATTGTTTAGCTGTCCAATAGCACATCACCCATTTATATAACATAGATCGTGTTCCCCACAAGAGGATTATTCAAGAAGGGCTCTGGCTCCAGTATTCGGAGCATAAGACAGTTCAACTTATTGATACTCCCAGACCGAGAGTGGGGGTGGCCATGGTGGAGGTTCCTGTCTAGGTTCAGGCTGAGAAGGTTCTGGAAGTCTCCAGGGATATAGACACGGCTATAAAACAAACCTCATAGTGAATTTTAGTGACCTTCCATGCGGCTTGTTTCTCCTGTCTGCAAAGCCCCACAGCAAGGCACAATGAACTCCAGTAATAGTCCAAATCTCTTGGGTTCAGAGTACTAAGTCAATTTTGAACCTGCAGGGCTTGAGAGTTTTGAGCAATTTATTAATATTATTATTTTTACTCTTGGAACAGTTTTCAAAGCCTCTTATGTTCCTTCTAAGAAAAAAGATTTTTAAAGACTTTTTATTTTTGAAAAAAAAAAGTCTCATTAGTCTTTTTAGACTTCAAACATTGCCCAAAAAACAATAGGTTTGATGAACTACGTGTAAACACATGGTTTTCATTTTCCTTTAAATTTTATTTTTAAATCGAGGGAAGAATATCTAGGAGGCAAAGCTGTCCGTGTTAGGCCACATGAAGAGTTGCTTGGTGAGCCCCTACGGGGCCAGACTTTGTCCAGTCACCCGGATCAGGGAAGGTGCTCTGTCTGCCGAACAAATCTCACTCAATGGACACCTTTTTGCAGCTGTGTTGCACCTGCCACTGCTACTTGTGGACTCCCTCAGAAATGGACGTTTTAGTGCCACTGGGAACATGGGATATATAGGTACCAACAAGCAGTGTCCTCATATTGAAGATTCTGGTTTAGAACTGGATCCTAACACACTGATGGCCCCAGCAAATGGGGATTTGCTCTGCCTGGATTCCTAGCAATTACACATCTAGGCAGCCCATTCTCAGTCTAACCTGCTTTATTTTTTTTAAACATCTCAGGGCCATCTTTTTTAAACCAAGTGGTCAGCAGCTCCTCTTGGGTTTTAAATAATACACTTGTTATAACAGGTGCTAAGAACAAGACTTTAATCACTGGAATTTTATTTTGTCCTTTCCACAGCTCCATGCAGAAATACTGGTTACCACCACCATCTTGACAGTTGCAGAAATTAAGTGTAGAGATGTTTAATAGGCTGTCAATCACACGCAGACAGTAGAGCACAATTTTGCCAAGTCCTGGGACATCTGATAAGTCATGATTTGTGCTATATCTGTGATGGATAGTTATGGATAGTCCTCTTCTATAGGGGAGATACACAAGGCAAGAGCAATTGACCCACAGAAAGAAGAATACCAAGACCAGGGTGAACAGGAGCAGGACAGCTAGGACCAACAGATTATCCCAGCAATAGCTCTACTTGTGCTTAAGGGTGTCCATACTGTTGATCTGTCTAAGCCTCCTACTTTGTTAAAACCTGGGAAGAATTCTTCATCCTTCTCATCCTGTAAGCTCAGCCCAGCTTGGGTGTAGAATTTTGCTCCTTGGCTGAAGATGTTCTATAATGACCCTTTAGTGAAATACCCCTTTTCCTGCAGGCATCACAGAATCATCTGAGATCACCATGCTATATATTACCCCTCTTGGGTGAAGTCAGGAAACCTTGGCCATGCAGAGCTCTGCCTGCCTGTTTTGCAAATGAAATGCTATGCTACGAATCAAGGTGGGCCGACTCAGGAGTGGACTTGGTTGTTTGTTTATATTTCCTCTTTGCAAGACCAAAGAAACTTCTAACTAAAGTTGCACCTTTTGAAAATGCTATCAGAAACCACTCAGTCCATGCATAAAACCACTTTCTTCTAAGATTTCCTGAGAGCCATGCTGGAATCGGGTTACAGCCACATACTTCCCAAGGCTCGAGCTGCCTGGGTTTTAACAATGTCTTCCCAACTCATTCTACACTCTGGCAAGATGATCATGGTGTGCTAAGAAAACTTTGAGAGGAAACAAAATGGCAACCTCAGTGGGGCTACACTGAACGCTCACCCTGGTCACATAGTACATAGTACCTTTGTCCTAACATTGAGTGCACCTCCTGCTCATCCATAGACCAGCTTTTAGGGCAAGCAGACACAAGTCTAGGACGAGGTTTGGTTCTTATTTTTCTGTATCCATTCCCCACTACAAGCAGATCTTGATTGAAGGCAGGCATGGCCCTCTTTATTTGCCCACTTCAGTTGGGGTTGGGATACGGTTGAGGGCCCACAATCTTTCATGATGCTACACTGAAAATGCCTTCAATATTTAGAGTTAAGTTAGCAAAACCTGAGCCTTGTATATTCAGCCCAGGGCTGGTCATCTTAGGGTCCACACATCACTATCTGTTTGACTCTGGCTGAAAAGTGGAAAATCTGTCTATGAGCACGCTTATGGTGAGTTCCTCATCCTCATCTGTTTTGTCCCTAACTTCCTGATTTGGCTTCTTTCATGCCTCTTTTCATTATTGTATTTAGACTCCTATCATGCTTCGTCCTGCTGTGGCTCAAATGCCAAGGAAAACCCTTAACCCTTTTCTCTCTAGGGCTGCTTTCTGCATCAACAATGGTCCTATTTAAACTCACTTTTTCCAGAAGCCCCTCTTTATTGCTTTCCCCCACTAGGCCAACCCTCTTCCACAGAGGCCAACAGCTCAGGTTGCAATCCACAGCTGTCAGCTCATTCTTTTGGGAAACTGAATGACTCCTCCCTAGATGGAAAAGCAGGCAGATCCTATGGCCTAGGTTATCCCCTGCCCACTCTGAGGAAGGCATTCTGAAGGAGAAGAGGCAATATTACCTTCAAGGGTTAAACAGGACAGAGCGGAACTCTCATCAGATCACTGCCTGATGTTAACCCCTTGTCCTTTCTGTTTAGACTTCTCTGCATGCTTTGGTCCATGTACACCCTAAGATAATAGATTGCAAAAGTCCAAAGCCCTAGCACTCCCATAATGTGGGAATTGCTTCAATGCCCTGGTACCACGAGATCTCTACCATTTTCTGCTCCATCCTGCTTTTGTCACTGTGGTCTCACTGTTCAACTCGGTCTTCTTAACCCTAGAAATGCACCTAATAAGGTAGGCAGAAATCCTAAGGTTCTTCTTGGCTCTTACAAGCCCGATCCTTATTTAAAAAGAGTCAACCTTAAGAATTCTGTAATACATTACCACCAAGTGGACTGATCTATGCTACCATCTAAGATGCAAAAGAACATGAGGAGTAGACCAGAAATCCAACTGGTGCCTCCTTCTAATCCCTACTAACCACCAATAGTACTGGCCTGACTTCTAATATGAAATTAGTCTTGCCAACTTTGTATAATATAATTGGGGTTAGAGACACACAACAAACAGTTTAGGAGTGAGTGTGTCTGGCTTCTGTCATTCTGCATTGTTTATGATGCATTCTGGTTGTTGTATGTAGTTTTATGTGACGTATTTTTATTTTATTTCGTTTATATTTTGCTGGACGAATTTCCTCATTAAGTCTATTGTTGGAATTTTGGGTTGTTTCTGGGTTTTGGCAAGCTTTACAAATTGTCTGAGAATTTCATGCATGAATATAATACATTTTGGTCAAATATGCCTCCACTTTTTCCGCCCCTCCAATTCATCACCTACCTTCCCTACCACAATTCTTTTCAAACTTCATGTGCTCTTTTTGAAAACCACTGAGTCCACTTAGAGCTGCCTGGTAGCAGGACAATCTGCTGTAGCACAGGGAACTTCTCGGGGAACACATCCCTAAAGAGGAGAGACTCTCCTTCCCCTGGCAGTCAGACCCTCATTGTAAGGAAGGCCTGCAGGCTTCACAGTGCTTAGCGACATGGGTTCTTTACTCTAAGTGGCTACTCTGCTGCCTGTCACACACTCTTTCCCCTAACCTAATTATATTTCTAAGATCTTTTTTGCCCCTCACATGCAAGAAAACCTTCCTGTTTTTTCAAACTGACTTCAAATATATTCTGCCCTGTTAGTTGCTTCCTTTGGGTTCCTCTGCTCGCTGGATCACCTCACCTGCCCTCAGTACTAAATGGCCAGAGGCTGAATTAACTGGGTAAGAACTTCATGTATGCCCTTTGAGTCTCAGGATTCTGACTTTTCTTTCCAATACAGAAGGCTAGCATTTAATTTAGAAAACAAAAAAAACCATAATCTTCCCAGGGTGGGGAGAAGAACAGAAGGGATTAGCTGTTTTACACCATGCTGAAGATTAAGATTGTTGTATGCTGGATTTCGGGGCAATAACTCCAGTTAGGAATAAGTACTCAGCATTTGTTTTATTAAAATGAATCTAGTGCAAAGATACACACACCACACTGTGATAATTTATCCTCAGTTAAATTTTCCAGGAGATCTGTCTCCCTGTGCAGTACCAACACCCGAGACAGCTCCCATTTGGACAACTGCTCAGTGGCTGAGCTAGATTGTCAGGGTTGTATGAAAGCTACCTTACCGAGCTATGGAGACACTGGAAAACATCCACTCCTGCCTTCATATACCCCACTCTCTTCCTGTTTCAAACCGAGAGGTTCCTGAGAGGGAGCTGTGCTGTGTGCTTGCAGAGAGCTGCATTCTGTAATTAGCAGAGAGCATTATCCCAAGGAGAGTTGGCTCAGGCTTGCACTGCATAATGGTAGTTTCCTAGATCTCTCTTCAAAGCTAGGGGTGGCGAATTTCAGCTCAGTGCTGCATCCACCTCTGTACTGGAGTTACTTGGACACAGTAGATGCTTACCCATAGCTGAGGCATCCCTTCCAACTCCAGTTACACCAACTCCACTCACTCACTCAACATAGCATCGCCACAACATCTTTTCTCTGACAGAGGTTTGTTTTTACTAAGCCTTTTTGGCTTAAAGGAAAGAATAGGATCTGGGTGAGTGTTAATTCTCCCTGGCCAGGGTAGAGTTTGGACAGATATTGGAAAATCCACGTTGGCTTGAGCTCTAGAGGAACTAGTCACTCATGAGATCATCTATCAATAAATAGCAGTGCAAAAGTGCCATGCATTGGATATGATGTTTTGCAGCTAGCTCACCAAGCCACTCCATGGGCTCCAGCGGCTTTCAGCCTGAGATTCACACCACCATTGTGGGAGAGTGCCCATCCCTGCACTGTGTCCCCTGAGATCTGCTGATGATTAGGAGCTCCACATCCACAGCATCAGCCTTTGTAGCATTACCAACCCCAGAAAGCATTTGGAAAACGTTTGCTTTGCTACTGAATATGACCTTTCTGTCATTCCCTAACAGGATAGTATGATAACTGAATGTACCATTTATATTATAATAGGTATTATAAATAATCTAGGGATAATTTAAAGTATATGGGAAGATGTGCATAGATTATGTAAACATACTATGACAAGAGTGATTCTTTCTTTTCCTCCTCCTCTTCCTTCTTTCTTCTGCACATCTTCCTTCTCCCTATCCCTCTTTGCCCCTATTATTTTCATCTTCTTCCCATCTTTCTTCCCTTCCCCTCCTCTTCTTCTTCTCCTCCCCTCCTCCTGGTAGTAGGTTTTAAGCCTAGGGCTTTGCATATGCTAGGAAAGCACTCTATCATTGACCTGTAGTTCCACTCTATTCCACAACAATTTCTGAAACAGTCTTGCCAAGCTGGGTTGACCTTGAACTCACTCTGTATCCAAGGCAAGCCCTGAACTTGTAATCTTTGTGCTTTATAAGGCTTCCTCAATATCTTTATTGATTAAAGGTCTGTACTGCCAGACTCATATCTCCCTGGATACGGATGGATGATGGGTAGTAAGTGTTTTTGAGTCAGGCCCACCGAGATGCAGGAACAATAATAACAACAACAACAGTTCTCTAGATCATTGGAAGATGCACCCAGGGTTGAGGACCGCTGATGGGCATGCTGCATATCACTTACAAGGCTCCATTTCAAGGTCCCATGGACAGAAGAGGAAACTGAGGCTGAGAGCGTTTACTGATTAATCAGCATCACATGGGGTAGGCAGTACCACAGAAACACTGAATCTAGTCTTTGAACTCCAACTCAGCATCAAAGGTAAAATGCTCAATCTCTTACTGCACAGTCGGCTGCAGTATATAAAGCACTCTCACGTCATCATATTTTATTCTTACAGTAGAACTTTACAGAATCAGAGCAGCAATTATTGCCATTCTTATTACTAGGACCATTTATCAGTTTCATGTCAAAGATGAGGACACTGATGTTCAAAAGGGCTAGGGGTGTGAACATCAATGACCTTCTCATGGACCCCCAGCTTTCTCTCAACCGTGGCGAAACAGGAGAGCCTTGTATTGGAGCCACTGCATACCAGACAGTGCTTTGTTAACTTGCTTAGCTCTTATGACAGTCCTGACATACAGGTACTATTGTTATTCTCATATCACAGATAAGAATGTCACAGCCCAGACATGTTCTGTGAATTGTCCAAGATGAAACAGGTAAAGAAGGTCTTAACAGTCAAGCTCTGGAGCCTGTGTTACTTATTGCATGCTTTCTTCTTTAGGCATTTACAGAGGACCAATGAGCCTACCTTTAAGGAGCCCCATCCCAGAAGTACAAAAATGTCACCTGTTTTGAGAGCTGCAAACAGGTAAGATGTCCTTGGTACTACAGGCTCTGAGTTGCCTAAGGCTGTCTTCCCTCTTTCTGACAAGAGGCCTCAGTGCTCAAGCCCACTACCCAAAGGCAGCTCTAGTGCGGGTTCTGTGGGAGGACAATGGCAGTCCTTCTATAGTAATCGATATTCCCAGAGCATTGTCTCTAGAGTCTGTTCAGTACACACTATCTCCTGATGCAATATGTCTCTGATATGGGGCCCAGGAAGGGGCATTTCAAACATGCAACTCCATGACTATCATTGGAGCTGAAGCTTGAGATCTCCAGTGAAAGGTAAAAGAAGGGGAAAGAAGAAGTGGAGGAAGCAGAGGGGCTGGTCTCTCCGGGAAATGCCACATATAAGACTTTGATGGAGGTCAGGAGGACAGGCCGATTGAATTATTGCCGCCAACTATTTTCTCATTCCCATTCACAAGAAAACATCTATCATTGTAAGATATACTCAGGCGTTATGCTGGAAAGGAACACACATCAATCCCATTACTTTAGATGCATCCACTCAAAAGGCAGTGGCTAATGTGATAGGAATGATGGTGATTATTTTGGCTGAATCTATCAAGAAACAGTCACATGGCTTAGATTTTCTTTCTTTAAGTTGCAGAGTGATAGCATTGTATCAGATAGTACTCCCTCAATTTTGGTTCCAAAACAAGAGGGGAAAAGGAGTTCCCCAGGGCCCAGCAGAAGCCAGCCAATCCTACAAGCAACACAGCCAGCCCGCTGCCTCTGGTAAAGTGAGTGAGCAATGAACATTGTGTCAAATCACAGAAATTGCGCTGCTGCTTGTTACTATGGCAAACGTGACTACCAAGGGCCAGGGTAGTAGGAGGAGAGCATATGCTTTGACAGAGTGTTTAAGGAAGAGCCTTTTTTTCACAAAAGTGTGTGTGTGTGTTTTTCTGCGTGCGTGCACTCGTACTGTTTAATTAAACATGAAAACAACCTTACATTTCATTAAAAAAAAAGTCACACAGACAAATAAATTACTGTTGGCAACAACCTCATCTGTTTATGTATGCTTCTTAAGTTTTAGAAACAAGCTTGGAGGTGAAGGGGAAATTTAAAACAAAAGTAAAAAGATTTGTTACTTGCTTTTTACTGTCTTTCTGGCTGCCTGCTTGAGATTTTTGGAGTTTTTGAATCATGGCATTTTGGATCTGAAAGGAAACCGAAGACCTGAAGAGATCTGGTCCAGTTTCACCTCTGTAGATGAGGAGTGTGAGGTCAAGCTCTCCTCCCTCCTCATAGAGACTGTGTGGCCTCGAGGAGCCGATGAAGCCCCTCTGAGCCTCAGCGGTGTCATCTGTGAGATGGGATGATCACAGTATCTCTACCTTGCTGTGAGGGCAACACTAACAGTATCTGGCATGGTGTGTCAAGAGTCTGATGGGAATATCTTCAGAGCATTGAGGATAGGTTGTAGTTGCATCTGAGACAGCTGGTAAGTCCAATAAGAAATTCTCCCCAAGAAGGTGTCAATATCTCCTCTTTCTAAATGCTGCTTTTTTTTTTTTTTTAATCTCTTCATTCAGGATATTGAGAGTCCCTCACAGGAGTTGGTAAATGGTCCGATACCCACCGCCATTTGGGTCTCCTATCCTTTCTCTCTACAGCTTATGTCCTCTTCACTCCTCCTGTGGTCAGATGATTGACCCGTGGCCTCTGAGAGTGGGGAGAAATGCTGCAGTTTTCAGTCTAGTCTTGATCTTTAAAGATTTCCCCATATATCTACCCTACCCCCACCACCATCTTTGTCTCTGTGTTCCTTTCTCTCCTCTGGTCTGCAGGATTTTCTGGTCCTAAGAGATCATTCAACAGAAGGGAAGCTTTTTTTTTTTTAATTTATTTATTTTTATCTCAATCACAGGTTAGGTACTTTGAATCCCAGGCGTAGCCCCCTCCCCCATTCCCTCCTACCGTCCCACTCCCTCCCTCATCTCCTTCTTCCCCGCCCCCTCCAAGTCCACCAACAGGGGAGGACCTCCTTCCCTTCCATCCAACCCCAGCTTATCCTGTCTCCTCAGGGCCGGCTGCAAAGTCCTCCCCTGGGATCTAGCCAGTCTGTCACTGAAGGGAAGCTTTTGAACGCCACTGAGAACCCACTGAACTTCAGTAAGTTTTGTAGCTAGAGGCTGAATGTTGAAAACGCTTGGTTTTTACTTAGCTGGGATAATCTATGGATAATCTGGAGACAGCCATCACTGCCTGCTTTGGATGGTAACTACCTACTCGATCAAGCAGAAGTACATGTAAATGACAGCCTCTGATGCCTGGTCTGCTGGATCAGCTCCATGCTGAACGCTATTATCAAAGTCATTTTGTTCAGCTTCTATAAGGTCCACCTGGTCACTCCGATCATCCTCACAGGTGCTGTAACACTTGATGAATAATGGTTGCTTTTAATGGTTCCCCCCCCTCCTTTGAAGCACCTGGAATTGAACCCAGAACCTCAGGAATTTGAGGTGACCAGTCTACCACAACTTTGCACATTTAGTCTGACTCACGCATAAAAAACCACATGGAACACAGTATTTTCACACTTTTCTCACATTCTCAGATCCAGGTAGCTAAGGGTTAGGGGGGGTGGATAACCAGGAAGTTCTTTCTTCCTGTCAAGATGTACCTGAAATTACTGAGAACTCTGCTCTTATTCCTACTGACCCCTCCAGGACCATTTCATGTGTGTTAATTTAAACTCAGGGAGAGATGCACTAAAATAGACAGTGAGATTTTGTTACAGGGCCCCTGTCTAATAGCCAAAATACATAAACATTTAGTTACTGGAAATTGAGGAAATGTGAGGGCTTTCCACAGCAGACAAAACTCTGAGTATACAATCTTCAAACGAAACAAAGTAATTATCCTCTTCCTAGTCTTTTAAATTTTTGTTCATTTTTTCAATGAAAACACATCAGGGAGTAGCCTGTATATCTACCTAAAGGATGTCCCCCAGTAAAAACTTTTGTTTAACGAATTGGATACAAATGTAAAAATTATTTACTTTTATGGCTTCTTAATTAGGACACTGAGATTATTTGTGAGCATATCAGTTATAGTGAGATGTTGTGGTTACAGGATACTATACAGAGAATAAATACAGATCAAAGGTGTTTTACTTAAATACCTAAGATTTGAGGATCCTGAGTGTCTAGACATTTTCTTGTTAGCCTTCTTTTCCTCCTTTCCCCATCTTTCTAGCCTTCACTGTTTTTGTTCCCTTAAAATTTTAATTTACTAGGTAATAGCTATGTTTTTCCTACTTAACTCTCTTCCGGTAGACCTAACAGATCCTCCTACTCTGTTGTTGCTTTTGATCTATAAAGTCAGAAACCTAATATGAAAGTTGGAATTTAGAAAGTTGAAGCAATTTAAGTGATGGCAAGAAGTTGTGAGGAAGGACCAAAGTAATTTTCCACTAGTCTTGTAGCTGAATAGGTTTCCTTACATCCATTTTGTCCAGATGTCTGTTTGGTTTGCTCTCTGGATCTCATCTGTGTTCTAGACATGAGCTGCTTATCTGAGTTTTAAATTGTTGTACAAGGTAAAAACAAGGAAACAGGCCCCATGCCGAAGAGAGGTTGGCCAAGACAAACTGGACTTATTTTTGTTGTTGTTTTCTTTTCAGAGAGAAGAGAGAGACAGACAGAGACAGAGAGAGACAGAGAAAAAGAGACAGAGCGATAGAGGGAGAAAGTGAAGATAGATGGTAAGATTGGGGGGTATCTGAGAGGAATTGGGAGAGGAGAATAAATATGGTCAATATATAAAATATGAGTAGGAGTAAATAGAAACATTTTTAAAAGAAAATTTAAATGAGAAAAACAGAGCATGCTTAATGTCTTAAACTCAAGTATGACTCTCAGTTATAGAAGGATTACTTCTCTGTATTTCTATATTTCTTAAGTCCTCCATGACACTGATGTTTATCAAGCAAATTGGAGACCCAACTTCCCAACTTCCAATTTACCACCAGTTTTCCCAGGCCAATGAAGTAGAACTGGTCTATGCAAACATCTACACACTTTCCTACCATAACAATGAGCAGGCAAATCCCAGCAAATCATTCGTACTTTTTATAAGAATAGAATGACTGCTTGTTTGCACAGCATTTAACCAGTGCTGTGTCTTTTAGCCACCACGATATGAAACTATGAAAGAGATGATAGTTTTGGATGTCAATACTAAAAGGTTAATCCAGTTTTTGCTTCTTTCCACAAATATTCTTCTTGGGCATTTATCCACAAAGATTTCCATCCGTGACCTGGCAGGCACTTATTGTTGTGTCCAATCCCTGTCAGCTCAGTTTTAAAAACAAATTGATTTTAATATTATCAAACCAATGTGATCTGGAAAAAGTTGGCTGCTTTGATGACATTCTTAGTTCTATCAATATTCAATGTATTTGAAGCTTATCCTATGACATCTTAGGATGCTTTTCCTTAGAGGTTCTTAAGTGGCTGGGCTCACCTGTACCTGGTTGTTTGGAACAAACTTCTGAATGACTTTATGGTCTGAAGGATGACAGCATAATCCTCACTTTTTATTGAAACTGTAGGTTCATGTGCCAGACACATGGAACCCCGGAGGTCCAGCAGATTAATATGGGAAGAGAAGCAGGTCATGGTTGCTTTGTATCTCATACAGTTCAGGTGAAGGGCTGCCAGTAGGGGGCCTTTGTTCTCATCCTCCACCAGTCTGAAGACAACACTTAGCCCTTTGTCATTCCAAGCTTAATGAGAGCAAGGATTTTGTGGTTTGACAGGGCTGAGGGGTTCTCTAGCCACTACATGTCAGATACTTGGCAAAATTCCCCAGTAAGCAATTTGTCTCCCTACCCCAAACGTTGCTTTATTTGTTCCCTATATCTTCCTTCCTCCCTAAAACCGCCACCTCCTATTATGGTTCAGCCCTTACTTACATATTTAATTCATCAAAAAGCTACACTGATTTCTAGAAAAATGGTAGCCAATACATACTACTGAGATCTTACCAGCCCTATCATGTAGCCTGTTAAAATAAGTCTTTGCCCACAAAAATGTCTCTTTTTCTATCCAGGACTCCAGTTACTAGAAAATGTGATATAGCCATGGTATTTTTAGAAATAGCAACGATAGGCTCATGGTGACCCAATGGAAAGACCAGCTACGTTTTCATTCTCTGTTCCAGTTCCCATTCGGGCAGACACTTTTGAACTCACAAAACTCTTGTACATGGTAGTAGTGATAATGAAGTTGACTTATCTTTCTGCAATTCCCTACCTCCTATAGCTTTTCAAGCACCCTGATTCACAGTAAGCACTCACATTTAATACAAAACTCTACACTCAATAAATGGTTCTGAGGAAGTAAACTGTATTGAGTGTCTGCTGAATGTAGAGAGGTAAGTTGGCAAGGATTTTGTGCTTCTCAAGGGCTATTAATATTGCAATATTTGGCCAAGGAAGATATCTTCTACTTAGGTGGTTCAAAAATAGATGTTACTGGCAATGCTTGTTTTAATGTAATTTTTATTTTTCAAAATATTTTCATATAAAATACTTTATTTTATTCCTTTTTCCAACCCTTGGGGATTTCAGAATGGTATCACTGAGTGTATAAATGTATTTGGACTAGTGCATTGTCATTTGAGTGTAAATTGTTTTAACATCTTTCATAATATGTTAAAAGTCTCAAGAATATTGATACACATTGAATTAGAAAATACACTTCAGAACTTTATCCCAAACCTATATTTGAACCTGAATATACAAAACATTTCTTGAATAAAGAGAGTCCTTCTCCTCAGTGTTATTTACAAGAACAAATTATTAGATAATAATTTAAACATCAGATCCTAAAGGACTACTTAAATAGATCATGGCAAGAAGACAACAGAATATTATTTAACCTCTGTCATAATGTGATTTCTGGAGGTGAAATATAGGAAGAATTGGTCACAGGAAATAGACATGCCTGACCCTAAGTTTCACATAGCCCTCTGCACGGGTGCACAGTGGACTTGAAGCACACTCATGGCAGTGGTGATTCCCTTGGGAAGGGAGGGTTACTATATGGTAGGTAAATGATTACTCTTATAATGGAACAAAATAAAAGTGACCACTATGGCAGTTGAGGAGGCACATTTCAACAGCATCATTAATGCAATGAAAACAACTCACTGATGTCAACAGAGGCTACCATAGGAATGAGCCCCTGTCTCTGGCAGCATGCTCAGCAGTGGCTGGTAGCCAACCTCCAGGTATCATTTCTGTGGCTGAGGATGTTCCTGTCTCTAGGGCTATAGTGAGGGATTTCAACAGCTTTCTCGGCTACTGGCAGCTCAGTTGTTTTTAAGACTCCCTCCCACTTTTCCTAATTCCTTTACTGCATCCAAGTGCATTTAAAACACCCAAGGGCAACCAGCCATTATTTGCCATTCAGCGTTTGACAAGTAGGTGAAAGGCAATTTCACAGAAAATATCTTTTTCAGGGCTCAGAGAAGAGTCAGGCCATCTTATTCAGAGGAGTTTAGGAGCTTCATAGGGCTATGAATCTGAGATGCTATGTTCAAATTTTCCTCTGGCTAGATGGCTTCTGTCAGGACTTGTAATGCAGAGCAATAGGAACTGGAAGTTTAAACATTAGTGATGGGAAGTGCACAGACAGGGCCAAGAATGCAAAGTCTGCATGTCTCTCCCACCTCATGATGCTCAGGACCAGTCCCAAAGTCAACCTTCCTCCCTGTGCTCCCTTTAGGGGCACATCCTGTTACTACCTCATTGAGTCACTCTTTTATCACCCACGAGCAAGATGTTCTTTCAGAATTACTTTTGCACTGAAACATCTGGGTTACTTATCTATCAAGATAATAGCTTGCTTCTCTTGCTCGATTTTCCCTTCTCCTTTTTGTTCAGCTTCCTTCAGAAGTTCTCTCTTAGTAGAAAAGTATCAATCCAATCAGAGAGGCAATAGTTCTGGGAGTAGAGCAAAAACCACTTCCATTGTAGACACATTGGGTGGGAATGGGAATAAGTAGATAGATAAAGATCCAGCTGTGTGGTGGCGGAGGGAGGGGCGGGGCAGGTTATGAAACAGGTAGATTGACCCACTTTAGTGGTGTAATGTGCATCTATCTACTATCGATCCATCCATCCATCCATCCATCCATCCATCCATCCATCCATCCATCCACCTTTTCATTTCAGCTATAAATACTTGGATGTAAGAACAGGTCATAAAATGAATCTTGTGCATAAAGAATTCTTGTAGTATATACGTACAGTCTCTCAAAGAGAGAGAGAATCCAGTAAAACACATAAATGACAAATGACAGAAGTAAGAACAAAGCACTGTATGTGCCATGACTATTGTCATGGAAGATCTGACCTGGTCAAGTTGATGAGGGTGCTTCTCTGTGGAGGGTGTCTCTCAGCTGAGAACAAGCTTCCTTGTCTTGTCTTTGACACAGCCCTAGCCACCAAATGGGTCTGGCAAATACTGCTGTTTTTTTCTCCAACACCCACTGCTCCCTTTGTTTTTATGCAGGGCCCAGTCAGGCATCAGGTGTCCAGCCCCAGGGGAATGTGGCAGGAGCAGACTATGCTAATGAAGGTCACTGTATTCTTTTTTTTCCCCCCTAGACTGTATTAGGAGTGGCTGTCCCACTCAGCTCTCGTCTTTGAGGCATAGCAGAAAATTTCCTTTTTGCTGAAATGAGAGAGGAGCCCCCCTCCCTACCCCTCATCTTGACTCTGGGTCCTTGAAGATATGACCTGCTAAACCAAACCTAAAACTGATTTTCTCAGAATTTCTTAGGAAAATGCTACATGCCCAGCATTTAATCCATGTTTAGCCAGGCATGCTATGGCTTGCAGCTCCAAGTATCCTCCCTGGGACCATGCCACAGAAAGATGCAGAAGAGGCTTAGAGTCTGTACCTACTCAGCCCTGGGGGAAAGTATAATCTCCACAGCCCATTTGCTTTGGGCAAATAGCAAAACTTGACCTAGTAGTCACAGTAGTCTGATGGACTCTTGCATATGGCTCCGGGATCTGATGCTTTCTCTTTGGCTAGGAGCTCCTTGGCTCCTATGCGTGAACACTGCTTAGAGTCCCCTTGCCTCAGGATTCAGAAGACAGTCTCTTGTTTCACAATGAGTTCACAGAATGGATCTCAAAGACAGTCTCATAGATGGTCACTTAGTTTCCTAGAGGTTTGTTCACGGCTGGCCATTAGTGACACAATTGCTGACCTGTGTGAAGGATTTGGACCCATCCGTTCACTTTCCTTTCGGAATCCTGTTCGGTCCTCTCTCACTGCAGAGCCGGCTTATTTGAGCTTTCTCACTTTCCCAGGACTCCTCATTGAGATGACCAGCTTGTTCCCATAGAAACTTCTGTGACGACGGGTGGAAGTAATTTAGATGTCCCCTGCCCAATAAGGTGACCACTAAGCACATGCAGCTATTGAACATTTAGAATGGGTTCCATATAATTGAGGGATTGAATTTTCAGTATTTAATTTCAACAGACTTACATTTAAATTTGTATATGGAGCTAGTGGCACGGTGTTTGATGGTCTGTGAGTTTCCCTGCTACAAGCAAAATTAGTCTCCCCTGGGTTCCAATACATAGCCTTCTAAGAAAAACACAAGAAGATCCATCTCATAAGCAAATATTTGCATATAAATTAAGGTCTTAAACCTTGTAGGCAATACTGCAGCTCCCTCTCATTTTATTGAACCCAGTGTCCCACACACACTGAGCAAGAAACCTGCCAGCAAGCTGCATGCCAAGATTAGTACACAGCTTTTTTTTTTTTTTTTAACAATACCACACTTTAATCAAAGTAGAAACCTACGTGGTAAGAATTGGGGGATGATGGCAGATAAATGTGATCTGTAAAGAGATAATGGGTAAAGACCTTTAAATGTATACCAAAGATGCCCAGGGGATGACAAACCGTCCACAGTGTTCTTGAATGCTTCTAAGCTCCTTTATATCTCACAAATCTGGCAATATTTAATGTCACAAGTATATGGACAGGAACTGGGAAAGAAATGGAATGGGCAGAGCCTGGAGAATGCCAGAGTTCTTACAAAAGGATGTAAGATGCCAGGTTGCTATGAATAATACAACCACTGAAGTGAATACAACCACTGAAACATAATTTAAAAGCTGGAGACCAGAAGGTGCTTACAGAGCTCACAATGGATTGTGATATTTTTTGTCAGGGTGTTAGACAGGAGTTGAAGTTCTGCTCTTAATTTGAATCCCAACCTTTCAGGGAAGTGTTCTTCCCCTCTTTCTGTTGGTCTTTTATGAACATTGGTTTCTGGATGTTCTTTTCATACTGAAACTGGGCTGTGTTGTTGTGTGTCTTGGCTTGTCTTAAAATTGCTTTCAAGTTACTGCCTGTGTTTTCACAGATACCCACTGGCATCAGAATATTCTTTGCATACCAAATTCCAGGTTGGGTAAAGTGTGGAGGACATGGGGCTGGGCAGATGCTATGGAAGAAGTCCACCAGAGGGATCAAAAGGATCCAACAGCACTAGCTGATGAGGGAGCAGAGTGCACAGCAATGCCTGTGTTGTAGGATTTGCTTTTGGGACCTCATTCTCTTGTTCCAACCACAGGCACATCTGTACCAACACTTCACCTTCTCTGTACTGTTTGGAGAGGAGAAGATTAATTTTAGTTAAGCCACTGCTCAGAATCCATGCCTTTCTACTTAAAACATTTAAAAAGTCAGTCAGATATAATTTTTACACAGATATGTGGTTAATAAAGAAGCACACGTAAAAGTAAAAGCACACATTAAAAAAAGTAATTAGCAGGCAAATCTCTCTCACGTTTGCAACACAGTTCAGACTCATTTTCCGTACTTCCTTACCCATTTGAGGAAAGATTATTGCAGAATTTAGCATCACCCTGTTGACTCCCAATCTGTCTATCTTTCAAGTTCCATGTGAAATCAAGGAGCAGAAACCCAGAAAGGGGAAGTACATAGAGCCTTGGCTGGACTGACCCATCAGTCTTTATGTCCATGGGTAGTCTAGGGAAGGACAGTCATGTCAGAGGATCTCTTGTACCCAAAGTGTCTGGATGACTTATGGTATCCTTTCTGTAGACATTTCCTAATGTCCACTCTGCACACTATGAATTTCAGTCCATTTAAATGAAAAGACAAAAGGTCCTGCCAGGGCTAAGGTAACTTAGAGAAGCAGTTTTTGATAGAAGGGAATTTTGTTCCACTTAGGAGACATGTGGCATGTCTGAGCACATTACTTTCACTACCCAGGGAGCATGGTTCTCTTCTTCCCAGGGCTTTAATCGATGTCTAGACAGTTTTGGTTGTTGAAGCTGGGTTTGGAGTGGCATCGAACTCTGCTGGTGCCAAGTAGTTGTGACAAAAAAATTAATTGACTCAGAAGGTCTTGACAATCTTTGAGAAACCTTGGTCCAAGGAATAGGGCAGACTTCACTGGAGTGAAAGACAGCTCTCAAAAAAGTATCAACATTTCACTGTTTGAAGACTAGTAAACACTAAAAGGTGGCTCAACGAAATCTCAGAAATGTTTCACTTAGACTTTCCTTCAGTTAATAACTCAGTCAATTTCCTATGTTCATGAGTTTTTTTTTTTTTTTTGCTTTGTTTTTTGTTGTTGTTTTTGTTTTTGTTCTTTACTTTCTCTGGACGAGCAGGAAAGCAAGGCCTCAGAGTACGCAAGTGATCTACCCTCTTAAGTAGTCTAGATCTTTGTGGCATATCAGAGGCAATCTGTGCGAGTGATTTCTCCATTGCCTATTTGCTGACAGGTCCTGGCTCCCAGAGCTTCCTTGCTATTTGTAGCCTGCCACATAGGAGTATTGTCACATAGGCTGGGATGGATCAGGTCCAAGCAGTGGCAATAAGAAGGGGGCTGAGGAAAGTCTCAGAAAGCACTCACAGAATTTGTATTGAACAGGTTGGAAAAATAAAAGCAGGTGCAATATTTCTCTTTCTGATTATAAAAGTAACACAGACGTTGTCCAAAAAAAACCAAAAAGCTCCCAAGTTCAGAAAACTATAAAAGAGGAAATAAAAGTTTCCTAATTGCACTCCTGGGGGATATGAACCATGAAAAGCTTTTGAGAAAAACAAGAAAAGGAGAATGAATGTCAGGTTTTCTGAGACAATGAGCTAGGGGGATTGAAGATGTTTTTCGAGGATAGCAGAGTGTTTGGGTTGAACACTGATGGTTTGAGATGATGTTTTTTTGAGAATCAAGATAGCTGAGATGGACAATGGAAGGCAATCATGTGGGCACTCCATCAAGCCCTCCTTACCTTCAGGTCTCATGTGCAAAACCTCTGCGGTGCTCACCTTCACAGATAAGTGTCCTTTAGCTGAAAGAGAAGATGATTCATTTTAGCTCAAACATGACAAAGCAGGACAGATCATTTCTAGCTTCCTGTGCCACATAGCTTAAGCTGAACACCCTCACTTATAATTGGATTTACTTTTTTATTTTGGTAACCTCATTATGAAGTAATATCGATCATAGAAAAAATATATCCCATGTATTGCATCCAAATACCCTAATTATTATTATGAATAACATAATAACTATCCTATGTCTTTTATGTACCAAAAATTACTTTTCCCTCGAGTTATCTGAGTGTAAGTCATAGTCACAATGCCTCCATTGTCTGTAATTATTTTAGTATATTTTCCTAAGAATGTGATATTCTTTTTTATAAACAGTGTAAATTAGTCAGAAAAGTACCATTGATTCAGTATCTAATGCATGGTTCATAGACTACTTTTGACAGCTATCACAACTGGGGTCAAAATATAAGGAATATGATACTGGAAGCCCTAGATGGGATTTACTAATGAACCCTGATATGGCCTTGACTGAGTTAGCTTCACCCACTTTTACTTGAAACCCAAATTGAATTCTCTATCAGTGGTTGAAACATGTTTTACCAGAGGCTTTTTAGAGTGAGAAATGAAATATTCACTGAAATGTAGAGTGGGGTCTTTCATCTCCTGGGATGTGCCCACCAGGAGGCACAGCCTCAATCTTGTCCCAGCTATTATTTCTTACTCTAGGCTTGTGTACAAAATTCTAGACTCTTGTTTCCCATTGGACAGGGTTTCAGGGACACAGAGTAGATAACCGCTAGAGATGTAGATCTCAGATAGGAATAAACTTTTTCAACATTTGAATACAAAATAGATCTATATATTCCAGAAGCTACTTTTTGTAATTTTTTTATTTATTACAATTTATTCACTTTGTATCCCAGCTCTAGTTCCCTCCCTCATTCTCTCCCAACCCCACCATTCCTCCCTCATCTCCTCCCATGCTCCTCCACTAATAGGGGAGGACCTCCTCCCCTTCCATCTGACCCTAGCCTATCAGATCTCATCAGGCTTAGCTGCATTGCCTTCCTCTGTGGCCTGGTAAGGTTGTTCTCCAGCCCCCTCAGGGGGAAGTGATCAAAGAGGCAACCACTGAGTTCATGTCAGAGACAGCACCTGTTCCCTGAGGAACCCACTTGGAGGCTGAGCTACATCTGTGCAGGGGTTCTAGGTTATCTCCATGAATGGTCCTTGGTTGGCGTATCAGTCTCAGAAAAGACCCTTGGGCCCAGATTTTTAGTTCTATTGCTCTCCTTGTGGAAAGGCAAATGGGATAGACATCAGAAAAGGGAGAAAACAGAGAACAGGACAGAAGCCTACCACAGAGGACCTCTGAAAGATTCCACCCAGCAGGGTATTAAAGCAGAGGCTGAGACTCAGCCAAGCTTTGGGCAGAATCTCAGCAGGGCCAGGGTGATCAAAGAACAGGCCAATCAGTTCCTGTCAGAGACAGTCCCTGTCCCCATTACTATGAATCCACTTGGACACTGAACTGCCATGGGCTACCTCTGTGCAGGGATTCCAGGACATCTCCATGAGTGGTCCTTGGCTAGAGTATCTGTACACCTAAGGAAGCTAATCAAGAAGGAGGACTCTGGCTAAGATGCTCAATCCCCATTCAGAAAGGCAAAGAGGATGGGCATAGGGGGAGGGAGAAAACAGGGAACAGGACAGGAACATATCACAGGGGGCCTGTGAAAGGCTCTACCCCACAGGGTATCGAGGCAGATACTGGGACTTATAGCCAAACTTTGGGCAGAGTGCAGGAAATCTTATGAAGAAGTGGGAGATAGTAAGATCTGGAGAGGACAGGAGCTCCACAAGGAGAGCAACAGAACCAAAAAGTCTGGGCACAGGGGTCTTTTCAGAAGCTACTTTTTAAAGGTGGTATTTGGGCTGGGAAGATTGTTTACCAGGTAAAGCACCTGCCATGTGACTGGATTTCAGATTCACAGCTCCCCTGTAAATTCTGGGGAGGCATGGGAGGCTACTTATAATCCTAGAAAACAGGGGAGGTGGAAACAGGATCCCCGAAGCAGCCACATCTAGTTAGATTAGGTAGACTCACTTGAACTCTGCTTTCAAGAGAACGACCTTGCCTTAATGTATAATGTGCAGATAGAGGGAGGAAGACACTAGACATCAGCCTCTGGCTTCCACATGCATGTGCACCTGCATATATACAAATGTCATGTACACACATATGTACACATATGTACATAGATTACATATAAATGCAAAAACAAAACAAAACATCCCATCTCCCCAAATGACTTTTATTTAAGGACATAAATTCACAATTATTGTCCAATTCATTCTCGTAATACTATGTGAAAGCCAACTGGCTAGTAGAACCAGCCAAAAAGGCTTTCAAATAATTTCTAAGCATTCAAATTCCAGAATTCTAGGAATCATCCCATGAGGAAGCTAGTGCCGAATGGAATGAATGTTCTTCATGCTAACGCAACTGATGGAGGAGGAAGTGACCAACAAAAGACCCATGGTGGCCATCAGTTTCTTCATAACTCTGAAACCCTCACACTTTGTCAACACTGCTGCTCTAATTAGGAAGCTGAATTGTGTTTGCAACCAAAGCCCATGATATGATGAAAGTTATTTGAGCAAAAGATGTTTATCCACAAGACGTTTGGGAATGAGGTGTCGGCTGAGCCCACAGCTTGTGACACAGATGTCTGGGGCAAGCTTCCTAGAAGTCAATCACCGAATCTTCTCCATGAGGTACAGTGACATCAAATTTTCATTAAAATAAAAAAAACCTTAAATATCCTAGAATCCATTTTATGTTCTGGGAATTATTTTAGCTCTCTTTGATAATGTCAGAACAACCCCCGCTCTTATCTGTTCTCATCCAAATGAGAACATGCTCTGTTTGTACTCTTGTTGGAAATTCAGAGGAGTTAGCTAAGGGTAGAGAAGGGCACAGAGGCAGCAGCACAAAGGTCAGAGGCTACACTCAGTGGACAGTCTGAAATACCATACAGTAGTTATGAGGGCTTTTGAGCACAGAGGCATCGAGGTAATCGTAGTTTCAGAAGCCCCAAAGTGTTTATTGAATGGTGGGCATTGGGCTCTTATAATTTGCTCCTCTATTATTCATTCAACGTGTATCAAATGTCTGACATGCCAATTAAGCCTGGTCAGTCTCTGTCCTTGCTCCCACACTTATTCTTTTCCAGCTCTGGGTTTGACGGTTCTGATGGCTAGGCTCTCTTCAGGAAGAGTTCAACTGCATGAGGTAGAGGATAGGAATGGGCATGTCAGGGTTCTCTTTCCTTCCACATCTATCTTTCTTGTGTCTTAGTTTTATTAGTAGTATGTGTCTTTATGCCACATTATTCAGTTGGGCTACCCTTCCTCTGTGACTGCCTATCACTGAGTCCCAGAGAAATTCCTATTTGTTCTTTACTTTTTCTGCTGAGGAGTAGTGACAGATTTCCTTATTCAGCTCTGCCTACAAGAACAAACAATCTCATTGCTCTCTCTTAAAAGATTGGCTTATCTGTTACTGTGTGATCCTGGTAGAAATAGAATTCAGAAAGGTTTCTTCCATTTCTATTTTGTGGAATAATTTGAGGAGTATTGGTGTCAGTTCTTCATTGAAGGTCTGGTAGAATTCTGCACTGAATCCATCTGGCTTTGGGCTTTTTTTTTTTCAATTGGGAGAATTCAAATTACTGTATCTATTTCACTAAGAGTTGTGGATCTGCTTAAGTTGTTTTATTAAACTTGATTTAACTCTGGTAACTCACGCACACACATTTCTTTCTTTCAGGTTCTCTAGATTTTACATCATACTACAAAACTACAGTAATAAAACAACATAGTATTGGCATAAAAACAGAGACACTGATCAATGGAATAGAATTTAAAATGCACACATAACTTCAAACACCATAGAAAACTTATTTTTATTATTTTTCTATAAAGAAGCCAAAAATACAGACTGGAGAAAAGACAACATCTTCTAAATTGGTACTGGTCAAACTAGATAGAAGCTGCATGTAGAACGAAAATAGATCCATATCTATTTTTCTACACAAAACTCAGCTCCAAATGTATCAAAGACCTCAACATAAGACCAAATACACTGAATATGTCAGAAGAGAAAGTAGGAAATAGGCTTGACCTCATTGACATAGGAAAGGACTTTCTGAGCAGGATCCTGATAGCACAGTAATTAAAACCAACAGTTAATAAATGGAACTTAATGAAGCTAAAAGTTTCTGTATAGTAGACAATATCATTTGAGTAAAGTAGCAGCTACAGAATGGTAAAAAATTCTTTACCAATTATCCACCTGACAGAAGATTAATGTCTAGAATGTACAAAGTACTAAAACAACTCCCAACATCAATAAAACAAATAACCCAATTAAAACATGTGATACAGAAATAAACAGAGTTCTCAAAAGGTAAAACACAAATGACGGAGAAATAAAAGTATTCAATATATTTAGTCACCACAGAAACAAAGACTAAAGCTACTGTGGGAATTCATCTTACCACCTGTGATGACTGAGATAAATAAACAAATGGCATCAAAGGCTAGCAAGGAGATGGACAAAGATGAACACTTATTCATTACTAGTGGGAGCAAAAACTTATACAGCCACTATGGAAATCAGTTTGGAGATTCCTCACAAAGCTGAAAATTGATCTATCTCAAGACCCAGCTAGCCCACTCTTGGGCACGTACATGAAGGACTCTACATCTTACTGCAGAGATACCTACTCATCCATGTTTATTGTTGCTCTGTTCATAATAGCCAGAAATTAGAAACAGCCTCGAAGTCCACCACCTGATGAATATGTAACATAAATGAGGTACATTTATACAATAAAATATTACTTGGCTTTTAAGAAAAATGAAATTAAATTTGCAGATAAATGGATGGCCCTAGAAACAATCATCCTGAGTGAGGTGACTGAGACTCAGAAAGGTAAATATAGAATGTTTATTCTTAAATGTTGATGTCAGCTTTTAAGCCTTAGATATATGTGTTTTGATTAGAATAACCACCAAGGTTAAATAGAAAATAAGGGACTGAGGCTGAGCAGGAGGATCTTCCAAGGACCAAGGATGGGTAAGTAACTGTATTGTTACAAAGTTATGAAGGGGGAATTAGAATAGGAGGATTAAATGGGAAAGGAAATAGGTGGATAGGGTAGAGGAGGGACTATGGGAAGGGCCAAGTGACACTAAAAGTCTTTTGAAAAGCCACACAAGAACCTATTTACTGCAGAAGCTTTAGAAAACATATATGCATATATAAATTGAACATAAATGGCGTTACTATATAATGGGGAAGAAAAGTGGATATCATATGCTACCAAGTGAAACCCATAACCAGGAATAGGTTATATCTTTTTGAACCATTCACAAAAGCAGTCCCACAGACCAACCCCAAACCTTATGAGCTATTGCCAATGATATTGGTTATCTTCCACAACCGGATGGCTAGATAATATTACCAAAGACACCACATACTCATGCCACTGAACACGGAGAAATCAAGCTGGTGTTCAACCAGAAGTTTTACCTCTTGCGACTAGCATTTATAGTGCTGGGTGATATTATACATCCCACTGAAGGAGAAAAGTAAGCATCAGTCTCACCCAGCTATGATCCCCGAGGGCTATAATAGCAATCTGTCTGCAACATACACTCAGCAGTGCAATAGTAGCATAGATGTTATTGGAGTAACCAGCTACTCTTTGATAAGATTTAAGGCCTCTCCTATGAGGTGGGACACATGCCTAGCACTATTAATGAGGTCGAGAACCTGAGACTAGATCATGGGCCCTGGGAAAAGCCTAAATGAACATTGCAATAAAATGACTCCCAATGACATATTGTTATTCCCACAAATCAGTGTATCACAGAACTCCCATCAGAGAGTTTCTTTCAGTAGATGGTAATTAGCTCAGAGACCCACAGCTGGACAACCTGAGAGAGTGAGGCACTTTAAAGCACCCAGCCCTAAACGGAATATGCATATAACCCATCTCTCTTCAAGGTTCCAATGACTGGTGTGTTAAAGGAGGCAAAATTAAAATCCAGAGGTGGCAGCTGACTTCAAGGAAACGTTTTCCAGACATAATGGGACTGCTGTACACGTGAACTTGCAGAGATTGTGATAGCATGCCAAAGACTGGGATAAGTTCAAACAGGACTAGATCAAAGTATAGAGAAAGAGAAATGGACACAAAGGCCCACCCCCAGCCAAACAGTATTTTCAATTGATAGCTATTGGGGAAGGAAAAAAAATCACTTCTTTTCAATGAATGCCATGACACTGGGCATATCAACCACAGTCCAGGGAAGACTCCATGCTCAGGAACAGATGGCCTCCACAAAATGGACTCTGTTCTTTTTCGTTTTAATTTTTTTGTTGTTTGTGCTTGTTTTTTTTTGTGTGTGTGTGTTTGTTTTTTAAAGCAAGAAAAGGAAAATGAAGTAGGGTGGGCAGGAAAGCGAGTTATTGAGAAGAGTTGGGAAAGGGGGGACATGACAAAAATATGAGTAAATTTTTTTAAACCCATCCATCTGTTATCTTCAGGAAACAAGAAAAACAACTCTCTGTTCCTCCTTCCCTCCCCCGCCCCCCAGTCTCTCATTCTCTCTTTCTCTCCCACTTGAGTATTAAATGTTGAAGGCCAGTTTGGCCACAATATTAGGAGTACAGCATGAAGCACAGAGACTGGGAAGGGTAGTTTATTAGTGCATTCATTAAGTTCCCATCTGGAGTTCCGGGTCAATATTTTGCTTCTCAATATAAGAGGGGACATAGTGTCTGGAGAATCTGTCATGAAGCAAACAAGTCAAGAATTTTACCTTTTCAAGAGCATAGAACTCACAGTTTGGGTCTTTATGCAACTTTCAGATGAGATTGTGCCTGGAAATCTCCCACAAATCAGAGATTAAAAAGACAGCAAGTATTTCTTGTCTATCCTCAGTGATACTGTAGTTGACGGATTTACTGAAGCCGTGCCTTATCTATTGATGTTAGCTCAAGCTTAGGCTTCAGTTGATAAATGTTCAGATATAGTCAGAAAATCAGGGAGGCTTCAAGCATTCTGGCAACAGATCTTAGTCATTCATAGCAATCTGTAAATACAAGCCTTTGGAGGAAGAAAATGCAAGTGCATCCAAGAAATCATTTGGGGTATACTCTTGGTGAGTAGCTGTATCTGAGCACCACTGAGGCAGAGGCAACAGATGGGAAGGAAGAAGCGGGGTGGCCAGGCCCACACAGAATTAACACAGAAATAAAAGAGAAAATCTGATGGTGAAATTCTTTCTGCTGTTCCCGAGATAGAGACATGTGAAGAGTGCCAGTTTTATCTCTTGGTTTTGGCTAATAATATTAATTATACTTAATTAAACTATATATTAATTATACCTAATTAATTAATTCTTACCTAAATAATTAAACAATATTAATGCCAACTATAGTTTGGAATTTTTGAGACATGTGTCAGAGGCAAACACATAAACTTGGGCTAAAGGAATGGGCCTTGTTGGCACCAAAGGGAAATTACAAAATCTTCATGGGGCTGGTTGAGAGAGGCAGGGGAAAGAACAGAGTCAAATAAGGTGAAGTCAGTTCAGACATCAGGTCCAACAGGCAAGAGGCAAGTGCTGACCGGGAAGGGGAGACTTGGCCCAAAGGTCAGGGGCTAACTAAGCAGTCCAGAGGAGGAAATGAAAGAATCCAGCTTTTGTGTGTGTGTGTGTTTTACTGGTGCCAGCTCTAAGGGGTTGGTGTGGGTGTGGGTGGCCAAGTTAAAGGCACAGAGCAGAAACTGATTACAAATCCAGATCTCTTTTCATGAGTGGATTTCAAAATGATGTTGAGATTAGTGAGCCCTAGAGCTTCAGTATAATCCTATTAAAAACAAACAAAAAAACAAACTAGAAAACAGAAAGAAAATAATTAGTTAACATTTATTGACTACCGCACACTATTTCTAACCACTTGAATGCATGATTTTCTCTTTGCTCTCTTAATAGAGAGTTAATTTAAAAAGTGATTAAAACGGCCTTAACATTTTGGAGAGATCTTGTAAAAAGTCATCAAGGAGAATGAGCCATAGTCACTGAGTTGTTCATTTGTTCACTTACATATTTTTTCAACCACTAGTTCCCGATCATCTGAAAAATGTTGGGTAGTATCTGAGGGTTCTCAGACAAGTTACCTGTCTCCTTTGTTTACTGTCCTCCTCTCAAGGGTCCCCCTTCTATACCATGCTTAGCCTTTTAGGATGGGTCGTTAAAGCATTCAGTTGCTTTATATCACACTGTGGTTTATGATAAAAAAGTTACTTGCAGCCTTCAATGACACATTTCCGCTCCCATCAGGTGAATCATATTTATGATGCTGTAAAGGTGGAAACCTGTAGGGGCTTCAACCAAACTTTTCTGCGGTTTTAACTGAATTTCTTTGCCTTTTAGGGTTTTAAGAGTGGCAGCTATAAATAGGACATCTATATCTTATGCATCTCCCAGCTCCAGGAACTAGCAAAGAAGGATCGTAAGAACCAGAGGTCAAGGAGGACAAGAGCAAAACAGTACATTCTGAACAAGACATAATCACTTCACTCATGAGCTCACAGCAGCTGTGGTTATCTGTAAAAGACATGCTTAAGATGCAGCCAGTCAACGTTCCATCACAGAGGAGGATTCATGAACTCCCATCACTGCCTTCGAGAGCTATTAACAGTTGATGGCTTCTGCATCAAGGACAGCCAGTTTCTATTAAAGTGGTCTTAGGTAGGTGGGGAGTACGCCAGTGTGTGGTCTCACCCCTTGAGCATATGCACAGCAGAAATTGTAGTAGTTTGGTTATAAAAACAAAATGGACTTGAAGTTGGGAGTGGATGAGTAGAACTGAGAGGGGTTAAGGCAGTAAGTTCTCAACCTTCCTAATGCTGTGAGCCTTTAATATAGTTCCTCGTGTTCTGGTGACCCTAACTATAAAAATATTTTCGTTGCCACTTCATAACTGTGCTTTTGCTACTGGTATGGATTGTAAAATAAATATCTGTATCTTCTAGATAAATGTGGCAATAATTTTTTAGGCTATCCTTGTGAAAGGGCCCTTTGATCCCCAAAGGGGTGGTGACCCATAGTCTGTGAACTTCTAGGTTAAGGGGAGGCATGGGAAATGACATGATCAGTGTATATTGTATGTATGTTTGATATTCTTAAACAACTAATAAAGTGTTATGTAACTTAAAATATAGTTATGTATTATCTGGGTTTAGACAAATGGCAATAGTAGGTTCTCTTCTAGGGCCTAGCCATGTGTACTGCATTAGGTTTTCAGTATCAGGCATGAGTTCTCTACTATTAAGTGGGCGGTAAGTCTGTTTAGATGGCTGTTGCGTATGACCAAGATAATAGTTCCACTATTACACTATTGGAGAGATCTTGCTAGGCTCATCATTATTGTGGTTTATAGGCTTTCTAGCTGTGTAGGAATATTGATTTCTTTTCTTCCTTATCAATTTGCATATCAGTCAGTTCTAGTACTATAAGAGTTAGTACTCAGGAATAGGTCATTCTGGTCAGTTTTGGCTTGATGCCTCCAAATCTGTGTCTGAAGTACGTGGTGGTGACTTCAGCAAGAGAGTCTTACCTTCAAGTTCAGGGAGGCAAACAAGAGTCATGCAATAGTTCATATTTTTTTATACTCACAGATAAGTGGAGCTAGCTCTCAACCCCCATCATAGAAGCTTCTTCTTCTTCTTTTTTTTTTTTTTTTTTTTTGCAACAAACAGAGTCCATTACAGTGATCCATAGCTGGTCAAAATGTAGTGACTAAATGGTGTTCAGCCTCAACTGGCATATCTATAATACAACCTTTACCTCTAAGGCTTGGTTATTGCAGAAGATGAGATGGGAAGATTGCATGAACCAGAAGACCATGATGCCTGCTCTTAGATAGTATCTTTCACATATGGGCAGGGATGCTGCTCCCGTGAAATCTCAAGAGTGTGATTACATAAACAAGGCCTATGTAATGACAAGACCATTCTACATGCTAATTTGGTAGGAGAAATTTTTACAAGGCTCCATCTCTAGATGAAGAGCTATAGACAGTAAAGGGCTGTGGAGGGAAAATCAGACTTCCCCAGGGAGGTGTTCATTCAACCCCAACTAGTGAGGCCTAAACATATGCATACAAAAGAAACAGTAAGTAGGCTCAGGAGGTTCCATACAAACACAGTAATTATAGAAGAGGTCATGTACCTTAGAGGGAGTGGGGCATGGGAAGACTTGAAGGAGGGAAAAGGGAGGGAGGAAATGATGTAAATAGAGAATTACTATATTAATTTATCAATTTTTAAAATTAAAATTTTATATTAAAGAATTATAAGAGCTGGATGCAGCTTGTCAGAAGAAATGGAAAAAGGTGTAGAAAATACAGAAGGCTAGGCAGAATTGAAGGTGGAGGTGGAAAGATAATATGTCCTTCTCAGGAACTTCCTGTGTTGCTCTGAGTTCACTCAAAATGGCTATCCCCACTAGGAGAATATATTTAAAAACATGAGAGGATAGAGTGATCTCCCTGCCTTATTTTTATAGTTCTAGGGACCAGGAAGTCCAAAGTGCAGATTAAGTTGTAAGTCTCTCCAGTATCCTAGAAGCAGTGCATTCTAAGTGCCAACTATGTACTTACAAGAGTCCTGCTTACCGAGCCCTAGGCCCTGTAAGAGTCCACGCAGCTCTGCAAACACTTCCACCAGAACCAGGAGCATATGCTTATCAGAGTGAGTCCAAGAAGAGCATACTCTTATCAGAGTAAGTCCAGAGTAAGTCTTATCACGAAGTCCAAGACAGTGCATATCAAAGAAAATGAGAAAGAGGAGTGGGCACACGCTAGAGATTCAACAAGAAAGGAGGCAGAACTCGCTTTGATAAGCAACCTTTCATGAGGGATGACCTAATTGCTTCTTCTTAGGCTCTACCCTCTGCCTCCCAACACAGACACATTGACAATTGATTATCCAACATTTCAGCCTCAAGGATACATCCAAATTACTGTAGCCTCAAACCAGTAAAAATTACGTGGCAGCAGATTTAAAGCCTACAGAAGCATCTTGCTGAATATTCTACTTGTCTGTTGCTGGCCAGAACTAGAATGGTGTTTTAACTGGGCAGAATAACCTTGTAATCTTTATGGCAATTTGGTAAGAAAAGGACCACTCTGTTAAACATATGCTCCTGGTTCTGGTGGAAGTGTTTGCAGAGCTGCGTGGACTCTTACGGGGGTAGGGCTGGATAAGCAGGACTCATAAGCAGATATTCGGCTCTTAGAACGCACTGCTTCTAGCATACTGGAGAGACTTAAAACTTAATCTGCACTTATAACCTTTGCTCCAAAATTTAGGTTTTTTTTTTTTTTCAATAATCCGCTGGGGGAAAATTCATGGCTTTTTCCAGCTATTCATATCCAGTCCAAATTTTTAAATCCATTTCTTTCCAAGAAATTCTTTGTGTGGATTCTTGACAAAGTGATCATTTTTTTTTCTTGTCCCCTTACTCTTTTTTTTTCATTTAAATAAGTTTTGAAGCACATTTTTGTAATTATACTATAATTACATTTCCCCCTTCCTTTTCTTTCCTCCAACCCGTCCCTCCCATGTAACCCCCATTGCTTTTTCAAAGTCCTGCTCTCCTTCTCTTCAACTCTTGCCACACACCCTACGCTTGATAAACAATAAGATGGGAATTTCCTTGGAAACCAAAGTTGAAAACAATGTTAGACTATCACACTGTAACTCATGTCCATCTTATCAGCCTGTAAGTTATCAGAGGAATCCTGCCAAAATGTTTTCCACATTCTAGCCTTACCAGGTGCATCTAGACAAGTCGGTGTTCTCAAGGGGTAGTGACAATAATGTGGAAGTGCTTTGTAACAGGACCACACTGAAAGGGCTATATGTTTTCTTATTGTCATAAGCTATCCAAGCTATCTTATTGTCACAGAGCTGGTGATTACAGAGTCATATTGGAAGCAGATGAATTTAAGTCCTTTTGAGAATGAACATAAAATAAATAAAGAGTACTACGGGTAACATTTAAGAAGAGCCCAAGTCCAGGGGCCCGTGATTAACCAACGGGGAATGTCACAACCTAGAACTGGATTTTATAAGCAACAGAGTAGCTAAATGAGACAACTCTAAACTGCGGGGTTTCAGTCCAGTGAGTAACCGCCACACAAACGCAGTTCGTTGGAAATTGGCCAGTGGTCATCTTGACCAGGTCGGCCATGGGTTGGACATTGTAATGCTGAGACCACTAGCAGTGGACCTGAACGGAATGGCTTTCTGTTTATTTTAGCTGAGAGGCCATTTGAGTCCAGTTCTCACATAAAGCGAAAGGCCTATTTTACTAATACGAAGACAGCAGAAAAACTAGCAATAGCCTTTAAGTGATAAACATATATTTCTAAAAAGATCAAGGAACCAATTAAAAAAAAAACCTATAGGGCTGAGACTAGAACACTGTAGTTCAGCGCATGCTCAGTGTGTGCGAGGTACCAGATCCCATCTTCAGATGCAGGAAATTCTAACCTCAAAGAAAATTAATCCCTCACCGACTGCAGTATTAAAACCATTCTTAAACGTTACCGTTTGTCCTGTTATTTAAATCCCCATGAAGAGGTTTATAAAAAGTTTTATTTTTAAAAGTTGGAAGTCACTAATGCCATACACAAGGAAAAAAATACTCTTCTATTTAATAGAGAGAATTGTTATAGTCCCAGTGACTTGAACTGAGAATATCCCATCTTTACCTGGAAATATAAGAGAGTAAATACTTTCTAGTCTTAGTAGCCAAGGTTTAGGATTATTTGGGATTAGTAGCCAAATTTTTTTGTCGTTTATTCTGTGTAATAAGGGCACCTGCTCAGGGTGGACTGCTGGGGGGAGATGTCTGTTTCCTTACTACTTCTGATCCGTTAGGGACCATCTAAATGCTATTTCTTTCTGACTCTTGAATGGTTTTCTCTCTTGGGGCAACATTGTTAATGATCATCTTGTATCACTGCTGACATTCCTTTCTCAGTCTAGTTGTTTATTTCACTATCTGAGGTTGCCTTTTGAAGGGGTAGTTGAACTTAACAGCGTGGTAAACTCCGCTTTGTTTGCTCTTTTGTTTTCCAGGTTAGTTTAGAAGTGCTGCTAAGGGGTGAGTGGTGATAGTAACGACTGTCTTACATCACTAAGTCAGGAACTGAGATAACCCAGACACAACACCAATTCTTCAGCTGATGGAAATGACTCAGTTTATGTGTGCTGGGTTTTTTGTTGTTGTTGTTGCTGTTTTCTTCCTTCCTTCCTTCCTTCCTTCCTTCCTTCCTTCCTTCCTTCCTTCCTTTCTTCCTTCTTTCTTTGAGATGTTTTCAGTCTCAAGTTTGTTTCAACAATTTCATTCCAGGTTCTCACTTCTAATTTCCCCTTATGGGTTTTAGTGACATCATTTCCTAAAGTGGTGCAACTGAGTCAATCACATTTATTTAAAAGACTGATACTCCACCCAACCAAGGACCATTCATGGATATAACCTAGAGCCCCTGCACAGATGTAGCCCGTGACAGCTCAGTGTCCAAGTGGCTTCCCTAGTAATGGGAACAGGAACTGTCTCTGACATGAAATCAATGGACTCCTCTTTGAACACCTGCCCCTGAAGGGGGTGCAGCTCTACCAGGCCACAGAGAAGACAACACCACCATTCCTGATGAGACCTGATAGACTAGGATCAGATGGAAGGGGAGGAGGACCTCCCCTATCAGTGGACTGTGGGAGGGGCATGGGTGGAGAAGAGGAAGGGAGGGTGGGATTGGAAGAGGATGAGGGAGGGGACTGCAGTTGGGATACAAAGTGAATAAACTGTAATAATAAATAAATACATTTAAAAATAAAAATAAGATAAAAAAGAAAAAATGCAAAGGTTTCTTTTTCTTTGAGCATGTTGTAGTTATGAAATTCTGGCAAGCCTGATGCACTGTATGTAGTCAGCATGGGCCAATGGATGGGTTTGGCTCCATCTGAAAGTTGTATAAATATAACCTGTTTATTTTTATAGCCATGTGACCTTTAGTAAGGCAGTAGTCCCTTAATCTTTAGAGTAGGAATACATATAACTACCTCTTTGTGTTGTTTTGATGCATAATACATAAAAAACAAAAGTAATGAATATGTATTAATGATCTTAATCATGATCACTGATAGCATATTTATCAAGAATCAATAACTCTAGAAGCTAGAAATAATAACTAAGTTATATTCATTTCATTATGAGAACAAGAGAAAGACAGGTTAAGTATTATATAATACTCCAAAGACAAGAGGCAGCCTCACTAGCCTTCTAGAACTTTCAGCTGGCCACTGTTGTCTATATACAAATGATAGATATAAAGGGCTTTGTCATCCTTAAGGAAGAACATCCTGAATAGGGATTCTGGGAGAATCCTCTGACCTTTAAAAGCTTCTTTGCTCTATATATCTCTTTCTGTGTCTACTCATTTATACTTATTCAGTGAGAAGATGAAGCTAAAATTTCAGACAGCATTATGTGGCTAGTAGATCCTGGTAGACAACTATAGAGCCCATCATAACATCCAGTTACAGATATTTCAGCTGAGCACACAAAGGCAGGTTCTGGATCCCACATATATGTTAGTTAAATAAAAACAAACCCTCTATGTACATTGTAGAAACATTTCATTACAAGGGAAAGTAAAGGGTTGCCTAAGACCCCTCAGTTAAGACAGTTGAAAACTGGGATGGAGAGAAAGCTCCATGGTTAAAGAGCCCTGGCTTTTCTTCTAGTGGAGCATGGTTTAATTCCCAGCACCTACATGGCAGATCACAACTCTCTGCAACTCTATTCCCAGGGGATCTGTCGCCAACACACAGACATGAATGCACATAAAAACACTAATGCACATAAAACACGAAAGTTGAAAACCACAGATATAACCATTGTCATTCTCCATGCAGTGGAAGTGTAGGGCATGACTGTCTGATGACCTTGGATTGGGGTTTCATTTCTCTCAGGAATGGCTAGAGTACTTTTGGGTGAGTGTTAGGCTGGGGTATGGAAAGAATTTTCTATGGAGTGTTACAGTTAGTTCTTTAAAAATGAGATTGCTGTTGGCAGTGGACGCTCAGGTGTTTCAAACCCTATGGCGATACCAAAGTGTTACAGCTCCTTGGTTAAGGTGCTGTGCCAAGCATGGCAGAGGGTATGGGCAAAAGCCAATGCCTGGTCAGCTTGCAGCTGAAACACAGGCATGGTGAGGTCCAGGTCCAGTGGGCCAGAAAACAGGTCTGGTGAGGTTCGGGCCTCGCAGATGCTGGTGGCAACAGTCAACATAGAGGCTCATGTCAGATGTCAGTCTGGCAGCCAGGCCTCAGGAGTTCAGCAGCAAAGAGGGGGGGAGCTCTTCCTTCCCCAGAATAAATGATGAATCTCAGGCGGCCATGGTTGAAAGCTGATGGTAGCACACAACGTGGAACACCCAGCAGGCAGCACTTTATTTCATGTGAAATCAGGGACTTATAAATATCTTGGGCAATGGGAGGGGTCTCATGGGTGAATGTGTTAAATTTGCTCGGGCTATGAGTTTTAGGGATACTTGATTTAAATGCACTGGTAAAGTAACTCATTTACATGCATTAGCACAGTCCTATCATAAGAAAGGGAACATAGTACTTAATTTTCTTATAGGTGGGGGAAAAGCGCCAGGTACAATTGAAGGTCATTACTGAAAGTTAAGACCTCCTTAGCATAGGTGTGGTATTTCCAGGGATCTCCAGGTGCTTTCTGAGGAGGTTTCTTATCAGGAAAGGGTCAGGTCTGTGTTCTTCCTTAAAGGCTATGTAATACTCCTTAGAAGTTTTAGGGATCAGAGAGGGTACCCATTATAGACCAAGGACAGAGGTTATCCAGAAATGTCACACTTCAACCTCACCAGCAGAGCCCTAGGACTATCATGCTGTTATCATTAGATAATCTTGTAAACACTCTTTATAAACATAAATAAAAATTATTTTTGCAGGTGATAGCATGATATAGAAAAATCAAACAAGCATATAGACCAGTGGAATTAAGAATCTGAAATCAGCCCACACAGCTACAGTCATTTGATCTTTGACAAAGTTGTCAATAAAAAGAAACAGCCTCCGTAACAAACAGTGCTGGAAAAGCTAGATATTCACACAGAGAAGAATGAAATTAGACCTGTATCTCCCATCATACACAAAAATAAATTCAAAATGGACCAAGACTTTCATATGTAACTTGAATGTTAAATTTACTGTAGAAAAACATAGGGGAAATATTTTAATATCTAGGCAGAGGTAGAAACTTATGGAAAAAATTGCAATGGCAAAGAAAAGTGGTCCAGTGATTGGAAAAGACTGTTTTATGCTAAGGAAAATGGGAGTGGGGAAATGGCTTCTGATATGCACTTTTTTATTTGATAATATGTCCTAAAATTAGATTGTAGTGATAGTGTGTAAGTCAGTATATGTGTAAAGTCCATTGAAGTATATATTTTAAAATTGAACTTTAAGACATGTACATTATACTACAATGAAGATGTTGTTTAAAAGTCTGCTTTAGAGAAGGCAATAGGATCAGGAAAAAACACCGTAGAGGATAGGAAAGAGGAGTGAGGGTGAGTGTGATCCAAGGTATTTGATGGGCACATATGAGAAGGTCATAATTAAATCCATGGTTTTATAACAGCAGAAATTAAAAAATAGAGGCACTATTAAAAACAAGCCTGTCATTCTACTGCTTACTTGCAAATACAGTAAACCTACTGCCCGTGTTTAGCAGACCTGTTTTGATCAGACAATAAATAAGACACCATTTTATAGAGTCACCTGGCCTAGAGACTTCATGGGTAATCTGGTCCGCACATCCTTACTTTCTTCTTGCCCATCAAGCATTTGATGCATGAGAAGTTAGCATCCAAGAGATAAATAAATGGTTCTCCTCTTAACAATTCCGCCCTTCAAGCCAAACCAGTTTTGGTTATTACTAGAATTGTACAATGGTCTTTTTTTCCCCCTTTATTTAGGTGAGGACCCAAGGAGGCAAATCAAAACTGAGTTGACTCAGAGCATGACCTTGCATCTCCATGATTGCTAATGACAAACGGTGACAGGGTCATTTGCTAATGAATAAAAAAGCAGAAACTGGCAAGAAAGAAAAGAAACAGGGTCTTGTGCACTCCTTTCTGGATGCAGTTATTGAGAAGTTAGACAGCAAAAGAATGATATTCCCTTCTTACTGTTATTTGTTTGCTCATTTTGGAAAAGAAAACAGTGATGGCAAACTGCATCCGTGGTAGTGAAATGCCTCACTAGGTGCTTCCTCTGACTTTTTCCCACCAGAAATCATGTCCCACAGATTACATGTTGTTGGTGGTTGGAGGTTGGACCTTTGGGAGTGATTAGGATCTGATGAAGCTATGAGAGTGAGGTCCACCTAAGGAGTAGTAGGTTTTGTAATGTGAGGAAGAGACATGCAGGTCAACATGGCTGTTCTGGCATGCACTGCCGTGTGCCAGCTTGGAGGTTCGGAGCTCTCCCAGCATCTCTGCCAGCAGGATGGTTCTCATTAAATGCTGCCTTTCAGTTTTGGACTTCTCAACCTCCAGATTAGTAAGAAATGAACTAATTTACTTCATAAAGTAACCATACTGTGTCATTTAGGAATAGAAATGGAAAATGGACTAAGGCATTAATCCAGCAAACATATTGATTGTTCTATTCATTCTATTCTCTACTCAGGTTTCTGCAGCCATGCATTAGCTTTCAAGAGACACGTCACTAAACAGTCATACAACTCTGATACACACCTTACTCTCTAGTTTGACCTAACACAGAGCATTTACATAAGATATCAAGCTAGAAATTATGGGTTAGGGGCTCAAGTGCCTTCAAGAAAGAAGAGCGCACTAAGGTCTGAAAAGATTACTGTAGCTTTTCAAAATCCACCCACTTTCTTATTTGGGGACATGATCATATCTATAATGATAGTTCTTAATTATTTTAATTTATTTAATGAATTTTTTGTCCCAGTCTTTTGATACCCACTTTTCCTTCTTCCAACTTTTCCCCAGATTTTTTTTTCCCTCAGCCTATGACAGAGTAATGACAGAGTAATCTGTTTCTCAGTTTCCTTTCACTTACTACATTTAGCATGTACAGTGTCAAGCATCAGGTGGGGGGGGGGGTTAAAATCTAAAAACATACTCATTCAGAAACAGCAAATATAATTTTTGGCAGAAGGAAATCAGCCAGAATCTTAAAAACACAAGTGACTTACCCAAGGTATGTCACAAGCTAGTCCAAGTTTGTGTGCCTGCTTCAGAAAGAAGACAAAGGCAAAGGGCTTGCTGGATGCCTAAGACGCCTGCTGGGGTTTGTTACTACCTCTGAACATCTTCCAATGAGCACTGACCTGTTGGCTGACTACCTGTTTGGGTCACTGACTCCTCAGGAAGATTAATATTTACCTAGAGATATACAAGGTCCTCACTACCCCTCCTTTATCACAAAAATACTCAAACAAGAAAAGACTACAACCTCCAACATTGTTTAAAATGCTTCTAATTGAGTTTGTTGGTTTGATCTGATTTGGTTTGTAGATTTCCTACTGCTACATCAACAGGGTTAGATTTAAAGCAACTGGGATTTCAGTGAATCTTAGAGATGAGTCAGATGGAGGGGAGGGAGTATGGGGAGGGGCGGGTGTAACAAGGGCAAGCTACAGGAGCATCATTAATTCTTTTCAGTAGAAGCTTGAGTCTACCGTCTTTGTTATGATAGCAGAATCTTCTTACTTGGTTTCTATAGAACATGCCATACAGAACAGGCTATGTGTTTATAAGGAGCCCAGGCGCTGTCCTGGAACGGGGTGTTCTCTGAATATTATTTCTCAGGGATGGCAGGAAGTAAATTTTAGCTCTTCATTTTTATAAAATCAGAAACTCTAGCTATGGTGAAAGATGCAAATGGAATCCATCTCACAGTGTCATTTATTTGGATGGCCTTGAGGTTTGAGTTGCTTCTTCCAAATAGAGATGGTGAAGTCCTCTTGCCTTGTTTGAAAATAGTGTCACTGCAGATGTAATTAGTAGAGATGAAGTCATACTGAAATAGGGTGGGTCCTTAATCTCACAGCATCCTTATAAGACATAGGAGACACAGGAGAGGTCACATACGATGATAGAAACTGGGGGATGCAGCTGCATGCCATGAAACGCTAAGGGCTGCTAGCTTTCCTAAAAAGCTCAGAAGAAACAAAAAAGGATTTTAACTAGTATTTCAATTGGAACACGGTTCCACAGAAGGCTAATTTCTAGGCTGTTAGCCACCCAGGATGCTGAGAAAATAAGTTTCTGTTGTTTTAAGCCACCTAGTTGTGGTACTTTGTTATATCAACCTTAAGAAGCCAACAGATGAATAAGATGTATTCTTATAATCAGCCTTTCTATAGATAACTCCAGCTTATTGATGAACCAACTGAATTGTAATGATGTTTTCACTCTGTTACTAGATGAGGCAAGAGGCCAGGCATAGTACCTGAGCCTCAGTTTTCATTTAGGCTTGAGTGCATTTGAAGACACATTCTCAGTGAAGAGACCTAGGTCTCTCAGAGCTTCTATCCACTGTTAGGTAATTGATTTAACTGTACTAACACATACATATAACACAGAGGGACAAAAGGCAAATAAATGAATTGAACCTCCATCTCCCACATCTTTGGGGAAAGATCTGGGTTGCCTCTAAAACATCTACCATCTTGACTTCATGCCCAGTACACTCAAGATCACCCACATCTGCCTCCTCTGGGTCCCCAAGTCCTTCTTTCAGAATACCGTTTTTAATGGAAGAAATTGTCAGCCCAATCAGCATTTTATGAGATCTGGCCATAATTTATTTTATCTTTCTTTAGTTTTTTATTTTTTATTTTTATTTTTAAATTAAATTTTTATTTTTTACATCAATTATATTTTATTCACTCTGTAGCTTTGTATCCCAGCTGTACACTCTCTCTCATTCCCTTCCAACTCTCCCCCACCCCCCATCCTTCCTCATCTTCTCCCATACCCACTGCAAGTCCACTGATAGGGGAGGTCCTCCTCCCCTTCCATCTAACTCTAGATTATCAGGTCTCATCAGGACTGGTTGCAATGTCCTCTTCTGTGGCCTGGCAAGGCTGTTCCTCCCTCAGGGGGAGGAAGTCAAAGAGCCAGCCACTGAGTTCATGTCAGAGACAGTCCCTGTTCCCCTTACTAGGGTTCCCACTTGGAGATTGAGCTGCCACGGGCTATATTGAGCAGGGGTTCTAGGTTATCTCCATGAATGGTCCTTGGTTGGAGTATCAGTCTCAGAAAAGACCACTTTGTCCAGATATTTTGGTTCTGTTGCTCTCCTTGTGGAGCTCCTGTCCTCTCCAGGTCTTACTAACTCCTCCTTCTTTCATATGATTCCCTCCACTCTGCCCAAAGTTTGGTTATGAGTCTCAGCATCTGCTTTGATACATTGCTGGGTAGAGACTTTCAGGGGCTGTCTGTGGTAGTCTCCTGTCCTATTTCCTGTTTTTTCCTTCTTCCAGTGTCCAATGATCAATGAGGATTGATCATCTTACCCAGGGTCCTCCTTTTTGTTTAGCTTCTTTAGGTGTACAGATTTTAGTATGTTTATGCTATATTCTTTAGTTTTTTAAATGAAATCACAGACATAGCTTTTTTTTTACCCCTATCTAATGCATACTTTGCATTTCTAGCAATTATGACCAATTAAGGCCATTTGAAAAGGGGGGAAAAACCCCAAAGCATTTTCATACCCAATGGAATCACTAATTCCTTGGTAAAGTCTAATAGAGACCTGGTTGTAATTTTTACAATTCAAAATAGAAAATAAACTAGTAAATTATTCTGCAAATTGTTGAGAATGTTGAGGGCATGTCCAATGAACAGTTTCTGTGAATACTTAAACTGGTCAAGGCAGAAGATTATATGCCTTATTTTTGAGTATCAAAGAGCACTGATAGTTAATTGAGGCCTTGGATATTATACAGCTAAGCCTGTTTCCTATGGATGCGGACACTGAGACTTAATGATGGCAAATTTTGTATGGCATTGTCTGCTTGACTAGGCTAAGAAGTACTTTGATGGCTGATATTTCTGGTGTGTCTCTGAAGGTATTATTGGAAAAGAATAGAGTTTGTCTCAATAGGAGAATGGTTTTCCTTTGTTTTAGGTGAGCACTATCTGATACTCTTAAGGGGAAGAATAGAAAAACTAACAAACAAACTAGGAGGAAGGTTAAATTATCTTTCCTGGATCTGACCCTTCACTTTGTTCTGACATTGGACATGAGAGCTCCTGGTTTTCACGTCATTTGACTCCCCAGGATTACACTTTGTACCCTAGGCCTTTGCCTCTGAGTAGATTTTATTCCATCATGCATCTCTCACTTCATATTTAGAATGAGTTCCATCATTGCCATTCTTGGGTCTCCAGATTCAATATAAACTTCTTGGGTGTTATCATCACCTGAATATGTTACCACAAAAATTCTCCTTTCATATGTATATATATTTATCATATTTATATCATTGTATAATATATGAAACATATGCATCTATATGAAACACACACATACACTTAGAATAAACTGCTAATACGGGCCATGAAAGGCCATGTGACATACACAGTCACATGGAAAGCTTGATGCCAAGGCAGGCTTATCATCCACCCATTTTTCTGAGTATCATTCTCCAGCAGCCGGTCTCTTTAGGATTGGAGGTGACACAGGCCTCTTTAGTATCCAAATATATTATGCAATTCTGAATTTATCCTCTCTGGCTCTCTGCACTCCCAGTTAACTTCACTTTAAGATCATTTTATCTGTGGAAATAGATCTCAAATATCCAGAGTGATTTATTAATTGGCAATATTTTTGGAAACCACCAGGCTTTTCCTATAAAATTGGGCAGCTTTGGATAGGTAACCTAAAGGCTGTAGACCAACAAGTGATAAATCTACAAACTACCCAAAGACAGAGTTTGTTGGAACAAAAAAGGCCATGGTTTCAGTTTTTGCCAAGCAGACATTGGAATATGCCAGTAAAGTGGATATTACTCAGACACAGTCCCCAGTGGACTTCTTAACCATTTCTGTTAAAAAATAAACAACTGAGTTCTTGAGGATGAAAAATAAATCAAGAAATGGAGATGAGATTGGGTGAGGTTTTGAAAGGGTTGCTGTGTGTGCGAGCAAGTGCTTATGGTTTGTGACGATCACTTTATTCTTGGGCCTCTATGAAAAGATCTGGGGCTCTGGGGGCCATGCTTCTCTTCACTCACTCTCAGTCCAAAGTTGTATCTGAATAATTTAAAATACTAAGGAACAAAGTTGAAGATTAAACTAACAACCAGTATTTATTATTTTGGCTAGGGGATGGTAAAAGTTTGACTTGATGGAAATAAATAACCACCCACTTGATCTCAAGTCTGACAATAAGTTGAAACACAATGAACAGAGATTTCACTCAATTAATCAAAACTAATGTGGTTTTGGTTACTTAGTGAAAATTTACTTGGTGAAAAGTTGAGTGGCAAGATAGCAATCGAGAAGTTAGGATTTTTAAAAACAACCTTTGTTGCTCCAAACTCTTTGTAACCTCACAATCATTTGAGGTACTTTCGAAGTAAGCTGAAAGTTTGGCTAGGACACCTACTAATTTATAGGGGGTTCTGATGCCAACTGTGGTGGTCTGAATAAGAATGGCCCCCATAGGTTCATATATTTGAATTGTTAGGGAATGACATTAGTAGGTGTGGCCTTGTTGGATGGAATGTGTCACTTCCGGTGGGCTTTGGGGTTTCAAAAGCCCAAGCCAGATTCAGTCTCTCTCTCATCCTACTGCCTATAGATCAAGGTATAGAACTTGTAGGTATGTCTCCAGCACCTACATGATTTCTGCCATGATAATCATGGACTAAACCTCTGAAATCATAAGCAAGCCCTAAAAATACTTCCTTTTATAAGAGTTGCTTTGGTTATGGTGTCTCTTCATGAGAATAGAACATTTGCGAAGTTACATTCTAAAAGGCAGCTACGTGTAGAAATATTTTCTTTAATACTTTTCTTAGGGTTGATGTTACATAGCCCAGTCCTGCTAACTGTCTGTAACACTGGAGTAAAGAATTATTTTTGCTTTGAATCTACTGGCCTAAAGAACACTTCATGCATGTTTACATAAGTACAAATGCAATTTAATGTGGTTTTGAGTTTTGTTTTATTTTCCCCTTGAGAGCTTCTATTCCGTTGCTTTTAAAATTAAGAGTTAGGAAAGAAACAATTTACTAGTTAGCCAAAAAAATAAAATAAAATAAAACAATCCTGTCCTAGTGAAGTCAGTGATGGGGAAAAATCATGAAGAAGAGATGAAGAGAGGGACAAAGGGAGAAGGAATGCCTGCAGAGAACGGGAACACAAAACAAATCAACTGGCTCTAGATGTCTTTGCCACTGCACACAGCTTCCTCAGCATGCCCAGCACTTTAGCAGTCTTGTTTCCCAACCTCTTGACCTAGCTTTTGTGTGTATTGGCTTCTGGTGATAAAAGAAAAGAACAAAGTCTTCAAGAGAGGGAAGCATACCACTTCACCTGCTGGTTTAACATGAGTGGTCATTCCTTACTTCTCTGTGCTGGTTCTGCCTCGTTTTTGTCTGGTATCAGGGACCCTTCTCCCTGACCTTCTGTTTCCTGCTACAATTCTCACTTTGCAGACCAGGCTGGCCTCGAACTCACAAAGATCCACTTGCCTCAGCCTCCCAGAATGCTGGAATTATAGGTGTGTATCACCAGGTCCAATTTACTGCTACCATTCTCTATCTGCAGCTTGTCCTTGCCATAATCTACTGCCCTCCCATATTTCCAGGCATCTTGGGTTTTTCTACATTGTACCTAACCTCATGAGTTTCCTGGTCCTGTGTCTGGCTTGGCACATGTCTTTCCCTTCGGCAGCCATGTTCTGTATAGGGTGCCTTTTTGTCTTTCTTCCCTGTGCTGGCTGTGACCAGGAGCCAGGGACTTCTCTGTGTAGAGTGGTCAGAGGCCCCTGAGGCTGCCTGTGGAATTTGGAAAAGCAGTGACAATCAGGTTCCCCAAGTTGGGAATTTAATCTGGAAGAGAAAGGGAAGAAACAACGAGAATGAAATGAGAAAAGAACGTAACAATAAGAAGAATGTGGAAGATGGGTAAATGGTAGGACAACAAACGGCCATCCTGTTTCCTGGCCGAGATAACTGCTGACCAGAAATGGTGAGTGAGCAAAAACCATGAGGAGAGAAAGGAGAAATGGAAGACTACCATTGAGAATTTGATGATAGCCATACCTAGCCCCTTCCTAAATTCTCCATAAACACACACATGCAAGTATGGTGACATTGTTTTGACAGTATTTTGGGGAGTTTGCTGAATTCTCTCTTTCTCTCAAACATATCTGGGAACACCATGTTTCACAAAAGTTACCTGAAGAATTTTTAGGGTACCAGATAGAGATACAATCAATAGCGGGGAGAGGAAAGTGTGTCAGAAAGTTGCTACAAGGTTTCTCAAGCTCAGCATTGAACATTTGAAGCTGTTAGTTTCGTTATACTGAGGTGCTACCATGTGCTTTGTAAGGTATTTAATTGAATGCACGGACTATGGTGGATCTGCCTTGATCATGGAGATGTCAGTATCAACTCTGTCATGACAATAAGTATTTCCAGGGCTGAAGATGCAGTTTAGTTGTAGCAAGTGAGCCTGACTGGCATACTGCCATGAAGATAGCCCTGCGTTTGATCACTAGAAATAGAAAGGAAGACAGAGAAGGGAGGGAAGAAGGGAAGGAGAGGCAGAGACAGACGGACAGACAAAGGTATTCCATTATGAAATTCTCTTGAGAAACCATTTCAGTCTTTGTTGGAGACCACGGCACTGACAGAGAAAGGTGGCAATGAGAACCCACTAGTCACAACTGCCAGTGTCCTCACAACATAAGATCTAACATCCAGTGCCTAAAAGGTCCAGTTTCTGTTATATTCCTGTCTCTGCTCTATCTCTGCCACCTGCTTCCTGGATCGTAGGTAGTCTACACAAACTGCTGTTCTCTACAACCCCTTCAAACTCCAATGTGCACTGGAACCGTCCTGAATGCATATGAAAACACCAACAGCTTAGCTCTATTTTTGTGATGTTTGACTCATCAGTCTGGAGTGGGGTCTGCCATTTTGCATTTTCACTAAATTTCCAAGAGACGTTGATGATGACTAATGAGCCTTGAACTCTATTGTCTTTGAGGAGAGGGAGCAAAATGAAAAAAGAAGAATAAAGCCTGCGTAAAAGGTCCTTTGAGCTCTAATAACAGGAGATATGTAGAGAGGCAGAGGAAGGAAAGTGCTGCTTCAACCACTCTGCTTGTGTGGTTGTCTGTCAGCAAGCAGGCTGAGAAGGCTAGCTGCACACTGCTTAATCCTCTCAGGTGTTAGAAGACATCAATAGATACCACTATCCTCTTTCTAGTCATAAAGAAAAGAAGCTTGGAGAAAGTTGGTGGTTGGTTGAAAGACCTCATGTTTTCTATGACTGGGCTATAATGAATCTAAATAACGAGCCTAAAATTTCTTCACTATTCAAGATTTTTTTTCCAAAAATCAGTAAAATTTCTTTTCTTTTTTAGAACATTTTTACATGGGACCTAAAAGTAAGAAGGAGCTGTGAGTAACTGAAAGGGGATATGAAGGAGCATGCTGCTGGTCTCATCCTTCAGGCTTCTCACTTGTTGGCCATTCCAAGAAATTCAGTAGGAAAGCCATTGTCTTTCTCAAGGCTGTCTTCCCATTTGACCTGATGTTTCACCACATCTTTCCTCTGTAAGGATGAGTTCTATGGTTTAGCTGCACATTTGGATATATATCATGAAGAGCTATTCTTTGACTTCAAAGAAACATTAAATAGCAAAGCAAGACATGAAGATCCACAGAGCAGCAATGGTTGTAATGCATGGGCTACTTTAATGGAAAGGCACATGTATGCTGGTGGAAGCCAACCAGTAGAAACACTAAAATGACTAATTTAATTTTACAAGCTGAAGTAGCTAGTCATTTTTATACATACAATTTTAATATGAATATACTTTAGAACCGTGTTTAAGAACATAATGGCTTTGTCTTGGCTAATGTTAGGCTCAAGACTTAGAATTGCTTAAAAGGACTGATTAGTGTAGCATAGACATAGGCTATTTCAGTTCTGTGTGATAAAGAACTATGGATCTTCAGTAAAAACCATCTTCAAAAAGACATTGATACATGCTAAAAATATATGTCATGGTGGCTTTAGTGTTTCAAGACTAAAGTGTGCTTGGGATTGTTGCCAACGGTGTGATTGTACTTAATACTATTTAACTATGCATTTAAAATGATTAGGATACTAAATGTTGTGTTACATGTATATTATCACAATGAAGAACAAAGATTGTTATTTTCATTGAGTCAGGAAGTTTCTCATTTTTTCATGTTTGCTGTTTTATGAGGGAGGAACAATGACAAAGGACTGGGAATGTATGGGGAAGAGGACAGGAATAAAAAATAGATGTGTATTTTGGTGGTCATGTGAAAGGTACAGGCCAGTAAGATTCATGGCTGAGAAGTGATGTGTGGAGAGTTGAGTAGAAGGGTGTCTGCACTGTGCCATGCCTTAGTTTCCATTTCTTTTTTTATTTTTATGTTTTTATAGCAATCACAGGTTATATACTTTGTATCCCAGCCGTAGCACCCTCCCTCATTCCCTCCCAACCCCACCCTCCCTCCCTCATCTCTTCACTGCCCCTTTCCAAGTTCACTGCTAGGGGAGGTCCTCCTCCCTTTCCATTTGACCCTAGCCTATCAGGTATCTTCAGGACTGGCTGCCATGTCCTCCTCTGTGACCTAGCAGGGTTGTTCCTCCCTTCGGGGGTGGGGGTGGGGGTGAGGGGGAGGAAAAGGAGCCAGTCATTGAGTTCATGTCAGAAATAGTTCCTCTTCCCCTTACCAGGGAAACCCACTTGGTTACTGAGCTACCATGGGCTACATCCGAGCAGGGGTTCTAGGTTATATCCATACACGGTCCTTGGCTGGAGAAACAGTCTCATAGAGGACCCCTGTGCACTGATATATTTTGTCCTTGTGGAGCTCCTGTCCTCTCCTGGTCATATTACCTCCCCCTTTTATCGTATGATTCCCTGCATTCTGCCTTGCGGAAGGTTTGCTTATGAGTTTCCTCATCTGCTTTGATACACTGCTACCTAGAGTCTTTCAGAGGCCCTCTATGGTAGGCTCCTGTCCTGTTACCTGTTTTCTCTGCTCAGGCCCTCAGTGGTGGACAGTGGGCTGTGCAGCCACCAAAGTCTGGCGGACCTGCAAAACCACCCACTGTACCAAGTGCTGAGCCACGGTAGTGGCTCCACAGGACTTCCCGGCAGGCACCTGGACACCCCAGTTCTGCAGCCGAAGCTGGACTCCTGGGTACACATTTGGCTTAGCAGGTCCAAACCTGCCAGTAGAGAACAGGAGGAACCCTTGTGCTTTACGATTTGATCTGCTAGAGGGTGAGTGCATGCCCTAGTGCCTGCAGAGCCCCAGATCCAAAGTTCTTGTAAGCTAACAGCCAGACATCAGATCTCTCCCACCCACACATCCACTGTGGGAAACAGAGGGTCTCTTGGGACAAGGAAGCCCCAGCTCTGTGGAGCTACCAGCGGAATTTAGGCAAATAACTCTTGGAGCTCAGTTAGAGATGGATACCAGTAGCCTGTAGGCCACTGATGTACTCAGGGAATTTGCACATGAGATCATCACCAGCCCATGAGATCACTTCAGCACCTGGGACCCCTTTGGTGACTGCAAGGTACCCCTGCCTCAGACTGAAAGCCTCTACATTCTCTAGCACCTTGTCTCTCAAGGCAAACTTCCACGCACATGCACTCGTACATGCTTGCACGCATTTGTCCCTCTGCGCTCACGACTTTCCTCCCACAGGTACAGCTGAAGTACCAACACACATGCTGAAACCATTGGGCCTCTCTCATCTCCCTGAAGAATTCTCCAAACACCAGAGAAAGACAGTATCAATCTGAACTGCAGAATCCAGGAACAAACAGTGCAGCCTAGTTTCCACTTCAAGCTTCATTCTACTTCAGATGTAAGAGGGTGGCAGTTAGAGACCAGAGCAGTTTTCAGGGTCACTCACAAATTCTTAAAAGGAAAGCAGCATGGCTGGAGACGTGCTTATTTCAATGCATCTGCGAAGTCACAGGTTGCTGGTGAGTTTTATGACAACTCGACAAAAACGAATCATTTGGGAAGACAGACTGTCAATTGAGAAAATGTCTTCATAAAGTTGCTTGTAGGCAACCTTGTGCTTTACATTTTCTTGATTAACGTTGTTGTGGGAGGGCCCAGCTCATGAAGATGGTGCCAGTCTTGGGCAGATGGTGCTAGGTGTTACAGGAAAGCAGGTAGAGCAAGCCATGGGGAGCAAGTCAACAAGCAGCACCCCTCCATTGTTTCTGCATCATCTCCTTCTTGGTTCCTGCCCAGTTTGAGTTCCTGCTCTGCCTTTCCTCAACGACAGCCTGTGATATGTGACCTATAAGCTAATTGTTACCCTTTCCTTCTCAAGCTGATTTTGGTCACAGTGTTTTTATCATAACAATAGAAAACCTAACAAAGACAGGTATTAATTGTCATTATCAAGAAAATTATCTTCTAAATAAGTTATAATATTCCAAAATTATATGATGTGCTCCAACCACAAGGATAATAAAATACATTAAAATATTCTTACCAGAAGAAAAAGGCTGTTAAAATAAAAAATTATAGGGTGTAGGGAAGAAAACACAGGTTTTCTGAGTTGACTTTTGATGTAGAATGTGTTTTTCATTCACTTATAATGTCCCATAGGGAGTTTATTTAGAAGGGTGCTAGTATATTCATATTTACCCAACCCTATCTAATGTCAAGAAGTACTACTAATAAAATGAGTTCTTCTTGGGAAGCATTTAAAATAAAATTAAAAAAACTCATTTAGGAATCTAAAATGTTCAGAAGAAAGAAAATAATTTATTATATTATACTAACCAAGAAAGTCAGATCATGATATCCACATATCTATATGACTTTCTAAGGACACTATGTCTGTACTTCAAACATAAAGAGAAGACAAAGCACAAGGTGATGATTAAGTAACAAAATAAGGTGCTCATTATATTCTAACTTTCATAGTTCATAGAATAATTTCAATTTAGGAGACAGTTTAGTGGAAGTAATGACTAAAAAGTCTTACTGAAGCTAATTTGTATATTGAGTATTACATGTATATTTTTTCTTGGTAGTCCATTATCAATTATTTCAATAATCTAGGATATACTTGCATAGCATTTTAAGAAATACAACATATATTATTTTAAAAATTAAATTGGAAAAATGAAACTATAAACTTTAAAAATATAACTTCCCATCTAGATAGTAATAATTTACTCATGAGGTTTTTTTGTTGTTGTTGGTTTTGGTTTGTTTTTTTATTTTTTAGTTCTCAGCCTTTGAACATTATGGTTATTGTACATCTATCTGGTAAAAATATAGTGCAGTATTGTATATATTACAGTCAGGAACAAAAGGTGTGACTCTTTAAGGAACTAACTATATTTGCCTTTTTGTAATGATGGGTGTCTTCTTATTAGTCTGTTCAACTTAATAAATGAAAATAAAGGCGGTTCTGATCTTCTAGTATGCCTGGAATACTCTACTTCAGGCAAATCTCCTTATTCCTTTTCTTTTCTTAAGTTTTTTGGGTAGTATAATGAGCTATGAGAAACATTCAGAGTCTATATCTGTCTGCCAGTTTTGTAATCAATTGTTCCCTGGAATTTAAAATGATGTAGCCACCGTTCAAAGGAGCCATTCATTCCAGAGAAAGTGGAATATATGTAGTAACTGTGGCTGTCTTTTCACTGGACTCCAAATGAATAATTCAGGGATTCATCTCCTTTAAGAAAAGCGAGCCCTACAGGGGTCTTGTATGAGATGGTTTCTACAACCAAGGACCACGTGTGGATGTGTCCTGGAACCCCTGTTCAGATGGGACCCAGGATAGCTCGGTGTAGGACTAAAGACCCTAGTGAGGGAAACAGGGACTGTTTCAGTTTTGAATTTGATGGCTGACTCTTTGACCCTCCCCCATACAAGCCGGGGAGTGACAGACTGGCTAGATCCCAGTGGAGGACATTGCAGCCAGCCCTGAGGAGACAGGATGAGCTGGGGTTGGATGGAAGGGGAGGAGGTCCTCCCCAGTTGGTGGACTTGGAGGGGGCGGGGAGGAGATGAGGGAGGGTTGGGGAGGGTGGGAGGGAATGAGGGAGGGGGCTATGCTTGGGATGCAAAGTACCTAACCTGTGATTGATAACAAAAAAAAATTTTTTTAAATGCAATAAAAAAGAGTCTTAAAAAAAAAAAAAGAAAAGCGAGCCCTTACTCGATATGCATATCACTTCCCAAAGGACGATAAAGAATATATGCAAAACAAAATCTTGTCCCTGAGAGATTTAGATTTGATAACACAGAGCAAGGGAGGATGAACTAATGGAAAATAGAACCAAAGGCAGTCATCCAGCTGGTGTCACTTGCTATCATTTGGAGTTGAGCATTTGTTTGGATAGTTAGCAGCCCTGCCAGGCATGTTTATTTTAAATATTACATGTGAACATAATACCATCTGTCTACACAATATCCTTTCCTCTACCTTTTCATCACTAACAGAAGCTTAGTGGATCAGTGCACCTAATGGAATAAAAAAAAAACTGCATGTATGATAGGCATGAGAGGCAGTCTTTATTAATATACTTAGCAAATGACTGGAGAGATTTATTTTTATTTTTGATAAAGCTCTTTAGCAGGCCTTGGCTTTCTGTTATTTTTGCTATTCACTTTCTTCCTTGGAGCACAAACTTGAAGCTGATGTGCGGAAGTTACCTTGGGATCCAAGATGCTAACAACTGAAGATTAAACAGCTGATTCCCTGATACTTCATTTGCTACTAATCAGAGATTGTTAGCCTTGCAGTCCTTAATGGCCAGGGGGTTGGGAGGGCGGATAGCTTCTAATTTGCTTAAGTCTCTGGCTAATGATGCTTGGTGTGACAGCTAACAGTATATAAGTCTAACAGAAGTATCATGCTGATGTTCAAAGATAGGACCTATTACATGAACCTGTACTCACCATGAACATATCATTTAATGGGCAGCGTGGAACTACAAAACCATTGGCTCTTGGTATAATGTTCTTGTGGAATGTATACAATTTACCCTTGTTCATTCAAATGCTGATTTCTCTATCCCACAATCTGGTGTTAATCCTGACATTGCATTGTGGGGCAGAATTTATAATAATCTAGCAAGAATTTACATAGAAAGTAAAACTATAGAGCAGTTTTTTAGTTCTGTTCCTTACAAACAAAGCAACAAATGGCAGTTCCTAAACTAGCAGCTCACATATTCTTGATTACACAGACCCCCTGCAGAGTAGCAAGGCCTCCAACCGCTGCAGAAAAAAAAATGTTACTTACAAACTCCAGAGAGTCAATTTCTTTAGGTAGAGAAAAAAAGTGGTTCTTTAATAAGAAAGCTTCTCAAAGCCAGACTTTGCTAGCCAAGGCAGAAAGCAAAATCCCTTTGAGAAGGGGTTCTTGTGGGTCTGGGGAGCAAACATTTGTGAACCCATGACTTTCCAAAGTGAGGAAGGGGTCAGGATCCAGTGAGGGAGGCAAAAAAAAAAACCCCAAACCCCAAAACAAACAAACAAAAAAATAAAACAAAAAAAATCCTACCTCTCCCTGGAAGCAGGAGAAGCAGACTGGGAAGCCTCAAGCATCTGAACGAGTCAGGTCTAGGAGCGAACCTGAGTCTAAGAAAGTAAAGTCCGTAGGGGGAGGTTTTGAGATTAAAAAAGGCAATTTTTTTTGTGTGTTAAAAATGGAGGAAGACACAATGTCACAGTTCTTCTGGATACCATTTGACTTTGTTTCTCTTAGCACACAAATAATTTTTTCACTGATGATTTCAGTTTTACATATCCTTTTTAGGAAAAATCAGGATAAGACAGACTTGGAGAAAGAAGAAACTGAGAAAATAGATGCTAAATTAAAGGCCATAGAACAGAGGTTGGGGGAATCTTTGAATCAAAATAGAGAGCTTTCAGAGCAATCCAATCTGATACTTACAAAAACACCAAAAGAGGTGGTTCCAGATGAAAAAAATCCTCAGAGGCTGAAGATCCTGCAAAATGGCAGCCTATTGAGATGCTGGAAAATCTTCAGCTTTAGGCCAACTTGATCAGACTGAATATTATATGTGTATTGTCAATGTTCAATTACTAGATGAAGGTCTATATGCTAAACTAGAAATGAAGATCCTGTTTATTATTGTCTTGGAACAAGGTCATACAGTGGCTGGTGTGCTCCATTTTACAGAGTTTGGAGAACTAAAATACATGCACCATGCTATAGACTCATATTCAGAATTACAATGGGCATCTGCCTTAAATTCTGGAGAGCATGATCCTAAGGTTAAACATTTGTTATAGATGGTGAATGTTTTGGAGATGCCCTTGCAAATTGGGGCTAATGATGCTTCAGCATGTATATCCATTGGAGTTCAACAATATTTTAGACACTATGACATAAAATCTGTTACATATATAACCTAAAATCCTACAGGTCAAACAATTATGAAAATATCTAACAGTAATTTAAAAAAGATGATCATAAACCAAAAGGGAAATATAATATCTTCCTGAAATAGATTAAATAATGATTTAACAATTTTAAAATGTTTAAATGCGATAAATAACACACCTGCTATGACACAGTGGAATTTAGAAATGACTGCTGAATTACAGCAGCATTAGGACATTTATGGGTCCTAATTCCAAAATGGAGAACAGGGAATATGTTAGGCTGGGGAAGAGATTTTGCATATATTCGGAGGAAGATCACCTTAAGGTCTTGGCCACACACAAGAAGAGAGAAATCAAGAAGACTAAACAGAACAGGTAACACACAGTGCTGATCCCTTCACATGGGAATAACTCTGAAACTGACTGAGACATAAAAAATGTCTCTAGCCAGAACTTCAACAATACATGGCCAATAAATCCTTGACTACAATATCCTCAAAATTTATTGTGCCATTCTTTTAATTGGCATAGATAAAATTGGTTTACAGTTTAGTTTCATCCTGCTCATCTCATACAATTATAATTTTAGGACCATATTATTCTTGTGAGAAATTATATGTTTGTGAAACAAAAGGAATGGGCACTGGAGATGCTGGATCAAAACTGATAGAAGTCATCCTTCCAGGATGCTGAGACATTGACACATCTGTTCCAGTATCTTGCACATTCCAGTATTCTGCTTATTCCTGCATCAACTGCTTCAATTGCTGTTTCTCATCAAAGCCTGCTCCCAAGAGAGCTCTGAAGAAAGCTACTAATCTCAATTGGTTCAGCATTTTAGACTGTCCCAAACAGGACTTCTATTAAGCCTGAAAATTCTCTACATTCAATGACTGGACCACAAATATTAATGCTTGCTTAATTAACCATTTCTCCCAATTTCCTTTAGGCTCCCTAACAGGATTTTTACGTGTCCAAAAAGTCAACTAGAAAAATTCATGAGAATGACATCCAATTTCCTTTAAAGGGGTTGGGTAGGTTTTTGGTTGTTTTCTATGGCTATGAATATTTATTGTCATTGGGAGATGGTTATAAATTATGAATGGTCTTATTCAGAGAAAATGCAAACTTAAATTCAGGAATTTCTCTCTTTTCCTTTTTATTTTCTCTTTTTTCTTAGATAAGGAGTAAAGGGGTCAAAAACAAAGAAAAGGGAATACAGGGATATCTTATAGGAACAATAAGACAGAAGGTAGATTATTGAATCTACTCAACTTATGGCTTTGTTTGTTATTCTCAAACATGGTTATTTTTAACTCTGGTATAGGATTTTGTATATTGATGCAAAAATAAGTCTATTTTTAATACATTATATATTTAAGTCTATTTTTAGTATATTGATACAAACTCAAGGTAACATCCAATATTTTTAAACTGCTATTACAAACTATTTAGGGTATTAGGTAATGCAAGTTAATTGCTAGCTAATCAGCTCATGGTCATGTCAGACACTAATCTAATTTATCACGGAAATATACAACCCAGGTTTAACAGATAGATATGATTGTGTAGACAGGCTGATTACATAAAGATAGGTAAGTCTTCAAAAACTTCAGAGGCCTACAGAATATGGCATTTAAAAATGTCTTTATTATTTTAAAGATTCTTCAGGGAGATGCAAATCAAAACGACCCTGAGATTTCACCTTACACCCACCGGAATGGCTAAGATCAAAAACTCTACTGACAACGCATGCTGGAGAGGTTGTGGAGAAAGAGGAACCCTCCTACATTGTTGGTGGGAATGCAAACTTGTACAACCACCCTGGAAATCAATTTAGTGCTATCTTAGACAATTAGATATAGTGATTCCTCAAGACCCAGCTATACCACTCTTAGGCATATATCCAAAAGATGCTCAAGTACACAACAAGGACATTTGCTCAACTATGTTCGTAGCTGCTTTATTTGTAATAGCCAGAACCTGGAAACAACCCAGATGTCCCTCAGTTGAGGAATGGATACAGAAATTGTGGTACTTTTACACAATGGAATACTACT
>CM053743.1:54928822-55030354 GCA_028658305.1 Pachyuromys duprasi | reverse complement strand
AAAGTATCAAAGCAGATATTAAGACTCACATTTAAGCCCTTGGCAGAGGGCGGGAAGTAATAATAAAAATAAGGGAAGTTAGTAAGACTGGGGGAGAACAAGAGCTCCACAAAGATCAAACTGAGCAGGGCACAGGGGTCTTATATGAGACAGTTTCTCCGACCAAGGACCATATATGGATATGGCCTAGAACCCCTGCTCAGATGTGGCTCATGATAGCTCATTGTCGAACTGAAGACCCTAGTAAGGGAAACAGGGACTGTTTCAGTCTTGAACTTGATGGCTGACTCTTTCACCCTCCCCCATACATGCCAGGGAGTAACAGCCTGGCTAGATCCCAGGGGAGGGCATTGCAGCCAGCCCTGAGGAGACAAGATGATCTGGGGTTGGATGGAAGGGGAGGAGATCCTCCCCCGTTGGTGGACTTGGAGGGGGAGGAGAGGAGTTTAGGGAGGGTTGGGGAGGGTGGTAGGGAATGAGGGAGGGGGCTATGCATGGGATGCAAAAAACCTAACCTGTGATTGATATAAAAATAAATAAAAAATAATACTAATGAAAAAAAAAGATTCTTTGACAATGAGACAGGTCATCTCCTGGCAGCACTCCGCCTACCTCAAAGAAGATGATGAGCATCAAAGAACCTTACTCTGGAGATGGTGTCAAGCGTCAAATGTGGCAAACGAGCCACCTATGCAAAAAGAAAATGGCCTTGTTTTACAACAGACAGAATTTTGTCAAAAATGAGCAAGCTTATATGCAGGTCAAATCAACTGCCAAACTCTGCCAAGACAGGGTAAACAAGTCCTAAATAGTTCCTGCTTCACATATATGTCTGTAAATATTCTGAGCCAGAAGGCTGGAGATGATGCTCCAAAGTTATAGAGAGTTGTGGGTGACTGTTCAGGCACTGTCTCTGTCAATTTTTTATATTTTTGGAAGCTGCTAACATGCACTTTCTATTTACTTCAGTAACTAATTTTATTCCAAGTGTCTGGTGGGGTTGAAGACTAGATATATTTCCACAATTAAGCTTAAGTTGTTTAGATTAAGAAAATATTTTCATATAGGTAATACCAATAAGGATAAAAGTTAACTTAGGTATAGAACTCTAAACTTGTCAAGATAGGATAGATAATGAAATACTTTCTCCTAAGTTGCCAAATGCATGTGAACTAGTCATTGCACCTGTAAATCTTACCTAACAGCTTTCATAACTGTTTCATAATTATTATTGTATTGAAAGAAAACGAGCCTTTTATTGGACTTAAAGGGGAAAATATTGATACAATGTTCTTGTGGAATGTATACAATTTACCCTTGTTCATTCAAATGCTGATTTCTCTACCCCACTATCTGTTTTCAATCCAGACATTGCGTTGTGATGCTTATATTAAACATCACCGGTCTTAAGTTTGTTTAAACATTCCACCATTTGTTCTCTATAATTTCAATAAAACAAGCAGCCAGTGCTGAGCAATGGAGAGGATAGGGTGGGACATCCTGGTCCGGAGGGGAGGAGAAAGAAGGGGGTGACTAGAGTAGGAGGAGTGGGGGAGCAGAGATTGGCAGGACAGGACTTGGAACTAAGAGGAGAGATGAATCGGACCTAAGATATGACTAAAATTGTTGGAAATTCTGAATAGGAGGAAGCTATGTGGGCTCGGAGGTTTAGGGTGGAGTAATCATTGCCCAGCATTGTGCTCTAGGTTACTTAAGTAAATCCTAGTCTCTGTGTGGTGACTTGGGTATACAGCTGGTTTAGGAATAACCACTGTTTAACTAAAAGATAAACAAATATTAAATATTAATAACTGACAACAATTGGCAGTATCATTAAGATGAAAAGACTGAGATTGAGGTCCAAAAATTTTATATTTGTTTACTACTGGGAATATGACAGTGATCTCTTACTCCCACTGCATGAAAGCTTACAGGCTGTTTGAATGGATCTTTATACATTTTTGACATATTTAAAATGTATGGAGAAGAGACTAATTAAACAAATGCAGATCTGGGTGTTATTCTTGACTCTTCTATGTTTAGTTCTCCTTCCCTCCATCCAAGTTTGATCTATTTTCCTTATTCTATCCTTTAAGGACCACATTCAAGTTTTAGTTTGGGCTATGGTATTATCCTATGTTCATTATGAGCACCTAAGCCATTTGTCTGTTAAATCACATTTCACTTGGCACACGAAGACCCTGAAATGTTATAAAGATTGTAAAACTGTTTTGGAATGAAGCAGATTCTACAAGACCCTTCCATGAGGGCAAGGGTCATGTTCATCTGTGTGATCAGTCATGCTTACTTAGCATGCTGTACTTACTCAATGACTCAAATTTAGTCCAGAGAGGGGAAAAAAAGTAATTTTCAAATGTATACCTTTTCAACTCAATGCACATCTAAGACAAGCAACTTTTGGAAGCTTACTAAACAAACAAACAAACAAACAATCACCTCCCCCCACCCCCAAAATAAAAACAAGAGTCTGGCAAGACATTTGAAAGCCTTTCACAGATATTATTTATACTTAAGTGTCAAGGATAGGACTTAGTAGGCACTTAGGCTGAACTGAACATCCTAGAATTAGCATTTTCAGATCAATCTGCTCATATTTGTACCAAGTATGTCTGGAATTTAGTGACAATTATCTGAGAATTCTGTGTTGGAATGCTAAAGGTGTATGGAGAAGACTTAAGAAGTGCAGGGAAGGGGGAAGACAGTTTTAAAGGCATAGATCCACAATGAAGGAGGGGCTGAGTCTAGGATATTTAATAGTGAGCATCTTCACAGAGTTAAAGGAACAACTTAGTTTGCCAGAGTAGGTAGTGGGAGTCTCTCTGTCCTTCCCCCTCCTCTCTCTTTCCCTCTCTTGCTTTTCCCTTGCCTCTGCTCCTTGTAAGCTTTTATTTTGTCCAGACCTGGCCACTCAATCTCCAGCTTAGTCTCCCACGTGCTGACATTACAGGTGCCCAACACTATGATGTCAAGGAGCATTCTCAAAAGTGCTAATTACTCTATTCAATACCTCTAAATGAAGCCTGAGAAGAAATCACTTGGAACTCTCCTTCACGTTGTAAATGCTACCTAAGGAATAATTGCAAAATTTACTTCAAAACAGTCCCTGAATGTTTTAGCACAAGCTGTTTGCTTGTGGAAACTAGGGACAGGCAGGCAGTTTTCAGTAGAGGGTGGGGTCTACAATGAAGGTGGGGTTGCAGAGCAGCAAACCATAAAGACAGATGAGAACAGTGCTCTGACCAGGTTGTTTGGCTTTATACCTTAATGACACCACTTCCTTGCATTATGGCATTAAGCAAGTTACTTTCTCTCTGTGCACTCAGTTTTCGCATCTATGAAATGGGTTAACAGCACCCCCGGGCTATTTCTGAGCATGAAATGGTGGGCATAACAGAAATACTTAGTAAGTTATTTATCTTTTGCAAATATCAGTTAACTGTTTTGTTTTCTGTCTAAAGCTTCCCTCTCCCCTGCATGGTCAGCTGGTCCTGACAGCCACATGCAAAGTATTTGTAGACAGATACCTTCGTATCCATTTATCTTCTTTGCAACAGCATATATCATAATGCCTATTTCTGATGCATTTGTTCACTGATTTGCTTTCATTGCCCTCTCACCTGAACACAAATTCAAGAAGAGCCTACCTTTTAATTTCTTTTGTTTTCAACAAAATCCAATTGATCTAAAATAGTAGGTTAATGGACACTTTTAAGTATATACATGAAGAAATTCCTGACCTTGAATGGCACATATTCTGATAGTACAAGCCACATAAATCAAGTCTACACAGAGTAATACAGCTTATTTTCACCTATTTCTAAGAAAACTCTCCTACAGATCTGCCTTCATATTCCAGTCTAAAAACTCAGCCACTTCAGGTCTAGTCTATAAAAGAGGCTCCTCTGGGTCCAGAGGTCTGATCATGTTTTGTTTTAGCTTATCAATTTATGTCTGTCAATTTGACTCATGCGCTGCCAAGCACTCACATTCCCTCAGCTTTTCATTCATTGTTCATTTGTTTCTGTTTATGGCATCTGCTCCACAATCCTTCCTGTCTTAATATGATGCCATAGGTTTTATAATAGTTTGAAAAATAAGAAGGGCCTGGGTCAGAGGCTTCTATATTCATTATTGTTTTAAATATTGAGTACAGTGCCTGGGCTATAGTAGGTATTTAATATATACTTATTAATGAATACATAGATTGCTTCTTTGAATCATTCTAGAAGGTTATACAATCATTCTAAAAGGTTGTAGAATAAGATTGTAAGATCGATAGCAGAAGCTACCTAAAAATACATGTCAAAACAGAAAATAAGAAATATATCTTGTGTGGGCACCAAAAAGTGAGAATAGAAGGAATCTAAAATCAAATTTTGAGGTAATTTTGCCTTTGATTTTTGCAGCATTTTCCAAAGGCAGACAGAGTTCCCAGAATAAAAAAAGAGCAATGAGAATAACATGTCTCTCAAATTACCATATGTATATTATTTACCACTGCAGAGAGGCAAGTAATGAATATATTAGGAGAATATGCTCATCCTCTTTGTATTCATGATAAAATACCGGTCCTGTCAAATCATCCTGGAATGAAGACGATGGGCTGTGGAAAGCCAGTTCTCACATCAGCCTCATCAAGGAGGTACTGAAAATTGAGTTCATGAATGCTTTATGCTGGTAACAAAGCAGAAGCCCTTTCTGATTGCACTGAAATACCTGTTTTTTACTGACACCTATTTCTGGAACACTTAGTTGTCCTGAAGGTGATTTAACGAAAGGAGCATGCAGTAAAGAAAAGAAGCATTTTTCTTTCCTATTCGCTCTGAGAAGATGCAGCAAGAAGCAGTGTCCAGTACACAATCATGCCAACTCCTAAGAAACTCCTTCCTGGGCAGGGAATAGGTGCCTGCTGTAGGAAGTGTGGAGATCTTGGGCTTTCTGGAATCTTTGACAGGTGCATATTCTTACCAGACATACCTGTTAAGCTCCTCTCTGTGGTGCATTACAAGTGCTTTCAACTCTTCCTGTGAATTTTCATTGCTGTCTCTGAGCCCCACTCTGCCATACATAGAGCATTGTTGTTACATAGGCATAGTCACAACCTAGAAAAACATACCTGGTGCTAATGCATCGTACGTGCAAAGGCATTATTTAACAGTTTCATATTCCAAACTGCCCAGTGACTGGCTTATGACAGTACGTTGGAACCAGTTTTTAGTTAGAAACTTCTATCTATCTATCTATCTATCTATCTATCTATCTATCTATCTATCATCTATCCATTCATCTATCCACATATATGTGACTCAGGAAATTAATACTGAGACAAGAAAATAAACAGTTCAGCTTTCACCACTGCACACTTGATATTTACACAAAAATTTCTGTGCCAAAGTCCACATTGTGTCCCCAAAATCTCTGTGTAATGAAATGGTAGTTTGGCCTTTAACCACTGATTGCCTTTCCTGAACCATAGTGGCTCACTAAATTTGTTTTATTGAAATTTTATTTTAGTATTTAAGTTTTATAAGCCTTTGATTCATTCACTTGAGAGGAGAATTAATGGTGACTGATGGTTTTATCGCATCCTAGTTCTAAAGTTGTTTCCAGATTAAAATTGAGCTTGGCTGTTGTAGGTGGCGATTAATATTTACTATTGGTTTATCTTTTATTAAAGCTGCTGTTAATCCTAACAGCTGTATAACCAAAACACAGAGACTATGATTTATTTAGTTAACCTAGAACACAATGCTGGGCAATAGTTGTTCCATCCTAAACCTCCAAGCCCACGTAGTTTCTACCATTCAGATTTCTCATCAAATACTTGCTTTTTGTGATATATTAGGTCCAGTCCATCTCTCCACATTGTTCCAAGACCTCTCCTCCTTCTCTCTTCCAGCTTTCTCCTGCCCTTCTCTCCTCCTCTGCATCTCACACCTTCCTGTCCTCATGCTCCTCCCTCTCTTCCTGCTTCCTTTCCATGGCTCAACATTGTGGTTGGTCTTTTTCTTTTAGCATGTTTACACAAAGTTGAGACAGGTGATGCTTAGAGTAAGTATCACAATGCAATGTCTGGATTGAAACCAGAGAGTTGGGGAGAGAAATCAGCATTTGAATGAACAAGGGTAAGGTGTATACATTTCAAAAGAAACATTACACCAACACTTGGCCTACTCAGTGCCTATTGTTACAGCTTTGTCATTGAGGGAGCTAAAGGGTCAGACCCCTGCGGTGCTATTGTAAGGAGCAGTTGGTGGTGAAGGCTGCACGGAAAGTGTAAACCATTGTAGAATCTAGGTGGTTGAGGGCATGGCTCATTAGTATAGGAAAACATGGTTGCCCTGGACTGGCTAGGCTGTCAGTTAATTTCTGAATTCTAGGTAGTCATAGATATCATACATGTTGGTATAACAAGGAACATATGTAGATCAAATTCATGTGGTGCTTGGCCTTAGCATGCTTTGGAAGAGGTAGAAACTGTGCATGCAAGCATATGTGGTCCTGTGTGTGCGTTATGATCACAGATCCTGAGACCATGAAGTCAGGAAAGGGCGAACATAGGCCATCAGTGATTTACAAATGTGGATTTTTAATGACTCTCTGTTCACGGAGGCCTCAGACTATGTACACTTAGAGCAACAGAAGAGATCCCCACAGTTTTTATGAAGCCAGGTCCTCCACAGGAGCAAGAGTGATAAATCAGTGTGACCAGCTGTTTTCAGAAAATCTGCTTCACGTTCTGATTTAGTCTTTCTCTAATACTTTCAGAAAAAAGATTTTTCCTAACTTTTTTGGAGGGGAAAGAGATGGAAAAGAGAAAGGAAGAGGGAAGTAGAGACACACAAATGATGTGGAAATAGGAAAGAAATCCTCACTTGACCCTTCATCACTTCCACCAAATCATTGCTCCTCCCTTTAAACTTCTGGGGTCCAGTAAGGAAACAGATGTTCATGTGGGGAACATTAGGATGCTGAAGCGAGCTGGACTTTCATTTCCAATAGTATCCAATCTCCCAAGTTATTAAAAATCTCTTTTTGTCCCACCACAGGTTATCAATATTGAATGTAATTTTTTAAAAAAAATTTATAGCTTATATTGACTCAGTTGAAGAGGACAGCCGAGATCTATGGCGGCAGTGAGAGGGCAGGTCACCCCAGGTGGGAAAGAATACGATTTCATTCACAGAAGGCAAGGTTTTCTGCTGTCATTTACTCCATCAGTTCTTTCTCTTGGTTGCTTGAGGAGCTTTCAGCTCTGCCTGAGTGACATCACTAACTCACCTTTCACCTTTGGGCACAGTCACCTCTTTCTCAGGGTCGTGGGGGTTTTGTGTGTGATCACTCGCATTTCAGGGGTCATAAACACGCACCCTCCTAAAGGAGATTCCTTTCTCGAGTGGAAATGGATGGCATGGAAACTTTATTACTCTTTTGTTCAAAGCAGAAGTTGACAATCAGAGAAAGTATGTGCTGAGAGGCAAAGCCTAGAGGAAGAAGGCAAAGAGAAAGAGAGAGAGAGAATGAGTGAAAAAGAGAGAGAGAGAGAGAGAGAGAGAGAATGAGAGAGAGAGACTCAAGATAGCTGGAAGCTGTGATTATTGGATGTATTCAGGAGCAGCTGAGGAAACTGTTTTGTAAAAATCCAGAGCACTAAAGCAAATGATAAATCCTCAAACAGTGGAGGCGAACTGGGTTGTCGATGAGAATTCAATACATCCAGTCTTCCAGAGAAAGAATTCTTAGCTTGGATTTCAGCAAACATATTTTGGTATTTTAAAAACAAACAGTAGGAGAGAGGGAAAAGGAGAAAGAAAAACAAAATGCATACGGTTCTTTATATGGGAGCAGCTAGATGAGGTCCCCTGCCATGGGAGAGGCCAGTGAGCTCACTATGGTACAACGAGAAAATGATGGTTTTTGAAATATCATCGGCACAATATTTAAATTTTAAACATTTAGCTTATGGCTGGGCTATAAATAGCGAAATAATCACAGCATAATTTTTCCATGAGTTTTAAAGGAGTATATTTTAAAGGTGTTTGGCTAAGCTTCTCGAGTCTGTAGCCCCAACTTAAACAGTTTCGTATAGTGCACTATGTTTTCCACACTGTCTTTTCTTTACTGGCAGTAGTTTTGACCTTTGTATTTTAGAACATTGCTTCAGTCTGTATATTTTTCCATCACCTACAGAAGCACACCAACTCGTGAAATTTGCCAACGATATATCCCATTCATTAAATTTGGGGTGCATACATGGGGTTTTGAGAACTAACGCCCTTACTGTTTGCACTGCTAAGAAGGGAGATGAGCTGCCTCTGGACTGTGCCGAGAGAAGCAGACCTGATGCTATCAAGGTGAATGGTCACTGTTTATTGAAAACTGCTGTGTGAGCTGAGGAGGGCAGAGGCTGGAGGAGGGGAAGGCAGAGGATGAGGGGCTATGGGCTTTGGTACAGGACAGAGTTGTGATAGAATCTGAGGCTGACTAGTCCTGTGAACTCATACTTATCTTTTGATGTTTGGAGTTTTCATATGTAAAGGACTGTTGTGAGGATTAAAGAAAATTTCGCAGAAGAGCACCTGACACACAGTGTATGTCCCAGAAAGACTTCCCTTTCTTTTCCAAGTAAAAAGAGAGAAAGCCATTTCGGAAGCCATTTTGTTCAAACCTTGATTTTTAAAAGAGATACTTTAAAAAAAAATTGAGAGGACTTTGATATTGCCAAGAAGGCAATTCCTAGCTTTAAACAAAAAAAATGCCGTTATTTGGACACAAGTCTGCCAAAGAAGTGTATTACAGACTCCCTGAATGTTTAGGGGCTCTTAGAGGTATATGTCTATGAAGAGTTTTAAATGTCTAAGACATTTATGAAAATATATGCATAGAAATAATCTATTTCATTTTTGAGAGAGGATTAGCCTTTGCAGAAGTTTGAAAAGCAATGACCCCCATAGGATCATATATTTGAAAGCTTAGTCACCAAGGAATGGGACTCTTTGAAAGGACTACAGGATTAGGAGGTGTGGTCTTGTTGAAGGAAGTGTGTCACTGGAGGTAGACTTCGAGTTTTCAGAAGCCCACACTCGGCTCAGTTACTTCTCCAGCACGGTGCCTGCCATGCCTCCCGCCATGCTCCCTGCCTTAAGAGTTCCCTTGGTCACATTGTCTCTTGGCCACACTAGAACAGTGACTAAGGCAGCCTTCAAAGGTCTGGAAGGCCGTGAGTGGTACGTGCTTGGGACTGCAAAGCACTAAGTAAATGAAGCTAACAATCATTGTCTACTACAATGCAGCTAAGATTCTTGCAAAACACATGCTGAGTTTGTCAGTAACTTTCTCTGTTAGTGTAATCAGCATCTAGTCCATTTTACGTTTGACTGAGACCTTAAAAGACCCGGCATTTCATTACCGTGTTAGGGAAGTCATTGCTACAATGACTATTGCCAGCATAGCATGCAGATTTTGATAGAATCTCTGTTTATTTCTTCTGACTCAGCCGTAGATAAGATTTAAGACCTGAGTAGTAACTGATTGACCTTGTTTGACAGACCTAGAGGTACCATTTCAGCAAATTCAAGACTCTATTGCTAATCCTACATACTTAGTTTTTACTCGGCATAGATGGACTTGTGCAACTGGACAAGTCTTGCATAACTTTTGGGATGTGTCTTCTTACCTTTTTGAATATGCTTTAAAAGGTAAAAGTTTTGGATGATGAGGCTTAGTCATGCTGCTGTACAGTTTTGCCATCTACGCATTTACTTAAATGTATGTTTAAGACATTACTGTATTTCTAGTCACTGCTTCCAGTGGGTTCCGCTGCTGATATGTCTTTTTAGATGCCTATAAAGAGGTAATTAAGTAAATTATTTAAGTGAATTGCCTCAATATTTTATCAAGTTATCCATAATTTAGAGGGTTTTCATTGGAATATTCTGCAGCACAATTTAGGGCCTGAATTTGCTAAGTGTGCCAAGGATTTTCTACATGTCACCCATGAAGAAATGTCCTTAGGGCTGGGAGATGGCTCAGTATGCAAAGCCCTTGCTTTGCAACTCTGAGGAACTGAGTTCAGATTCTGGGGCCCATATAAAAAGCCATGCATGTAACACTCTCAGTTTATAATCCTAGCACTACTATAGTGAGATGGCATGCAGAGACAGGAGCACCCGCAGGTGCCCCCAGGCCAGTTAGTATGGTATATGTGGTGTTAAACACATTTAGATGCTGTTTGGAGCAACATGGAAGGGGATCTAAAGTTGCTACATCTGGCTTGGCAATATTGACCAACACACATGTGCACACACATGCAAATGCACACGCACACGTGCACACACACGAAATAAAGCTCCAATCAAATCAAATGCATCTTGTCACCTCTGAGTCTCTCCCAGAGCCTGCTTCTTCTCCATTGCTTCTCATAGGACATAAGAATTGTTTGACAATTTTCTATTATGATTTTTTTCAATAGGCCCAAATACAAATTGGCCCCCAACAGATACCACACTGGTTTTAGTTTGGTCTATTGTTGAGATGTTGCCATAGGCTCTGCTTTTGGAAAATAAGCTGCCTTATGCTTGGATTTATCCACTACCTATATTCTTAATATCTATATATCTTCTAAATTAATGAAGATAGGATCAGCACATTAGAATAGTATATCAGAGTATGATATGGTATAACTTTCTTGAAATGATTTAACCAATAATAAAATTAATCAGAACAGTGTTCAAGTAATAGTATCTACCTGCAATTCCATATAATTATAGCTACACACTCTATAGCATATCACAAATTACAAATGGGAGCCTATATTATGACGATGAAAACAGGGTTTGGACTAACAGTAGGGTGTGCAAACTGTAGTAGGTGACTGCAGGTGGTAAGGACACAAATAAGTGACAAGGCCACCAAGATATTAAGAGCTTTCTTCTGGGGGAGGCTGAATACACTCCTGGAATCAGCGTTTTGTGTTACATGCTGTACCCATAAAGCTTATTTGCTGGATGGTGGAAGGCATGTATGAACTGATTCAAATAATTACAAAAGTAGCTTTGAAAGGAATGTCTACATTTCACCATGGAGGCAAGATCCTTGGGTGATCATAAACATTGCCATTCATCAATGTCTGTAGCTCTCTTTTCCTTCTGGGTACACAGTGAGACCGCACTTGCTTGCTGAGTGCAGGGGTGTCTCCACAAGCTGTAAAATGTAAGCAGGGGTAGCATAAATCGTTTCTGAGAGGAGATACTTAAATTAGTGTGTGATCCTACACACTGCCCTTCCTCCTGCAGTGGTGATAGTAGAGTCCTGAGTAGGATGGAATCAAGGACCTGAAATACTAAGCAGCTAATTGCTGCATTGAGAATTGCCTAGTTCCACAGCAGCTGTTGCTGAGCAGCAATTGCTGTGAGTCAGTCTGAATAATAAATTTCTACCAACATGTTCTTGCTGCTCTTCCGTTAAGATGTAAGTCAGGACCTCCCCAGTCTGGATGAGATGCTGCTGCAAGGATGCCAAAACTAGACCAGAGAAGGCCCGCAAACTGCTCCCGGACCATCTGCTGTCTATGACTTCATGTTGTCTGCAAGCTGCTCCTCAGAATCCAGCTGCCATAGGGCCTAGCCCTGTAGAAAGTCTACATGGAACCACTCTTGTTAAGAAGCCCAGTTTTCTGAAATCATTGCCAGCAGACATCGAAAATAGTTCCAGCCCCCAAGAACTTGACAATTCACAGCCAAGACCCCAGAGGAGTCAACACTAGGTTGTCTCTGATTTCCTGACCTACATCATTCGTGAGTATAATAAAATGGCCATTGTTTTACACCACGAAGTCTGAGGTAGTTTGTTATAAAGCAGCCGGTGACGGGGACACACTAGTGCAAGCAGTTTGTGTATCACGACTGAGTTCATCCTAATGGAAGATGTGCAAAACATAAACAATAAGGTAAGATGGAGAGTGTGACTTCCAGTTTTCTGATGTGAGTGTGTTCTATGTCACCTCCCACTCTGGCAAAGTCAGTTGGCTTAATCTGAATAACCTCTTCTCCACAACTCTTAGTCACACCCACCCTACCTCGTTCATTACATAAGCTTTTGCAAACTGGATTCACTGAGGTGCGGCAACTTTTCATGTTTAATTATTTCACCCAGGCAAGATTTACTATGAAAATAATTCCATGGTTCTGTGCCTCAAGAAAACAGTACACTAAGCACAGTGACCAAGTACACTAAGAAAAATGGGGAGGCTCATCTTGTGAGAGAATGGATTGATATTTCCAAAGCAGCTTGTCCTTATGCCTTGACTGTGTTAGACTGACATATCTATTATACCATGTGAGTTAAGAGACTTAGTATATGTTTTCAGCATGCTATTAGCATAAAAGTAAACAAAAAAACAAGCACAATCACTTAAGACTCATAGCATTACAAATTTGAAAAAAAGGTGCCGGGAACAGATGAGCGCAGAAGAAAACCACCCAAGTTGCACATGACAATACAAGGAATTAATTAGTTTAATACTGAGGTTATGCAGCTCTAGGGACAGATGAACATATGAGTCCCCTGTAATTACCCATGAGTCCAAATATTGGCTGGAAAATTGTGTAGATCACTGCTTGTTAATTAAGTCTGTGGGGGTGCTTTGGAGTCTTTATAGTGTGTGGGAGATAATGTAACATGCAGATATTTAGTTTTCAAGATGCTAAACATTGTCCTATATCATTACTGTCTCTCTCATAGGGCGTGATGGGCACAGTGTAGAGAAGCCAGTTAGGGTCCGCATGTTCTCTCGGTGTGTACATTTGCTATCAGAGGCAAGCCAGGATACTGAAGAAGGCATAAAAGATGATACTAGAAAAAAAACCTAGACTTAACATCTATAAACTTGCCATTTGGCTTTTAGGAATTAATGTTTTGGGTTTCGTTTCCTCGATTTGAATGTGGAGCTAATGATACAGCAGTGAAGTTGAGGAGAGAAGGTTGCGCATATGAAGCGCCCAACTTTCAGTGAACACTTAGTAAACAGTAGCTATCATGATTGTATTTTGATAGGAAAGACAATTCATAGGGGATTCCCTAATTCTAAGCTACACAGAGTAAACAACTCCTGAATTACAAAATCTAGCACTGCACTAAGTAACTGGTAGATTATAAAATCCATCTTCTCATTCCCTTCTTGATAAGTTTCCGGGGGAGTTATTAATTTGGGTTGTAGTTAAAGTCTTTCGAAGTCGGGAGGGGCTGGGTGGGGCTGGGAGGGGGAGGAAGGTAGGGCTACAACAAGGATGTAAAGTAAATTAAAAATAAAGTCTTTAGAAGTCCCTTTGTCTTTTCCTTTCCTGTGAAGCAAATTCGCTTGAAAAACTTTCTAATAATTAGTCTTGAATCCACCTGCCTGGGTCTGTGGACCTGAGATTTCTCATCTGTGAAGCCTGAGCTCACTTAAAACCTCTGTGCAATACTGGCCAGTAAGTGGTAATTCCCTTTCTGGCTATAAGAGGAGAGCAGGTGGAGGAAGCAGTTAACAGGCTGATTATTCATATCGAGAGCTGGTGTTATCTCCTAAAGAGCCTTTGCTATGTTCAGATCTGCGTTGCTCCCTTTGTGACTGCCTTGCCCACTTCCTCTGCTTGCTTGTGTCTCTGTCAGCCCACCCTGAGCATTGTACTTATCACTCACTGTCATGCACTCCTTATTCTTCCGGCTACAGGAAGTCAGCTGTCCTGTCCCACTGTCATGCTCAAGATCCAAGGATGATGGTCAGGCCTTAAGCAACATTCAAGCCCTATGTTTAGTCACCATTCTCTTTTACTGGCATTGCAACAAAACCTGTTGACACTTTTCTTTTTCCGAGTCAGTTGCATACAATGCATGAGTTCTTTAATTGATTAAAAAAAATAATTTTCTCATTCCCAAGACGGTGCATGGATATCTTCAAAGAGCTACTGCTCACCAAAACTGGGCAGCAAAGTTTAAAGTAAAACATGTAAATATAATCTCTCCACTAACGGAGCCAAAAGTTTATAGGTAGACACTCATGGTATTATTGAACTCTTACGCAAAAAGCCTTTTTGGAAGTAAAGGCACCCAATGTTTTCATATAGGGAAAGAAAGATTCTGACATCTTGCACTATAAGCCTAAAGAATTTAAGGTACAGAATTTAAAGCACCAGTGTCTAGAGCTTAGAGTTATCTAGTCTTACACAGCAGTCCTATTTCTTTGTTGCTTCTCTATTTATTTATTCATGCCACCAGCATAAAGGACCATTATGCCTCCATAATCCATATATACCTATAATCCATAATCCATTATATGCCTATAATCTTAGCAATGGGGAGTTGGAAGCAGGTGAGTCAAGACCATTCTTGTCTACATAATTAGTTCTAGGAAATCCTGTGGTACATAAGATCCTGTCTCAAAAAGAGAAAAAACCAATAATAATCTGAGGTTATACCTTTCAAATATGAAATACACCTTATTGAATGGTACTTTCAAAAACTTTTCTCAGGAGCAATGAGAGATTTGCAGTGTCTTGCCTGAGTCATATTGCACTTTATTCTGCCCATTTGTGATGCTCAGGTGGTTGTGTGCACAAGCTTATTTGTAGACACATGTAGCATGAGTTCCTTATTAATTTCACAATTTAATATACTGAGCTAATTGGTTTCAACTTTTGTTCACAAGGGTGGTAGCTAACAAATTCACCAGCCATTTGTATCAAGGAAGAACATTAACAAATGTATGAAAACGAACAAAAACAAACAAAAAAAACAACAAAGAAGCGTATGAATTAGTATACAGCTGGGACCAGAGATTTGTTTAATTAAACTGCACCCAGTGGAGGTCACTGGTCCTTAGGGACACCTGGGGTGAAGATGCTGTTTCCAAATCTGGACGTGGGCTTCAGTTACCTTTACTTGTAAGATGTGGAAACTGGGGTCCAAAAGAGCTAATGGAATTGCTGGAGAGCCTAAGGGTGAGAGGGGCCACTTCTGTGCTTGACTGCAGAACCAAGGTCCTCCTCTTACACCATTAGGATTTTAGGAGATAGCCTTTTGAAGAAAGGCGCAGTGACCAACAGGCAAGGCTAACTTATTCATAAAATGAAACAGGCTTTTGCAAACAGTACTCTGAAAAATACATATGCATGCATTTTCTCACATTTCTTGCACAGGCAAAACAATGAAAGTTCACGTCTTTGATTTAGTAATGTTTTAAACCATATTTCAAAGTAGCTGTGTATTTTTTTTTAACTGTCACAGAAATATAGTTCACTTTTATGTGAAAAAAGAGCAAAGTAAAATAAAAATGTTTATTTTTACTCCACATTCTCAGAATAAAAAGCCTTGATGCTATCCTTGACTTTTCTCCTTTCTTTCCATTCAACTCAGTGGCCAAAACTGGTAAAAACTTGCTTACTTTGTGTTTAAATGAGATAAGCAAGGGCAGTTTCGTTTATAGCACCAACTTGGCCTACATGATGAGCTTTTTCCCTGGATATCACACCAACTTCCTAGTTGTTCTCTCTTTGCCTCTGTAGGCTGTATATTTCCAACAGAACAGCCAGTAAGAAACTTTTAAAACCAGCACTAGGTCGTAGCAAATCCCTTCAAAATATGCCAGTAAACAAAGAAAGGGCATACAAATAAGATTACAGTAAAATGAAAAGGCATAAACAATAATGAGGAACAAATCTAAAGAATGGGAAATATCACTTATGTTGGCAGAGGCAGGTGGAACTCTGTAAGTTTGAGCTCAGCCTGGTCTACAAAGTGAGTCCAGGGCAGCCAAGGTTACACAGAGAAAGCCTGTCTCGACCTCCCCCGCCCCCCGCCAAAAAAGGGGAAATATTTACAAATTATACATCAGATGAGAGCTTAATAATTAAAACACATAAAGAACAAAATAACCCATTAACAAACAAACAACTCAAATGGATAAATATTAGAACACACATTTCCAACTGTTGAACAGCACAATTATTGAGGAATCGCAAATCAAAATTCCAATGAAATACTTCTTCATTGACAAGAATGACTACTATGAAAAGTCAAAATATACGAGTGTTGCAAAGGGTACAGGGGAAAAGGGACTCTTGCACATCACTGGTAGAAATGTAAATGACTACAATCATTATGAAAAACAGTGTGGAGTTTCCTCAAACACCTAAAAGTAGATGTATCACAAAGTCCAGATATCTCACCACTAGGTGTACATTAAAAGTAAATAAAGTCAGTATGGCAAAGAGATAGCCCATGTTTGTTGCAGTAATATTTGCTGTAGCTAATATATAGCCTGATGGTTCATTATGGATGCATGGCTAATAAAAATGTGGTATACAGACCCAGTGAAACACTATTCAGTTGAGAAAGAAAAAAAATCCTATCACTTGAACAGCATAAATGAATCCAGAGAACATTATGTCAAGTGAAATAAGACCAGACACCGAAAGACAAATACATGACCTCATTTTTATGTAGAATCTAAAAATCTTTTGGAGGGAGAGGAGTAAGATTGTGTTTATAAGGGTTGGTGGGAGAACAATATTTCAGTTATAAGAGAGAAATACACACAGGAAACATGGTATAACCACGGTGGCAATTAATATAAAATCTACTCACCACCAAACTGAGGTGATACATGGTAGTGCTAGTCATTCTATAATGTATACATGTTTCAAAACAACGTGTGCACTCAATGAATGCATACAATTGTATGTACCAATTAAAAGCCAAACAACTCAGTAGCAGGCAGGCTAATAGCAGTATATGTCAATAGCCCTGTTGATTTGAAGGCGCAAGCAAGAGAGTTGTAAGTTTTGGACAAGAAGAAAAGAAGAGGAAAAGGAGGAGGAGGACAATGATGAGGATGAGAATGGAGAGAGGAAAGGAGATGGGGAGAGGGGAAGAGAAGAAGAGATGAGGAGGAGGAGAAGGGAAAGGGAAGGGGGAGGAGAGGGAGAAGGAAGCAGTAGGGGACACTTGAATTCCCACCCCATGGCTTCCCATCTCTCCTGAATGAGTGCTAGGATTAGCGTTTTGTGCTCTTCCCTCAAGATCATATAAAGCTCTCTCTGTTAGCTTCACGCTTTTGAGTACTTAGAGGACCTGTAGGTCGGGTTGAGAGTGATGGTCCCTTTGTCTGAGTGAAGGCAGCCTCATGAGAAATAGGACACTGGCCCTGGCATCCAGCACTCTGAATTCTGAATTCTGAGATTAGCAGATGAATATCCCTGCCTTTCAGTGGAAAAGAGACTTGCCAGCACCTTGTGCAGGCACCACAGCAACTGTACTAACCAGAGTGCGGTCTTTACACAATACTAGTGTAACGAACAAAAGAGAAAGTAAATTTTATTTTATTACAAATGCTCACAATATCGATCCATTCATTTTCATTTGTATTACTTTAGCTCTTCACGGGGGAAGACTGAAGGCCAAGGGACGAGGGAGGAAAGAACTGTCCAGGTACATCTGATGATTCACTGGGAGGGTTCTAACATCCCTACTCTTTTCAAAAGCCAAATTCTTGTTAGATGCAGGGACTGGCTGGCGTGAGCACAGCTGTTAGCCTTGTGTCTGTATATCCTTTTTTTTCCACATCCATAATTTCTTGGTTACTTCACATTGTCTATTGGGAATCTAAGAACCCAATTCCAAAAGGATGGACATGGGATCCTTGATGCCAGCCAGTGTTCTGTCCTTTCCCATCCATTGGTGGGTCTGAGAGGGAGCAATGACTGAAGCAAGGACAGAAAATCCTGCCCATGGGGATAGATGCTGAGATAAAAATCTATTTCCTTTTAAGGCTGTGAGCTATAAGGAGTCTATGAGCTTAGGAAGGCTAGAGCCAGGCTGTCTTTCCCCCTGAAGCATGATGCCAACACAAAGAAAAACAAAGAGGAAAAGAATGGTTAGTGATGGTGATAACATGCATAGACTACATGAGATTATATCTGAAGAGCAGCTTATGGTTGTTTTGGAATTTAAAGCTGATGTAGTCATCTCTCTCTCTCTCTCTTTCTCTCTCTCTCTATATATATAGGAATTTTGCATTTGGTTTCTGCCTTTTGCAAATCAAAGTTTTGATAACTATATTTAATAGTCCCCATACTGCATCACTGTCTGGGATTTTAAGAAGTTCTCATGTTCTATAGCACAGAGTGAGCAATAGTAATTGATTTCAGAGACCTCTTATATATAGAAGAGGTCTGGAATAGCACTCCTGTGGCTCTCTCACAGTACTTCTATGGTAGCTCTAAGCCAAAGTCCTTGTTGGACTTTTCTCCCCTCTTCCAGAGAAAGCATCTCTCTCTTTTTATCTGAGGGTATGCCAGTCAAAGAACAAAAACAAAAAACAAACAAACAAAACCCCAAACCACAACATCAACAAACCCAAAACATGTCTTAGTCTATTTTATCTACTATTACAGAAACCTGGAGGAGTCTGGGAATTTTTTGCTTGTCTGATGGTTCTAGAGTAATGATAAATCTGTGTCATCTGGTGTTGAAAGGCAGGTGAACCTATGTGACACAGACAGGGTAGGGGTGAGGGAAAGCATGAAGAGAGACTTCCCTTTCTCAGCAAAGCCCCTCCCATGCTAACTAACCCATTTCCCCACAATACAGACATTCATAAGGCAAGAGACCTCATGACCTAATTCATCACCAGCTAAACGCCACCATGTCTACCAACATTATCACAGCAGAAATATAATTTCAACCAGATTCATAAAGGGAACACTCAAACCACAGCTGAGCAAAAGCATCTCTGCCTTGGATTAGGCTTATCCTCCCCGCCTGTGTCCAAGTTAGAACAAAACAATGGCCTTCATCTGATTGTTCTGCCCTACTGACACACAAACACAGGGCCAGTAGGAAAGAAACCTTGGCTGTTAGTAAGCAGGGAGAAAAAGCAGGCCTGTCCAGAGCTCCAGCTGACTCAGGGAATGTAGCAAATTCCTTAAGATGTTGTTTACCGGCAAACCGAAGTGTTTCCCTTTACTGTAGATATGGCGTCAGAGTCACAGAGTCACTCTCAAAACACCATTTGCTCCTCAGTCCTCATAGTGACCAAATTTGCCTTCCTCAGGAGAGCCGTCCTCTAAATGACAATTACAATTATGTTGACATGTAGGGTGAGTTTTTAAGAAATAGGAATGACTCATTTCACAGTGTAGGGTGACGGCACCCCTTGAAAAGGAGAAGTGAGGCCACAGAGTCCGAGAGCCTGAATGGAGAATAGGGCTTACAGCTCATTCTCTCCTGGGCTGGAGGTGTTACTCTATGCCAGGCAAACTATTGTCCTAGGCAAAATCCAGTTCTCTAAGAGCCAAGGACAGTTCTTATGTTGTTGAAATGTTGAAAAAAATCCCTCAAAATGTAATAATATTTCATAGCACATGAAAGCTGCATGAAATTCACATTTATATGTTTATTAGTTTTATTAGGGCTCAGCCATTCCTGTTTCTGTGATTTTTTTAGATGTTTCCATGCTACAACGACAAGTGTGTAATTGTGACAGTCTATGTAACCAGCAACCAAAAGTATTACTCTTTCCTCTGTGTCTGTCTGTCTGCTTGTCTCTCTCTTACCTGATGAATCCAAGATCTTTCTTTGGAAGCTATGGGTTGTGATGTTTTCTTGTGTCACATATTAGAGGAGAATCTTGATTGTGGAAAGAGCAACCGGCATTGTAGGCTTGGCTGTGTACCCAGCTACTGTCGCAATCCAAAAAAGTAACAGAACTCCCACAGGGTACACCTTCCCCTTATCACTAATTGAGAAGGTGGCAACTTCATTCCAACCTCAAAGTTGTCTGATTTCATAATGGCTTACTTACAAAGAGGTGGGCTATATGGCTGAATGCCATTCACATGACCACAGGTTAGTGCTACAAAAGGGACCTTGGTAGAATCATCATTTCATAACAGAACACAGTGATAACTTCTTAAGCCATATTTAAGATTCTACCAACATAACCTTATTTTCAACAGTAGCTGTAACCGACAGAAGCAAAGTGAAGAAAGAAATCAAAGAATGGCTAGCTGGAATCCAGCTGGTCAAGGGTTTTCTCGTGACATACCTGATTGTGGTGAGAGGCATGACATGTGTAGTAACACCCTGTAGCCAGTGAGGTCCCTTGCTCTACCAGGCAAACTCGTCTTAGTTTTCTGCGTAGGTGCGGTTGGCTCAGGTCATCTGGGTGAATGCCCTGACCATCCCCTGACTTGGCAAATGAAGCCCTAGTTAGAGCCAGCATTCTTGGCAGCCTGGATCTACCAAACTCACACAGAGATGGTTTTGCAAGAAATAGATTCTTTGCCTTGTGAGACTTAAAAATCACTGTTGACCCTAATCCTATTCCAAAAATCCTGTGAGAAAGGAAAACATGAAATGTGCCAGATGATTGTTTCTAAAGCCAGTTTTCCAAGGTTCCAAAGCTTGAGTTACTCTGGATTTAGCACCTAATCATATTTTTCGGTATTGGGGATATATGGCCACAACAAAGAACTTGGTGAGTTTTGAACATAAAAAAATTCCTACGTGTTTATTTCTAACATTTTTCATAAAGTATGACTACTTTTCTCCTTCCAGTAACAAGAAACTTGTCAATGACAGAGGTGGAGAACACTGGATCCATTATTATTATGACTTGAAAACAATTTTTATATCTTAGTATCACTGTTTGGTAAGCTTCCATCTCGGCCACTTTTCTGTCAGAGCATATAGTACTTTAACTTTGGCATGCACTCCAAAGATCAGCCAGAGTTTGAGGAGCCCACATTCATAGAACTCAAACTTATCACTAATCAAAGAAGCTATCTGAACTCTTGGATATATTTTAAAATTCTTCTCCTCCATATTTTGTGGATATATGTATGTATATGTATTTTTCCCCTTAAAATAAGCAGGAATATAAGAGCAGCGTGTGAATGAATTTTATCGTATTCCTCTCAGATTAAAGTGAGAATGTCAAGTACATAATTGGTAGCACAACCTTTTGAGGAGATTGCTGGCTCCACACTATAGTGTCTGAATGTTATGCTCTCACATATAAGAGGAGAGAAGCTGAGAGATCTCCAAGATGAGTGGGTCCAGGGTTCTCATGTCCCTGAGGAAGAAAAGGAGGGCAGAGATTGGTGTGTGGTCTGCTGTGTGAGCAGCCTACCGGCTGTAGGATGGGATTCAGAAGCCACGTCTCTACATGCTAAGCCTTTGTGTCTAATGAGCAGTTTCTTCCATCCCATTCCCACCACAGCACTTGGTTAGTAAATAATAAACTGCTCTAAGAGTCACTAACACACAAGTGGTAGGACAGTGCACTGACATATTGTCACAGGCACCTGGAATAAACTCACAGGTCTGGGCTCTGTGCCAGGATGTCTTACTACATTAGACTTTCCTCAGCAACTGGAGCTCCCTGGGAGCAGTGTTGTTCTCCTGCCAGCCTTCTTGAGGCTTTTGAAAGGTAAAGGCCAATTTGATGTGGCTATTGATTTTTCTGCAGAGTTAGAAAGCAGAGAACACACATGCTACCACTCCCAGAGGCGCAGGCAGGGTTCGAGACAGATGGAAAGAACTGCCCTTTCACCATCACAACTGACTTACACTGAACATGCATGGAAAGAGAGAGGACTATGTCTTCTTAATTCTGTTTTTGGCATCACTGGAGTGGAATTTGCAAGGCAAAGGGTAAGAGATATAGTAACTGGCACCTGGAGATGTATTTGACTCAATGAAGCATGTGTATTCTAATTGAGTCAAAGATTTCCATTAAAATATTAAAGAAGGCTTATCTAAATTCTTTACAGCTCCTCAAGTTACATGCTTTCCCAACTTTAAAAATTTTTAAGTTCTTTGGTCCATTTACTTAAATAAGCATTGACTGAATATTTATGAATAGCTTACTGGTAGAAGATTGAAACCAATTTGTTGGGGAATCTTCCTGTACACAAGAGATGCAGTAAAGAAACCATTGCAATGGCCTCTCCATGAAATGGCTTAGAGCAAAGTTTTTATTATGAATAAGGAAAAGTAGAGAGAAAAAAGCAGACTGGACATGGCCGCTGCTGTCTATCTATGCAAGAAGGGAGAGCAGCACACAGGGAGAGAACAGCGAAGATAGAAGGAGATAGAGTGAGAGAATATCGTGAGAATAACTAGGGTAAGGGGAAATCCTTGCTGTCATAAAGAGAACAAATGGGTATCTGGGAGGCGGGAAGACTGAGGAGGCCAGTGTGGACTTTGAAATGTCTAACAATTGCATTTCAGTAGGGGCTGAACGGGCCTAGAGGATGGCATGGACTTTGATACGTACCCCTGGTATATGTCATAGAACTCTATATCCCTGCTGCCACAGATAAGGGAAGTGACTTCTTTTGGCTGATGGGGATGGGTTTTACAAGTTACTGATGAATTTTGATTTCTATGTAAATGTCAGAAATTCTCCTGTTTCTAGTTTGTTCTCATTTCTGGATATTTCGATTACCTGTGAGACCTAAGAGCTCCCAGCTCAGAAACAATATTAGGATTAGAGGCATTAGGACTGTTGAAAATGGAAGATTTTAATATACATTTCAGACAAAAATCAGTAAGATATGCTAATGAAATGAATGAAAAGAGTGTGGGAAAATAGAGTAATTATAGATGACTTATAAGTTTTTGGTTTAACCCTCTGATTTAGAGTAGTAAATTTACTAGGCAGAAGAAAATAAGTGTTATTTGTGTACATTTTTTAAAATGTCAGTTAATGGATGGTCTGTATAGCCCTTTTAAAATTTAACAAATTAATTCCTAATAATTTTATGAAAACTTAGAGCTCCATGAGAATTCTATCAACTTCTAGTGAGACACAAACCTTGTACATTCTTTCCTTTCCGTCAGCCATCAACTTGCCCTTATTCAATCATTCCAGCACTCAGCTCTAGGAATGCAAAGCTCAAGAACATATATGGGATAATATACTTCTGATTTCACAGATGTATAATATAGATTCTCTCTAACTTCATTCTTGAACTACCAAATGGCTCACCTTCTCACAAGTTCTTTGCATTGTACCAATAGCACAGTAGAGAACAAGATACTACAAGTAAGATGTTTTTCTTTTCTTTTTTTCTTTTGGTAATAGAAATTTCTTCTTTAACATTGATATTCTTTGTGAGTTGTAGATTGGGAACACACATCACAACTCACATCTATTGCAAGTTTTTAAGACTACCTCACTTAATCACTTTTTTCCCTATGGGATAATGTTTTGTGCTGAAAAATGTATAAGCCTGGTTAGACTTTGGTCCTTGAAAATATAGTGTGATTTAAGCTCAGTTAATGGTAATAAAAGTCTCATCTTGGTATTAACTATGAGTTTGTGGAAAAGGCCAATTCTTATGGCAAAATCTGTAGAGGCTAATTGCTAGATAGTATGTAGGACATCACTATTTTGTCTTGAAAGTCTTCATGTAAATATGATAAGAACATACAAGACAAAATTGAACAATGCTACCTTGTAATGAACTCAGAAGTGAAATCATATTATCCAAGAAGAGAGCTCTGTTATTTGGCATAATCAGCCTCCTTGGCTACATTCTGTTAGACAATCTTTCAAGCATTTTCTTGATATCATTGACTTTTGTGTGCATGCTCTTTACATACTTGAATCAGAAATGACACCCTTTAACATTTATGTAACCATTGTAAATAAAAATTTAGAACTCTTATTTACCAAGGCTGAGAGAAGAGATGGAAGAAAATAGGCTTTGGGACACTAGGATGGGACTCCCCAAATTTCTTTCCTTTTTTCCCCCCTAGGCCTAATATCTCTAAATAAATATCAATTGTGGTCCAAGACTTCATGGTCCTGCCTCATAGAAGCTAATTCCACATTGTTTTGTATGTGTTTCAGATGTCTCAAGTCTTCACAACATTTACAAAGTTCTCAACCACAGTCAGCTCTGCTTTGGATAGATTGCCCTGGGTCTGGGTTATGTGAGGACAATGTCCATAAAAGAAACCCTTGGGAAAAATAATTCATCTCAATAGCTATAGAACCTATTACTTTCTTAACAGTCTTATCTCAATTTTCTCAATTTCTTTCTTTTTCCACATGTGCTTAGAGGCCAGAATTAAGCACATAATTCAAACTCTGTGGATAAATGAGCCTTTGGGTTGATTGTCCTCAAATCCCATAGCTGCACATGTTTCCTGTATTACTGTTCTATGCTCTTGTTTAATCTTGATTAAAAATATTAGATAAAGCTTCGGTATGTTCACACATAAGAAATAGCTGTAAACTCCTTTATTTGTTTGCTTCTTTTCTCTATATTCACTCCCCTTCCTTCCTTCTTTCTTTCCTTTCTTCCTTCCTTCCTTCCTTCCTTCTTTCCTTCCTTTTTTTCTTCCTTTGTTTCATCTTTCTTAGTGCTGGAGCTTGCACCTAAGGTCTCACACATGCTAGGCAAGCATTCAATTCCTGAGCTACAAATCCACACCTCTTTTTTACTTTTTATATGAGACAAGTTATCACTTAGTTGCTCTGGTTGGCCTTTAGCTCATTATGTATCCCAGGAAATCTTGAATTTTAATCCTCTAGCCTTAGCCTCCCAGCCCCACCTTATTTATTTTTAAAGACTCTTAAATTAAGCCTCTAATAAATACATATTATGATACATAAGAGTAACAGTTGCATTATAGAGCTTTGATAATTCAGGGTTATGTATTGAAAGCCATCACTGGCATCTCAGTACTATCATCTAGAAGTTTGTGATTAAACTTGGCTCTTAAAACCATAAACAGATGATAAAGAATGGTTTTGCCTTTGTGTATACTGACTATTGGCTGTTCACATAACATAACATTGAAAGATGCTTTATGATAATATATTCAATGCTGTAAACAGTATTATATGGGAAGTCAAATTCTATTTTTAAGCCAAGGTAGAATTGCTTGTTTGTTTTCGTGTTTTAGTTTTTTAAGACAGGGTTTCTCTGTGTAGCCCTGGCTGTCCTTGCACTCACTCTGTAGACCAGGGTGGCCTCAAACTCAGAGATCCACCAGCTTCTGCCTCCCAAGTGCTGTCATTAAAGGTGTGTACCACCTGGCTACTTGTTTCATATCACATCATCACTGCTACCACCCAACGCTATTATCTATCTATCTATCTATCTATCTATCTACCTCTCTAATCTCTCCATCTATCTCTATTCATCTGTGTATCTATCATCTATCTGTCTATCTATCTCTATATATCATCTGTGTATCTATCATCTATCTATCTCTATATATCATCTATCTATCTTCTCTCTATTTATCATCTATCATTTCTAGTTCTTTACATAGTCCAGAATTAAACTGAGAAGTCAAGAACCTAGAGGAAAAGAAGTGAAATGAGGTGAGGTAGATTTGATAACGGCCACTGATATTTTTTCCAATTGGGAGATTTGTTACTGGTCAGTCTCTCTGGACAGTATTTGGAGTGAGGACAGACACAGAGTGAAATAAATGTCCTGGGATTCACAGCCATCCAATTGAGCTAGGCTGCCAAAGTGACTGAGTCTTAGATGGCAATAACCCAAGTTTCATATTCCCACAGAGAAGTGCCTGTACTGAGACTCAGAAAACACAGTTCTAAATGAAAAATTCAGTAAGAGTGCTATAGCAGAAAGAACATGATCACAGAAGGATGGTAGGTAATAACATCACAGGGAATAAAAATAATCAGAAAGAGTAAATGTTTGGTCAGTAACATACCTTGATCATTTAATATAACAGCATCACATGGCTTTAACAATATATGTAGGAAGGTCTGATAATAATAGAAATCCTAGAGATATTTTAAATGACATTATGTAGTTGCAAATTAGTTACATTATTCATTATAACCTAACAGGCTTGGGGTGTAGCTCAGTGGTCGTTTGTACCCCAGCGTAAGTTCATTCCTGGGAGAAATTCTCAAGGTGGACACAGAGTAAAACAGAAGACCAAGTTAAAGTAAACTGTAATAGGCCAAAGAGGCAAAGTATAGTCCTTGGGTAATGACTCAGAAAATTTCAGCAGAGGCCTAATTAACAGGGCAATAAGTAGAACAAAGAGCTACCTGATACTGAGTAACCTTTTTAAAAGGCAAGATGAGATTAAAAAGAATGAAAGTGACAGAAGTAAAAGAAATTGTGAGAGGTAGATGTAAAATTTAAAATCTGTTAATTACACTGGATTAACTGTAAAAGAAAGTAGGAGATTTAAAACAAATAGAAAAAGATAACACCATCAAGATATTGCCAAGAGAAAGCAGATATTGCTACACCTAATATCAGATAGATAAAAATGCATGAAGTATTGTTAGTTATAAATAATGGGTTTTAATAAAATGACAGGTTTATTAATAATAAGAATAAAAATCCACATTTATATAATTTAATAGTGTCAAAATACATATATATAATCCCCAAACACCAGACTACCAACACTGAAAGGACAAAGGTTAAAACATACTCTCACTGTAGATGTTAGCATGATATTTTCATGTCTGATTTAACATGCAAACAAAAATGTTAGGAAGGGTAAGCCCAAAAACCAAGGTGCAAAACTGTCCACCAAAGACTTAGGGGTACGGACAGGACAGCAGTTCAATTTACTTCAAAGTGACAAGACAGCACATCCTGAGAAACTTGTCTAAGACAAGGAGTTTCAGTGAATTCACTAAGGGTTCTCCTTAAAAGTCAGAGAATTAGTGAAATGGAGAAAATATGTGATTAATGTTCCTCAGGAGCAAATGGGGGCTATCATGCAATATTTTAGATATTCTTTGTATTACTATTTTTCTCTCAATCCTTTCTATGTTTTTAAAATACAGTTACTATTCTTGTGGTTTTCAAAATGAAAATTTAATGCTTGGGTCTTGAAAATATCCGCTAATGTGAATTCCAGTGTTCAATATTCACTATTGGTTGTTTCTATTGTGTGACTTTTGGTGATCAGAATTCAGCCCCCTTCAGACTGCTCTCCTCTTTTCAAAACTTTCTGATATGCACGAAGAGGCTACCACTTTGAGGACTGTGCGTTTCCAGGTTCGTGATGATAAAGACATTTCCCAGTGCAAGCTTTCATATGACTCTCCAGTTGGCCCTGAAATTTCAGTATGTGGCTGCTTCACTCCCAGACTGTCATTTTCAATGGGAGATGAAAGTTTTTCAGAGAAAAATAGCGTTTTTTTTTTCTCAAAATCTGAGGGTCTGGACCCAAAGAGGAAGAATATTAGGTCTGGAGTCAAGATGACAACAGATACAGTCAAAGTAACCACTAACCCCAAGATGGCTTCACTGAGGGGAAAGCATGATGAACAAAGCCTGTTAAAAGATCTCATGAAAGTGATAAATTCATGAAGAAGTATAGGCAGCAAGACTCTGTTCCTTCTGATTTTATGTACTTTTTGGCCTGTGACATGGATTTTTCAATGGACAGTACTAAAATAAACAATATTTGCTAAAAACAAAACAAAACAAAACTAGGAAGGACACGATAACCTGACTAACAAACTGAACTTTTGAAAGTTGCAGACTGCAACAGCCAACACCTCTATGCATTTGGAGTATGTGGTAAGACAGAACACAAGCTTGTGTCCTAGTTTAATTTCTGTTGCTGCAATAAAATAAAGCAGTTTATGGGAGGAAAGCATTTACTCTCTTACAATTCTAGGTGACTGTCCATCGCAGAGGGGAAATCAAAGCAGGAACTCAAGGCAACTCATCACATAGCATCTATAGTCACAAGCAGGAACAAACACCCATGTGGCCTGTTGCTTGCTGTCTAGGACAAGAGAAAACTAGATGACAGCAAGCATCTAGTCCTCCAACACCAACTAGCATCAAGATCATTTCTCATGGACTTGACCAGACAATTCTTCATTTGGAATTCTTTTATCAGGTTGTGATAAGTTGACACTGGAAATTACACATCACAGCTAGATTCTGTATTTCAGAAAATTTCAATATGTTGAATATGCTTAGAACCAAAGGAGAATCAAATTAGGACACAAATAAATTAAAGTAAATTAAATACCACAAAAGTAACCAGAAAAGTTTCCAATTGTTTGTTAATCAGTCAATGGTATATTTTAAATTGTTATTATTATTTTGTGTATGTATGTGTATAGTGTGTATATATGTGTGTGGGTACACATGTGCCATGGTGCACATGTAGATGTCACAGGACAACTTGTTTCACTGTGGGTTCCAGAAATTAAACTCAGACTTGCACAGAGAACACTGTTAGCCAATAAACAACCTTTCCAACCTGGAAATATACTTTCAATAAGCAAATAAGCACAAAGATAAATAATTTGGAGGAGAACATGGGTGGACACCATGAACGTATGATGGATGCATATACAGAAATATCACATTGGACTCTATTAATTTGAAGATAGGTACCTATAATTATAAAAAAAAAGCACAGGACGAAAAAACCCCTAAAAACGAATATGGAAGAAATTTAAGTGGAAAACAGAAAACATTGAGTTGGAGGATAACAGTTCCTTTCTAGGGGAGAAAAAGTGAAAAGGAGGAAGCAATCACTGGTGTTTGGAAGGAACAAGAAGGAAGGGAAGGAAAAATACAGTCCTGGGCATGAATTCACATGCACACATGTGTGTACATATACCACCCTTACATGTGCACCTGCAAACACAGGTGCATATGCACAAAGAAATAAATAGGAAGTGACAACTACATGCCATGCGTTTCTGTGACACCAGTAATGAATCAATGAACAAACAGCCAAAATGTCCTCATCAAAGTTGAAAATTCAGTAGCAGAGAAGGCTTGCCTAAGCACTGGAGAGTAGTACCACCTCATTTTACCCCTAGAACATGCTGAGTGATAGGACTACTCAAAAAAGGAGCAGTAAGTCTTTAACTGGTACTAAAGTCACCCTGGAGAAATCTTGCTGAATTTACTGTAGCAGAACACTCCGATATCTTAGCTACGGCAATAAAAACGCCACAAAAGGAAATCAAAGAATAAACAATAATGAAAGCTCCAACTTACACAGTAACAGGAAAGTCGTGGTGTCTGTCTTCAGAGAGACATTTAGATTTATTCAAGAGCATTTCACAGGCACTCTCTTTGGGTAGTCCTTGGATAGAGAAATATCACTTAGCATTTTGAGAGTCCTAAATATGTGTGGACAAGGGTCTGCAAAGGAGAGCATATCGAAGACAAGGTTAAGGATGCCATTCAAGTAATTCCTGTTTGTCCGGAGATTATGCTCAGACACTTGAACAACTGGTGTCCTGGAAACTGACTCCTAACAGAAGCACCTGGCTGAGTAAGGTAGCAGAAAAGTGATTCTCTTGTCACCCCTAAGGGCTCAGGTAACTGGTAACTGGGTATTTGGGAAAGAGCTAAGGTAGCCAGGAGGGCAGATTTAGCGAATGACTGATTGGCATCTGGAACAGGAGGGATTTCATCAAACTTATGGTTTGGCCATGATGCTGCCAGGATGTCAAGTCTCAGCTCAGGTTGTGAGACATACGGTGATCAACCGTCTTGGATGGCTTTCCTAGAGACAGTTATATTTTCTTTAACAATTAAAAAATACTAAATAAAACTGGGTTACATGGTTTTGAGCATATGTGTACATCACCCACTGTCCTTTCCTCCTCTTCCTTCTCTGCTCCTCTCCTCTTAGTTTCCCTAGACAGTTCGCTTGTACTTTTGTGTCATTGGAAGATACACAATTTGTATCTGAAATGAGCACAACTGGAGATGATTATAATCAGTGAATGAAACCAATCTCACAAAAAAAATCTGTATTTTCTAAATAACCCTTAATTTATTTTAGGATATGTATGTATATATGTTTATATATATATATAAAATGACCTTCATTATCTAATAATTACCAAGCAATTTTTTTTGTTTGTGGTGCAAATAACCTCATCTAAGTATGAGTTTTGAAGTACCAGGGCTTGTAAGCCAGAACAAGGGTTTACTATTCACTAAGCTATGGCAATATTGCAAGCAAACTGTTCTGCTTTGTGTGTGTATGTGTGTGTGTGCACAGAAATCAGATTGCTTCGCATGAGGCTTGTTAGTGGCTTAGAGGAATGAGCTTTCAGAGCTTACCAACCAGTGAGGAAGTAGAATACAAACCACATAATTTCAGCATGTGTGCATGATCTGTGGGACTCCAAAGAGGCTCTGCGTCTCAGAGACATGCTAAAAGCTCAGAGAAGGATGTGGCAGCCATTCATCTACTACAAGGTCTGCACTTCTAACCAGGCTTCCGCTGGCGAACATTTGTGCCTTTCCTTGTCTTCTCCTTTCTGCCCGTTTCCTGTTCTGAAACTATGTGCTCTGCACTGGAGTCCTATTGCCTTCCGATCTCCACTGTGAGCTAACGGTATAGGGAGCCCTGGCAGGAGCAAGCACTGGGTAAGGGTGGGGAGAGGTGAGTTTGCTCTGTACCCCTCTCCTTGAGGCATCGCTGGAGGTCGTCAGGACTGACTGAGAATGGCAGAGAGAGCACCTTCTAAAGAATACTCCCTCCAGGGCTTGTGTTGATTGTCCCCATTCTCTTCCCTTTCAGGCTTAAGCTGGTCCTAGAACTTGACAGGGGCTCACCAGCTAGCGGATTCTGTCATGTTACCAAACCCTTGTTGAATTGTCCTGTCTCCTGTAGGGCACCTGCCCTGTGGGCACCTCCATCTCTTCAAAGTGATGGCAACATGAGTTTCCTTTCCTCTGGATCTGGCTTCCTTGGTGGAGAATGGAGACTTGAGGTCCGTTTCTCCCTGGCTGGGTATTACTTTTAGTGCAAAAGTGATAGATGAGAATTTTTGGTTTTGAGCAAAGTGTTAGTATTTTTATTTAAGGGAAAATGAGTCCTGGTTCAGAGAATGAGTCTGAAAAAACAAAAGTTCATTTTATCACGTGAGTAATAAGATGGTATCGAATGCTTATGCTCCTTAGCTTAAAAAAAAAAAAGCAAGCTTTTGGGTCTGTATTTTTTTTCTTTCTTTACGATGTTTCCAGAAATGTCAGCCTTGAAAAAAATTATCTGGTTAGAGAAGCACGTCTTCTTCCCGTCCTTTGCCTCTGTGTCCCCACATCCCCCTGCTCTGTCATCTTTATTCTTATTCTCTCCTTCCCCACATCACTGTGTTTCTCTTTCCATATCCCGTCTGTGAGATGACTTAGCAAGGCCTTATTTTCCAGGGACAACCTCGAAGTGTTGGCTGACAAAACTCAACATCTCACTAGAGTGCTTCATTTTTATGAGAGCCCCTGATGGTCTAGAAGCTTCACTGCGATTGGCAGGCTGACAAAACTGAGTTACTGGTTTGAGCATAGGATTCGGCTTATTTTCCCTCTCCTCTTCCCACATCTTGTTCCCTGGAAGCTAGGCAGTTTCTGCACAGCCCAGCATTGAGGACAACAGGGACCAGGATGGAGACTGAGGGGGGCAGGGCTGAGGAAGTTGGGTGTGTGGGGCTGTCATGGTAGCAAGGATGCTCTAGCAGAATCATTCACAGAGGAAGATTAGCTTGAAATCTGTGAAGCTTTAACATTGGGTAACAAAATGCAAGGTCTCCTGCAAGGATGACCTTCCAGATTGGAAGCCAAGTCTTTCCTGGTTCTCTTTTATATTAGGCAACAGACTTTTCTGCCTCTTACTTTTTCAAAAGGTCATGTTTCATCCAGCTGAAAAAACACTGGGCCTTCCACAAACAAATTGTGAAATAATCATAAAAGAAGTTGTTTTAAAGTGTAGTTTGTGAAATCATTCCTGTGTTACATGAAGCTCTGGTTTACTATTTTTTTTTTGCTTCTTCTAAAAATGTTATTATTGGGGAAACACACACACACATGATTAAATTGTCCATACTCCTCGGTGAACAACAAAGTGTTCCTTGCTTACCTTTCCAAACAGCTGTGATGTGAACATTCCTGAGCTTCATGCCAGACGCCAATACACACACTGCTTCCTTGCATCATATGCCCTTTACACAGTTTTTTAAGGATTCCCTCAACTCTGCCCCATATTAAGTCACTTTGTCCTCCTTCTTGCTTATCTTCTTTAGGTGTACACATTAATACAATATTATATTATTATATTTCTAATATCCACTTATAAGTTTATACTATATTATATTTCTAATATAGTATTATACTATATTATGTTTATACTATATCATACTATATTATAAATAAGCCTGATTTCAGTGCTATGAAATCTATGAATCTATTTATATTTAGAAAACAGAGCATATTTATGAAAAATCACAAAGTACTCTTATTAGTATTCATACACTATTTAGCTTAAATCAAAGAAAGAAGGCATTGAAGTATCACCCATTGCTGGAGATTCTGACTGTGTGAACATATATCTCACTGTGACTGAGGTTTTGAAGTAGCATTTTTTTAGTGTGTGCAGCTTGGTTAACCTTCTTATCACTAATGGGTCACCTGCCTCCTAGTACTGATTTCACCAGGACTCCTGAGATTAATTCAGTGACTTTAAAACTTGACCCTCCCCCATACACGCCAGGGAGTAACAGCCTGGCTAGATCCCAGGGAAGGACATTGCAGCCAGCCCTGAGGAGACAAGATGATCTGAGGACGGATGGAAGGGGAGGAGGTCCTCTCCCATCGGTGGACTTGGAGGGGGTGGGGAGGAGATGAGGGAGGGATGGGGAGAGTGGGAGGAAATGAGGGAGGGGGCTACACCTGGGATGCAAAGTACCTAACCTGTGATTGATATAAAAATAAATAAATTTCATTAAAAATATATTTGCACACACACACACACACAAAACTTGCCCAAACCTGAATTCTTCTGTTTCTTTTTTTAAATACATTTAGGGTGAAGATCTTTGGGTTCTTCATACCCACGGAAGGCAGTCCTTCACAGCTCACTAATCCTGACAACTCTTCATCTAACTCTATCTAGGACATGTGATTCTTCTCCAAATTTCTCCAGTGAGGATAACAACCCATTCCAGAAATAGGATTTCTTCACCCCTGAACTCAGAGTCCCTCAAGTGTCAAACACATGCTGAGGGATCTACAAAATTTTTCTGTTACACCTTGGATATAGTTTGATTGTGTCCCTTAAAAATTCATATGACATCCAAAATACGCTCAAGTACACAGCAAGGACATTTGTTCAACCATGTTTGTAGCAGCTTTATTTGTAATAGACAGAACCTGGAAATAACCCGGATGTCCCTCAACTGAGGAATGAATACAGAAATTGTGGTACATTTACATAATGGAATACTACTCAGCTATTAAAAACAAGGAAATCTTGAAATTTGCAGGCAAATGGTGGGAACTAGAAAAAATCATCCTGAGTGAGGTATCCTAGAAGCAGAAAGACACACATGGTATATACTCACTTATAAGTGGATACTAGAAATATAATACAGGATAAACCTACAAAACTCTGTACACCTAGCAAAAAGGAGGACACTGGGTAAGATGATCAGTCCTCACTCAGAGAGGCAAATAGGACAGACATTGGAAGAAGGAGAAAACAGGAATCAGGACAGGAGGTTACCACAGAGGCACTCTGAAAAACTCTACCCAGCAGTGTATCAAAGCAGTTGCTGAGACTCATAATCAAACTTTGGGCAGAATGTAGGGAATTTTATGAAAGAAGGGGGAGATAGTAAGACCTGGAGAGGACAGGAGCTCCACAAGGAGAGCAACAGAACCAAAATATCTGGGCACAGGGGTCTTTTCTGAGACTGATAGTCTAACCCAGGACCATTCATGGATATAACCTAGAAACCCTGCTCAGATGAAGCCCATGGCAGCTCAATGCTCAAGTGGGTTCCCTAGTAATGGGAACAGGGTCTGTCTCTGAAATGAACTCAGTGGCTGGCTCTTTGACCACCTCCCCCTGAGGAGGGAACAGCCTTACCAAGCCACAGAGGAGGACAATGCAGCCAGTTCTGATGAGACCTGATAAGCTAGGGTCAGATGGAAGGGGAGGAGGATCTCCCTTATCAGTGGACTTGGAGAGGGGCATAGAAGGAGATAAGGGAGGGAGGGGTTGGGAGGGAATGACAGAGGGGGTTACAGCTGGGATACAAACTGAATAAACTGTAATTAATATAAAAATAAAAATTTAATTTAAAAAAGAGATGGGAGAATCATAGAAGCCAACTACTTGACAAATCCAAGAGTGACTGCTCAAAAAAAGGTGAAAAAAAAGTTCATATGATGGACAGGAATTTGATTTCCACCATTGTGGTGTTGAAAGGAGGTGAATTCCCTATGTGACAGAGTCTAGTGAGATGTCAAAAGGGCACTTTTCTTGCAAAGGGAGTTGTCATGGGTCTTTGGTTAGAGTCTATAAGAGAGTATTCTGTTCTTATGCAGAACAGCTTCCTGTTTCACTATGGGATATTTTCAGTTATCACATACTTCCATCATGGTACTATCTGACATGTTGCGATGTGGCCAGAAGACTGCCACCAGAGATCAAATCAATAGGACTGCCCAATCTGGATACTCTTTAGAAGAGTCCTACTACCAGACATTTTGTTATAGCAACATAAAATGGACAAGATGTTGACTGAACAAAGGAAATGATATACTTGATCGTTCAGTCTATACCTCCATTCTTGCTATTGCTGTCTATCCTTATTTGAAACATCCACGGATGTTCAAATTTAGCTTGTCTTTCAATATTCACTTTCTATTTTATAGCATCTTCTGAGCTCTCTTATTTATTGCTAGTTATAGGTCAAGTGATCAAAATAGACAGTATAGTAGATGAACTATGAGCCTTGTCTAAACTGAACTTCCAGAAAGTGAACAGATACATTACTCTCTGATCATCATCACAGATGCACAGGGGACTCAACTTCAGCCTTGGAGAAGGTCACACAGTGACTTCACAAAGCACTCCTCCAGCCTTCTCATGAGTGTGTCATGTGTCACTTATTGTGTCATATATATACGTGTATATACACACATATACGTGTATGTATACATGTATATATATATATATATATATACACATGTATATGTGTGTATTTGTTTGAAAGCACCATTTCTTCCATTTCTTCAATTCAATTTCTTTTTCTGGAGAGCAGTTGCTTAAAGGTCCATCAGCAGATGAATAGAAAATGAGGTACATACATACAATAAGAGTTATTCAACGATGTGATAAGCAATACTACAAAAATTTACAGAAAAGTAGGTGGAAGCAGAAAACCTTACATTGATTGAGGTAACCCGGACTCCGAAAAATACACACCCCATATCTGTACATCCTTTCTCATATGCTGACCTTAGCCTTTACCTGCTCAATATGTATCCTTACGTAGAAGTCAAGCTAGGTAACTAAGAAAGAATCCACATTAAATAAGGATTTTAAAGATGAGCAATGGGGAAGACCATAGAGCAAGGAAGACATTGGAATGCTCTCAGGGCTAGAACAAGGCAAGGAGAGACATGGAGCTGAAAGGGGATAAGTGGGAGAAAAAGATAAGTAACCAAACTGAAATCTGTACAAAATTCCCATGTGGAAACCTGCTACAATATAAGCCATTAACACACACACACACACACATACAGACACACACAGTTAGTATGTTCTTGTACAAAAGAACACACACACATACACACATAGAGGGAGAGGAAGAGAAAGAGCGAATGTTCTTGTAATAAACAACACATTCAAACAAGTCACAAAATGACTTATTCTTGAGGTTTGTAGGAACAAAGAACTTTAGAGTTTACCACTGTAAATGGTTGGATATTGAGTACCATGCTAGCCTCTGTTGACAAAGTTTGCACCGAAAGTTAGTTGCCAATCTGTTTAGCCAGGAATGATCTCATTAGTAGCTAAAACTTGTCAAAGTCATGCCCAATAATCAAAGCATTGTTTCATACTAATTGGTTATTAGAGGTCAGCTATCATTTTGTCTAATAGAATGGTGAGTCACACCTTCCAGCAAAGGAAAAATGAGAGAATCATTTGGCACCCCTAATTTCAGTAGGACTGAAAGTAGCACTAGTGTGCTTGGATACATTTCAAGATATTTAATGCATAATAAAGTTCAGAAACATTTCAGGGGGCATGCTGTCAATCAGAATGTTATATTTCTAAATCCTTTCCAATCTCCTAATATATTTAATAGCATCAGATTTAACCACCCATTTCTCCTGGTCTCAGAATTCATTTATGGTTTAAGATTAAATCTCTGTATAGAAGAAGAAAGAATGAGTTCAAGGCTCCTGCCCACTTTTTCTTCTAACAGGTTTAGTGTGTCTGGTTTTATATTCAGGTCTTTGATCCACTTGGACTTTAGTTTTGTTGAGGGTGATATGTATGGATTTATTTGCATTTTTCTACATGTAGATATCCAATTAGACCAGCACCATTTGTTGAAGATGCTATTTTTCCATTGTATGGTTTTAACACCTTTGTTTAGAGTCAGGTGCCTATAATTATGTGAGTTTATTTCTGGGTCTTCTATTCGATTCCAGTGATCCACCAGCTAGTTTTTATGCCAGTATAATGCAGTTTATTATTATTATTATTACTGTTGCTCTATAGTACCACTTGAGATCAGGGATGGAGATACCTCCAGAAGATCTTTTATTGTAGAGAATTGTTTTAGCGATTCTGGGTTTCTTGTTATTTCATATGAAGTTGAGAATTTTTCTGAACAGAACACTAACATCACAGTCTCTAAGAGCAATAATCAAGAAATGGGACCTCATGAATCCAAAAAGGCTTCTGTAGAACAAAGGATACTGTCGTCAGAACATTACAACAGCCTACAGACTGGGAAAGGATCTTTACCAACCCTATATCTGGCAGAGGACTAGTATCCAGAATATATAAAGAACTCAAGAGGTTAAACAGCAACAAATCAAGTAATCCAATTAAAATATGGGGTATAGAGCTAAACAGAGAATCCTCAATAGAGGAATATAGAATGGCAGAGAAACACTTAAAGAAATGCTCAACGTCCTTAGTCATCAGGGAGATGAAAATCAAAACAACCCTGAGATTTCACCTTACACCTATCAGATCAGAATGGTTAAGATCAAAAACTCAAGTGACAACACATGCTGGAGAGGATGTAGAAAAAGAGGAACCCTCCTCCATTGCTGGTGGGAATGTAAACTTGTACAACCACTTTGTAAATCATTCTGGCACTTTCTCAGACAATTAGGAATAGTGCTACCTCAAGATCCAACTATACCACTCCTAGGCATATATCCAAAAGTTGCTCAAGTATATAGCAAGGACATTTGATTAACCAGATTAATTTGTAATAGCTAGAATCTGGAAACAACCCAGATGTCCCTGTGGGTGAGGAATGCATACAGAAATTGTGGTACATTTACACAATGGAATACTACTCAGCAATTAAAAACAAGGAAATGATGAAATTTGCAGGCAAATGGTGGAAACTAGAAAAGATCATCCTGAGTGAGGTATCCCAGAAACAGCAAGACACACATGGTATATACTCACTTATAAGTGGATATTAGACATATAATATAAGATAATCATATTAAAATCTGTACACCTAAAGAAGCTAATCAAGAAAGAGGACCCTGGGTAAGATGCTCAATCTTCATTCAGAAAAGCAAATGGGGTAGACATTGGAAGAGGAAGAAAACAAGGAACAGGACAGGAGCCTACCACAGAGGCACTCTGAAAGACTCTACCAAGCAAGGTATCAAAGCAGAGGCTCAGACTCATAAACAAACTTTAGGCAGAGTGCAGGGAATCTTATGAAAGAAGGGGGAGATTGTAAGACCTGGAGAGGACAGGAGCTCCACAAGGAGAGCAACAGAACCAAAATATCTGGGCATAGATATCTGAGACTGATATTCCAACCAAGGACCATGCATGGAGATAACCTAGAACCCCTGCACAGATGTAGCCCATGGCAGCTCAGTGTCCAAGTGGGTTCCCTAATAAGGGGAACAGGGACTATCTCTGACATGAACTCAGTGCTGGCTCTTTGATCACTTCCTCCTGGTGGGGGGAGCAACCTTACCAAGCCACACAGGAAGACAGGCAGCCAGTCCTGATGAGTCCTGATATTCTAGGGTCAGAGGGAAAGGGAGGAGAACCTCCCCTATCAGTGGATTGTAACATGGCATGGGAGGAGAAGAGGTAGGGAGGGAGGGAATGGAAAGGGAATAGGAAGGGGGCTACATCTGGAATACAGTATAAATAAACTGTAATTAATAAAAAAGAAGAGGCTGAAATTATTTTGATCCCATAATTTCTTTTTTAAATGATGAATGGGAGTAGATACCAAATGTCTTTCTAGCAGAAAAAGACTTAGGAGACATGGCTGGGAATGTCACACTACATGTGTGTAAAAAGTTCTCTATGTTGTTTGGTCCACACGATTTTGTTTTTGAAGGTTCTTTTGGAGGTGTCCTTTCAGTAGTCTGAAGCGATCATTTCAGGTCTTCAGACTATTGCTAGGTAGAACTGATGAATGACCACACATGGTCTAGGATGTTCTTCTACATCAGGCTGACCTATTACTACCACTCATTGAAAGTTTGGATACTGTGTTTTCTACCAGAGAAATAGCCTAATACAGACAGATTAGTGTACAAAATATTTCAGGCAAGCGAGTCTTGTGAAGATCATTTTTCTGAGCATAGCTACTGTTTCTGTAGGTGATAGATCAAATAAAGAACACTTTAGAGCTGTTGATCTAGACAAATCAAGGTCCAGGTTAACTGGCCCTTTTAAGCCAAGTCTTACTAAAAACAGAAATATTCTCTTTCTCTTAGAAGTAAGCTAGACAGAGATCTGGAGAGCACACAGATTTCTATTCAGATAGGTTTAATTATGAGTGCCATAGCAATAAACAAAGAAAAGAGCACAGAAAAACGGCAATGGAGGACAAGGGCCATGACATGGAATGACTTCCAGTTCACATTTATAGATTCCAGCACATATTTTCTCTCTGCTCAAAATTTAAATATTGGAATCCATATGCCAAATGCAGGAGTGATAGGGATGTTCTGTGTTCCGTGGGAAGCCTTGGATTTGACCTGACTGGGCAGTGAGGGAATGAAGAAAGGACAGACACAGATACGTGTATAGAAGAGTTGGTATCAGGTGGGCTCTGCTTGTTTGATGGAGGGCACTGGATACTGAGACAGGCTGGAATCTAAGCTTGGTTGTTATACAAGACATGGAGGCAGTAGCTAGTCTCCATGGGAGGTCAGGCTCTCTCAAACACATCTGAGAGGGGGAGGCTGCAGTTGCTAGTTTTTGCACGTACTGGTGAACATCCACACTTGCACTTGCACAAACTGTCAATGGTAGTACTCAGATGAGAGAAAGGCTTTGTCAATTCTGAGCCTGACTTGCATGGGAAAGACTTTGCTGATTTGCCATAGGTCTGAGGCATTGGTTCTTGACATGGTGATGTCTTTGTAAACAACACACATTCACTCAGGACAGCATACACCCTTTACATCTTCATTCCAGACTTCCTCAGCTGTGTGTGGATGGCTAGCACGCACTTCCCATGTGTTGAATGCTACCCTGGAGCATGCCAGCAAAGCGTGTAATTCTTAGCCTTTTAAAATAATGTTGGTTTATAGGCAATCCAAAATGAAGAACTCAAATTAACTGCTGATTCTTGGCATCATTCTGTCTCCAAAGAGACTAACTGGCATCGTTTGTGATGTCAGTGTATTGGCTGAGGACATGAAACATAAGCTTGTCCTGCCACATGCTATTGGTGGTTATTGTTGGGATGAAGCTGTTGTATTTCAGTATTTTACACAGAAACACTTTGGTGTTACCTCTAGGAGTGAAAAACACTTGGGTTGATAGCAGAAGGCTGCTGCTGGTCTCCTCCTGATATAATTCATTCTGATAAAGGAATAGGAAGGCTGCTAAGAGCCACAGAATGTGCTCTGAGAGGGACATTCCAGATCTTTCTCCCTTTCCTTTCATTAGCGGCCAGCTGTGTAGAGTCCAGGCCCTGGGTACTCCAAAGAATGAAAGGAGGGATAAATGGCTCAAAGACCCCCAACCTCAGTAAGAACAGTCCCCAAGAAGAGACTCTTAGTCCCTTTTTATCTTTTTTTTCTTCTATTTCCCCTGGTCACATAGGTGTATCTTGTGACCAAAAAGCTTTGGGTAAGGCTTTGAGTACGGTTAAGCAACTGTTACTATACTGTGGGCACAGCGGCAGCAGAGTCTTTGCACAAGCCCTTGTTTCTCTTGAGGAAGAGGCCATGGCAGCCACATGGAACAGTGCGAGCTCCAGAAAGTTTATTCTCTGAGCTTCACGGCCACTATAATTCCACTGGGCTTTATTTTTCCTTTATGCCATAGGAAGAGCTGTCATTCACTAGACCAACAGGGCTTATCACTTTTCAATTGTATCCTCATTATAACAAAAATCTAGCTACGTTTTTCTTTCATTAGATCACAATGCAAAAGAAGCATATTCTCTGTATTTGCATACTTAAATTCTCCCAGTGGCTTAAGAGATAAAAGCTGCTTTTCCTTATATCAGAATAATGTTCTGCATTTCCTGAGTGTTCATTAAGTGTCAGTAATAGTTGCAGGTATGCTAACTGCTTAAAAGGTAGTGATAGTTTAAGGTGCTTACCCACTTTCACCTCTAGCAGATTCAGTGTATCTGGTATATTGAGGTCTTTGATCCACTTGGACTTGAGTTTTGTGCAGGGTGATAAATATGGATCTACTTGCATTTTTCTACATGTAGACATCCAGTTAGACCAGCACCATTTGTTGAAGATGCTGTCCTTTTTCCATAGCATGGTTTTGGCTCCTTTGTCAAAATTCAGGTGTGCATAGTTGTGTAGGTTTATTTCTGGGTCTTTGATTTGATTCCATTGATCAACCAGCCCATTTTTATGCTAGTAGCATGTAGTTTTTATTACTATTGCCCTATAGTATAGCTCAAGGTCAGGTATGGAGATACCTCAGATATTCTATTATTGTATAGGATTGTTTTTGCTATTCTGGGTCTTCTGTTTTTCCATTTGAAGTTTAGAATTGTTCTTCCAATGTCTTTAAAAATTGTGTTGCTATTTTGATGGGCATTGCATTGAATCTATAGATCACTTCCCCCTGATGGGCCACAGGGGAGAAAGATGAACTCAGTCCTCATGTGAATAGATAAGCTGGGGTGTCTGGGTAGGGTGTCTGAGGAATAAGGAAAAGGGGATGCAGCAGAGAAGGTGGGAGGGACTGGGAGGAGAGGAGAGAGGGGCCATGACCAGGATGTAAATTGAATTATTAACAAATAAGCAAACAAACAGCTAGCAATAATAGCAGAGCCAAACACGATCACTTCTATCTTCACACAAACATGAAATCATTCTCAGAAACTAATCACGTGAAGACGTGTGGTTTGAATCCTATGGTCTTAAGCTCCACAGCCCGTGCTCTTAGCTGCATCATGGTTCTGCCTACTGTGACCCATTGGCTTAGCAAAGAGTATACTTACAACATACTTCCCTAAGGTTCTCATTGCTGAAGACACCACACACTTCAGATGCAGCATCCAGAGGCTCCAGAGATCTAACTGACCTGAGGACTGATCTGACCTTCTAGAGGACTAGACTCCACGGTTTCAGGAGGTACCATGCAAGCTTCCAAAGAACAGAATCAGCCAAAAAGCCTACCTACATATTACACCCATGATCTATAACATAGTTTTACATACATATAGGTATGTATATACATATAATAACATAGTTATATATATTTACAAGTAAATAAGTTATTTATGTATAATTGTAGTTACATAAGCTGTATAACTATAACCAACATGGCACAGGAATACTAATGGTTCAGTAGTAGTGGCACACAAAGCTTGGCAGCAGCCAACAGCTCTCTAATTGGACTTAAGAGCTACTCAACAAGAGGGAAATTATGGTTGGTACTGAAAACTTAGCCGGTTACCAAGGGCTAGTAAAGTCATGGATTTTGGAGGAGAAACTACAACCACCACTTTGCTAGACCATCATAATTCCTAACTAGAGTCCTTGTACTCACAGGTAAGTGTAGTGTTTACCCTTCATTGAGGGAACTTTCTTTGCGATTGACAAGGACACCCTTACAGCAAACCACAACCAATGAAAATGTATTGAGGAACCCAAGCTCATGCTACAAAACAACTCCTGCACCTAAGTCTAAAGGATTACTATGAAAGAAGGGGCGGAAAGATTGTTAGAGCCAGAGGATCAGGGAGATTGCTCTAAGATTGTGTTTCCTAGGAATGTCAGAAGCTACACACACAACGTCTCACCAACATGATTGCCTAAGCATGAGCTGAAGAAGGACAACCACAATAGACATGCTAAAGTGCATGAGGAAAGTCCACTCATCTGATTTAATTTTTAATTTCAGTTTTAGTATGTGGAATGGCTAAAGTAGGAAATTGCAGTTTGTACAACACTGGGACCATAGACACACGTGTTTGTTCATCTAGTTAACATTCACAAGAGTGCTCTTTGCAGCACTCTAACAGGTTCTCTGTGTGTATTTAATTTATTAAATTTATTATAATTTATTTACTTTGTAGCCCAGATGTAGGTCTCTCCCCCAGCCCCTCCCAATCCCACCCTCCCTCCCTATTCTCCTCCCATGCCCCTCCTCTAGTCCACTGATAGGGGAGGTCCTCCTCCCCTTCCATCTGACCCTAGCCCACCAGGTCTCATCAGGAGTGGCTGCACTGTCCTCCTCTGTGGCCTGGTAAGGCTGCCCCCACTCAGGGGAAGGTGATCAAAGAGCCAGCACTGAGTTCATGTTAGAGACAGTCCCTGTTCCCCATACTAGGGAACCCACTTGAACACTGAGCTGCCATGGGCTGCATCTGTGCCCGGGTTCTAAGTTATCTCCATACATGGTCCTTGGTTGGAGTATCAGTCTCAGAAAAGACCCCTGGGCCCAGAGTTTTTGGTTCTGTTGCTCTCCTTGTGGAGTTCCTGTCCCCTCCAGGTATTTCTATCTCTCTCTTCTTTCATAAGATTCCCTGCACTCTGCCCAAAGTTTGGCTATGAGTCTCAGCCTCTGCTTTGATACTCTGCAGGGTAGAGTCTTTCAGAGTGCCTCTGTGGTAGGCCCCTGTCCAGTTCCCTATTTTCTCTCTCTTCTGATGTCTGTCCTGTTTCCCTTTTGAATGAGGATTGATTTTACCAGGGCCCTTCTTCTTGATTAGCTTCTTTAGGTGTCTAACAGGTTCTTAGCCCTCCATCAACTCCCTGGCTGGTGCTCCCTGTCCCCCCTAATATGCTAAGAAAAACAGTTCCTTAGAAGGCAGGCAGCTTAAGGGATCCAGGGTCTTCTCCTTGCAATCGCTGTTCACTGCTCCTACTTAAATTATTTTTTACGATTATGTATTTATTTATTCATTTTTATGTTTGTATGTATGTGAATGCAAACGTGCGCACGTGTGTGTGTGTGTGTGTGTGTGTGTGTGAGACAACATGCCCAATGCATGTAGAAGTAAGAGAATGACTTTCAGCCATCAGTTCTTCCCTTCTACCACATGGTTCCCAGGGATTTGAACTGAGGCTTGTGTGATCCACCTAGCCATCTTCTTGGCCTTGCTCCTGCTCCTACTTTTATTATTTGGAACAAAGAAGACCCTTGTCTAAAGCACTGATCTTTAATAATAGATAGATATCCAGTTTCTCCAAGGAAACATCGTAATTCCTCCTCACAGTCTCTCTGCTAGTCAGCCTGTTTCATTGCAGCCCTCCACTGGAAACACTCTGAGTTGCCAAATGTGTTTTGTTAGAGGTACATCACAGACTCCAATAAAAAGCTCCTCATAGGCACTTGTCTTAAGCTTCCAGTCCTCTATTCAAGCTTACCAGACCACATCATGCCTCCCCTGACCAGAGTGTCCTGATTCCAGGCCCAGGTCTCCCTCTAGAGGATAGCAGCATTTTTTTCCCCCTTTAATTTAACCAAATCCAGGACATAGAAAACAGGATCCAGGATCCAGGTGTGATCCCTACTCCTCTTAGTTCTTACTGGAGGAAAAGCCACAAAGAAGTAATGAATTTGTTTGCCTGGGGTTGGCCCCAGACACACAAATTAGCATACAGTAGCTTTGCTTTAGGGTGGCAGCCCAGTACTGAACAGCCTCAGGGTTATGGATTAGTGTCTGCAAAGAGCAAGAAAAATGTGTTTTGAAGAACTTCACCAACTTCTTTTGCCCAATCTGAACCGAATACTTTTCAAAATATTTTTCCTAACAGAAAGATGTCAGTCTCCAAGTGACCTGAGTTCAGTAGTATTTGTAACAGAAAGATAGCTCAAGAATTTTAAAGTCTAGATGTCAAATACCATATGTATGTATGGGATGAGTCCTAAGGCTTCAGAAACTTGGCCTTTGTATGTGTGTGTGCCCTCGCTTATGAGACTTTGGTCTTTTAAATGCCAGTGACATTATTGAGGTCCTGATAATGGTTAGCTTATCAGCTAATTAAAAGCTTTTCCTCAAGAAGAACGTTTGTTTTAAGCTGGAAAATAAGGCCAAACCAACAACTCTGGTGGACTAGGATGCTCAGATTTGGTACCATCGTAGTATCCATCTCATTATATCTACACTTGGATGTTGTGTCTGCCTGGAAGAACAATCCATCCTGGACCTCAATGTCTTCAGGTTGTTATGCTACTTGACCAAAGGCAGGGCTCACCAGTGCTGTTGGGAGATGGTGTGACAGAGGTTTTAGCACTTTGACTGTGTTTACCCAATCTTCTTAATAAGGGAAGAAGCCCCACCCCCAACCCAGGTAAGTCATATGACTGTACTTGTGGAAATGGAGTAGCTGTTGAGATTTCTGGGGCCACACAGATAGTAAATACCCAGTGAATGAAAGTGCCACTAGTTTAGAATGATGGCATTTCCATGTGACTCAGGCCACAGTCACATTACATCATCAGGAAAAGCTTTGTTTCGTATAAGTTTCACAAGATTTCAAAGAACTCCTAGAGAGACTTTAGAGAAGCGAGTTTTGGGTATCTAGTTCTTCTTGGGTAGAAAGCAATTTGCACTACCGGTTGTTAGTTTTGCTTTCTGGGCTCAAGCTTGTCCTTGCTTCAGAGGACTCATGCTCATTCTGGAACAGGACAAAATTCCTACATCCCTTTCAGTCTAAAATCCAGGGTGTGTGCATCTTACCCCTTTGGGTCTATGTGACTATAAATCAAGTCTCCTGAACGCTTGCAGTTTCTGCACGCAATGGGTGAAGTTATCTTTAAATATGCCAGAGGTCATGGCTGGCTACTCCAGTTCCCTTCTCAGGCAGTATGATCTTATTTTCCCCCAAACACTGCTCTGGTCGCCGGTCAAACAGGAACACATATTTTCCTAGAAAAAGCTTCTAAATGTGTTCTTCAGGATTTGTAGCTTGGACTTCTTCTAATAAAAATATTGAACCCATCGTTTGTGTGTCCACTGTTCTGGATTGTGAGGAGGAACCCAGTGGGAACAAAGTCCTTTTGGACATGTTCTTCTAGAAAACTCAGTAGCCTTACAGTGACACCTTGCTAAGGTGCATTGTGAATTTGTTTGTTAATAGTTAACCCAGAACTCTACCTAGAGAAGGCAGGTGTTGTCCATGTCCACTGCTGAGAACCAGCATTGAAGGTATGTCAAGGGACTAGAGCAGTCCAGAAATCTGCCTGAGACTGTCCCATTGATGCTTCTGGAGAGGGGTGGGCAACAGGAGAACTGTCACCACTTTGCTGCTCATTTCTGCTAGAAATCCCTGAAACAGTATGAGTTTTCCCAACCATGTCACTGCTCTCTGACACATCAAATATCTGGGTTGAAAAGCACCTCAGATACCAAAGAGCTCAAAGCACGTATTCCTGTAACCATGTGCTGTCCTGGATGGCAGCAGACTCCATCTGAAATATATGTGGCATTATCGAAAGGCACCGTGGGATGAGCAATTGATCTCGGACTTCAAAGACTTGGTGTGACAAAGGGAAAGGTAAGTGTCTCATCCATAATTATACTGTCACATATCAAGTTGACATCTGGATGACATTTGAATGAACAGAATAGTAAAGATCTGGGGACACAGCTGAGTCTGCAAAGTACCTGCTGCTCAGAGCAAGAGGACATGAGCTTAGATCTGCAGCATCAATTTATAATCTCAGGCTAGGGGCACATGCCTGTGATCCAAAGGCTGAGGAGATGGAAATAGGAGACTGCCTGGGACTTGATGAGGTAATCTTGGAGAAATGGTCCAAGTTCGGTGAGAAACCTTGTCTCAAAACAAACAAACAAAGAAAATGTAACAAGGACCAATAACTTATTCTCACAGTAATCCACAGTGTGCTACTGACACCAAATTATCAAACTGGACTGTAAAATCCAGACTCACCATACAAGGTATAACTTAGTCACCCAGAGAAAGCATAGATGCCTTGCTGAGGCCTCAGTTTACACAGAGGAGGCAACTTTTTTCTTAGATTCTGAGAAGTGCTAATGCTGACTGGGGATCCAGGGCTTTGAGGCACCTGGCTCTCTAAATCAAAGATAAGACAGGGAGGGTGGGAGAGGACAAGCCTATCATTGTAGAATATTCAGCTATCTCCCACCTAACCTGTGCTATCCCGAATCCTATTCCACATTCAGCTGACCAATTCCTGGCATCAGGTAGGAAAAAATTCTTGTGTAACAATTTCTTTCATCCATTGGAGAAGAATTTCCCTTGGGAGACTGAATATTTCTTGGAATAAGCATTCTTGCTTGTCTGTACCCTTTGATGATTCTGCTCATTCTCAACAGTCAGATCCTTGCTCCTACTCAGCTTGAAGTCAGCTAGAAAGAAGAAACCTATGGAGCCAGGATTGTGAGAGGGAAAATGGACGTATTGGGAAGTGTGTCCAGTATACAAGGTTCAGGCTGATCAGTCAGCAGCTGGAAGCCATTGGGGAAACCAGCTTGCATAAGTCGGAAGCAGGTGTAAGAATATGTACTTAAGAGAATTCTTAGAAGGAACAAATGTAGGCTTCTAACACCAAGAGCTTTAGTGGCATGTGTTCTGGGTGAGAATGAAATTATTCAAGTTTTAGGTGCCTTGACTTTGATTAATTAGTTTCATGACAATGACCAAATCTCTCAATTCAGCATTAGTTTCTTCATCCACCAAACTGGGCTAGGTTTCTAAAAATCATTTCAGTTAGAAGAGTACCTGATTCCAAGCCTCACTGATAATGAAGAAATATACTGAGTCCAGAAAAATTTAGCTACTTGCCCAAGGTCATGCTGCTTTATCATAACAGAATCAGGGCATTCTTGCCCTCAGTCCAGTATTTCCCTGCTCATATCAGAAGTCTCCCAGAACATCAATGAAAGTAGATAGGGGAATTCCAAAGGAAGAAAACTCCGTACCTTGAGAGGCCGTGGAGGTCACGGAGTCCAGACTTCTGAAATGAGCAGCTAATGACTAGTCAACTCCATCAGAACTCCTCTCTGAAAGATTACTCTTCTATGTTTCCCTAGATTTCAGCTGGGCTTGACTTTGACCTCTTGTGTCAGCTTCCGTCTTTGCCAGGCAAGTGTTCTATTGTCTTGGCACCGAAGTCCTCTGGAACAGCCACAAACAGCTGCCAGGCCCTATGCCACAAAAGTGCCCAGGCCCAGCTCTTGCTATCTCCAGCAGCTTGCCCTCTGATATCCCTTATTCCTAGAACTCATTTTGGCCCACCTGATTTGTTTAACCATCTGCACAAAAAATCAACATACTTTATTTAATTTTTACAAAGGGTGATTCTGATGCGATCTGGGGTGAGTAAATACTTTCATTAACGTCAGCTACTCCTCTAGGCAGCCTGGGTTCATCCTATCCAGGATACCCTTTAGTGACACTCTAAGACTTAGCATGGTGGCTCTAGCCTGGCCCATATGGATAAGGCTAAAATATTGACACCTTGCATTTCTGGGTGCCTCAGAAAGACGTACTGCTTTCATTTGTTCCCCACTAAAGAAATGGTGGTTGTTTCCCACTCCAAAAACACACTGGGAGAAAATGGAAGAAAAGTCTTACTCTTCACCCTTTAGCTAGAAGCATCATTTAAACACTCTTTATATTAATGAGAGTCAATATCAGACCTGGGGCTAGCCGGGATGGGAAGACCAAGGACTTGCAGAGAGAAGAGAAACTTTGGGCAGTGACTTCTCTGAGACAAGCTGGAAACCTGCAACAAGATAGGTTCCTGGGATGATATGAGGGTGACTTTAGCTGAGACTCCTAGTAACAGGGGTCAAGGAGACTGAGGAGGCTACTGTCTAACTAGACACGACTCACAGTAGAGGGAGGGGAACACCAGTTAACTTACAAAGAACTTTGACCTAAAATTTACGCTGCCTACAAGATGTGCGGGGACAAAAAGAGCAGAGCTTGCGGGAATTTCCAACCAGTGATTGGCCCAATCTGAGACTCACTCCGTGGGAGGCAGCCAACCCCTAACACAATTAATGATGCTCAGCTATGCTTACAGACAAGAACCTAGCATAGCTGTTTTCTAAATTGCTGCATCCAGAAGCTGATGGAAACAGATGCAGACACCCCACAACCAGTCACTGAGTGGAGTGCAGTGAGCCTTGTGGAAGAGCGGGAGAAGAATCGAAGGACCCAGAGGGGACAGGGGCTCTACAAGAAAACCAACAGAGCCAACTAACCAGGACCCAGGGGTCCTGTGGAGACTGAGACACCAATCAAGGACCATGCATAGACTATCCTACACATATGAAGCCGGTGGGTAGCTCCATCCTCATATAGGTTCTCTAGTAAGGGGAATGAGGGCCGACTGTGACAAGGACTCTGTTGCCTACTTTTCAATCACTTTCCCCTGGCAGAGCTACTCACCAGGGCACAGAGAAGGGCACACCTTCAGTCCTGATGCAACTTGATATGCTGGGGTGGGGGGTAGGGGATGGGAGATTGGGGAAACAGGGAGGGAGGGTGAGAACGAGAAGAGAGGAGGGAGGGGGCTCAGGCCGGGATGTAAAATGAATGCATAAAAATATTCAAAACCACTTCATATGACACAGCCCTTACCCAGTTCACCCACACCATAAGCTCTCAGTGACAACTGAGAGCCAGTGGTATCTCGGCATGTTCCCCTATCCTGGGAGCTTTTTTATTAAACCTAGGACAGTCTCACTGTAAGTACTGAGCTTTAAATGTGAGAAATTGTTTCAAGCTTTTTATAGAAGATAACTTATTTAGCTTTAAAATTCATACGAGGAGGCATTTGGACTGAACTATATCTCTCAATGCATAACAAATTCGTATGTTGAAATCTAAACACTTGACATCTCAGACTGGACCTTATTTGAAAATAGGTCATTACAGATGGAACCAGCTAAGAGGAGGCCATTATAATGGGCTTTACTTCAATCTGACTTATTAAAAGTGGATGTCTAGGCCCAGATATAGGTTCTTACAGACAAAGATGCACACACACACACACAAGTAAGAGAGAAAAACACAGAGAGTAATGACAGAGACAGAGAGCCATGTAAACATGAAAAAGGAGGCAAGGATGATCCTTCTTCAGACCAAGGAATACAGCAGATTACCACTAGCAGTAAAGAGAAAGACAGGGAACAGACTTTTCCTCATAGACCCCAGGAGAGAGCCAATCTTTCTGCTCCCTTGATTTCTGCTTTCTGGCCTCCTAACCGCATTGCATTTCTGCCATTTGAGATACCCCCACCATTTTGCTATGTATGACAGCCCCAGAAAACCAACAGAGATGATATTGTTTCGCAGTTGGAGACCAAGTCACGCCAATGGATTACTTCCCTGATGTCCCACACTAACAAGTTATGAGCAATTTTCCCTAAAATATTCTTTCTTATGGACAGCATTTTAACTAGTTCAGATTTTGCTTGAACAATCAAATGCTTTTACGTCAAAAAGAAACCTAATTGACAACACTGCAATAAGAGATAAATACACAAATTCCTTTGGGGCCGATGAGTTTCCCTGACACTTACACCCCTGTGCTAGAGCAAGCATCAAGCTGATGCGTGCCTACTCACAACCAAAGAGAAAACTTATCTGAACAGAGGGAGGAGATGCCTGGTAATTGGGTACCTCAGCCTACTGATGGACAAATTCTGAGGGGGCTGACCCTTATCAGGAAGGAATATTTACACGATAGTGATGTCACATAAAAGCTGCTGTAAAATAAAGCCCTCACAGTCGCTGATACTACAGAAGTGGTGTGATTAATGAATGAGCTCTCTTGAGAAAGTCTTTCTCACCCTCCATCAGGGAGCCTGAGGCGACAGGTGTAGACAGAAACACCACACCTCTTCTAAGCCACTTCATCTCAAAAGTGTCCCACGTGTTTTCCATGGCTTCTGTCTTGTCCCTTTTCATCTATTCTTCACATTCCAGGCAGACCCCCCTGTAAATGTCAAGCTCCCTACACACCTCTTCCATTTGCAATACTCTGACAGTTTTCCTTAGTCTCCGTCTTCTTGCATGGCCCAGGTCTGTCTAGAGGGCTGGCTCTGTCTCTACCCCAGGTTTCATTTGCTTTCAGGCCAAACACCACAGTTTCATTACTTGAACTGCAATCTTCCAGCTACCATTGAGTTTCCTCCATGCTCCTGTTCTCAGCTCTCTGGGGACCTCTCTTTCCAGAACAATGCTTCCCCCACAGACATTGTTCTCTCATCGTCATCTTTCACTTTGGTACCAAAGACCTCTACCATTTATCCCAATTTGGTTCCAGGGTCTCTTGAGCAGGTCCCATTATGCACTTTGTGTGTGTGTGTGTGTGTGTGAGTGTATGTGTGTGTGTGATGTGGTCCCAGGCCATCACACTTTTTGCCACCATTATTGGCCCGTGGGCCAATCTCTTTGGGGACTAGCTCTCTGGAGACAAGGACTAGTTGATCCATCCCTGTGTTTCGAAGGCCTATCCTGTTATATAATTGGTGGTTGATTAATGTATATGGAGAGAACATATGGCTGATCAAATGACCCATAGTTTAACTGTATAAACTCCAAGTACATTGGAGTGTCTGTCCTTTAATGCTCCTAAAGATGAAGGGCTCCTGTGGAAGACATAGTGTCTATCTCATGATATTCTCTGCCTTGTGCCTTCTTCTCCTTCTTTTCCACAGTCCATGGGGGATCCTGAGTTTTACACTGAGCTTTCCCACTCATTATAGAGAGACACATAAATGTGTTTTAGTGTCTGCGGCTGAGTATTAACAGGTGGGCTGGAAAAAGGGCAGGAAATAATGTCAAAGGAGCTGAGTCTAGGAAGGATTCTGAAAAACCATGGAGAAAGTATGGACAGGAAGACTATGGAGAAGGTTTATCTGGTGAATAAATCATATTCCTGGGACACAGTAACTTGCCTTCTCTTCCTCTGCCCTACTACCAAATGCTGGACTTGGCCCTAGATTTTCATGACTAATCCCTTCTAGACATAAAGGCAAATGAAAATGAGCAAGAAAATATGATGGGAAATCTGTTTGGTTAGTAACTTGAAATCAGAGTCTTGTGATGCAAAAATATGTTTCTCACAGAAATTTTTGGAGTAAATTATCCAGCACTATACTTAGGGTGCCATACAGAAAAAGGAGGACATAAGTGTGGGAGACTAGTGGAGGAAATTCCAGCAGGAGAAGGAAGAGGTAAGAAGGGCATGTGTACTCAAGTGAAAATAACTAAAATTATATCAACGTATGAAACCATCAAAAATTTAAAAATGGGAATATAGACCTTTCCCAGGTTCTGACAAGGAGACCAGTGCTTTGTACAAGCTAGCTAAGTGCCTTGTTGATGAGCTGAAGCTCTAGCCTAGGCACTGCCTGCTGATGTCTCTGGAACCCTATGTGCAGGAAATGCACTGGAGACACCAGCCAGCCAAGGAGAAGTGCTTAGAAGCTGATTTGTTAGGAAGAGGCAGCATGCTCAGATGCTGTGTTGGGATCTAAGTCTGATTCTCCTTGTTCATCTCTGCTTACATGGAAGCTGCTTGGATTGCCTCTATTGCTCTGTGGTCTGAAGATCAGATGATGGGCACACAGAATCAGTCTATGCTCTTCTTTACATAGACATGTCCTCCTCCTCCAAGGATTCTCATACAGGAACTCTAGATGGAGTAGAGAGCCACACCTTACTTACTCCAGTGCCTCTGAGTTCATCATCCATTATGAATTGTCTACTGTGATAGTCAAGCCCTCTTGTTATGTAAGCATAAATGGAGACAAGAAACAAGTTGTAAGGCCATGGATGAGCTCCACTCTACAGAATAGCCTTTGGACAAAGTAGTTCCCAGATTTATTCTTTTGTGTAGAAAAATCCTCAAGTGTTCTCTAGCCTGTGTTGATTGTATAAGTCAACTGAGAGGAGAACATGAACAGTCCCACAGCAAAATGTCCTACTTTTATACCTGTCCCCTTCACCATTTCCATCACACAGTGAGAAAGAAATTTGAGTATCAAGAAACACCAATGTGCGCTCTGGCAGAGACCATGTTTTTAAGCAGTCAATGATTTGGAACCAACACACTGTTCTAGGTGATAAACTCTTTTGCACTGTAGAACAACTGAGTTAGCAAATTGTTACTTGCAGGTTTCCATGGGTCTGCAAATCTCAGATGACTCTTCAGTTTACCTGGATGCCTACACACTCCTATCCACACTGTAAGCTTGTATCCCCTCAGCTTAGGTTCCTGCATCATTGCATGTGGGCTACTGATATTGTTGCCTGACTGTTCTCTCCTCTAGAATGTGGTTGAAATGCACATCTTCCTCTCATAGCCATTTTTTAAGATTGTCATGGAAGTTGTTTGTACTATTTCTACTGCTTTGTAATTAGGCTAAAACATGACTTTTTGGTTATATTTATGCATTTCATAAGCCAAAAGTGAGCAAAGGAGTATTTTCTTTTTTATGTTTTATGTTGGTTAATATTTTATTTATTTTTAATTAAATTTTTATTTTTTTATATTAGTTACAGTTATCCTGTGGCATACAAATTCTCATCTGACCAAGCAGCTACATTTTGCCGGAGATGGCTTATGTGGGCTTCTGAACTAATAAACTGGTGTTTTGGAAAAGAAAAGTTTGGAGGTTTAGTTTGTTCTACAAATATTATGAGGCTGAAGATAATGTGGCTCCCACTCCATATGCTTAGACAAGAGCTGGCTCCACCCCATGAGCATTGGCTATGAGAACCAGAGCTCTTTATTCCAGCTTAGATAACTGTGTTCATCTTTCTAGCTAGTTTTTCTACTTCCCTAACATCTCTGTTCTTCTTGCTTCTATTATGTTTACATTATTGCTACTTTCTAATTCACTCCTTTTTGTTTCTATCTCCTACCATGCTGAAACATTTGCCCACTTGAACACATTTGCTATAGTCTATCCACATAATGACATGTTACTCAGTGTTAAAAAGGGATGCACTACTGAGCCACAGAAAGATGCAGAAAAAACTCAAAAGCATGTTATTAAGTCAAAGAAGCCAATCTGAAGAGATCAAATTCTGCTTTATTTCAACCATGGGGCATGTGAGAACAGACAAAGCTGTGGAGTCAGGAAAAGACATCAGTGGTTTTTAGGGGTTTGGGAGGAGGACAGGGAAAGAAGACTAGGTAGAACATGGGATTTTTAGGGACGTGAAACTACAAGACAATGATGTGTCATTGTGAATTTGTTAAAACCCATAAAATGTCTAAGACAAATGCCCAATGCTAATGTAAATAAAGTGAGAGCTTAAGTAGATTGGGTGTGTTAATGTTGGTTCATCATCATCCGTGTGTCACATGAATGCTAGATACTATGAACAGAGGAAAGTCGTGAAGAAAGAAGAGTAAGTGTATGGAAGCTTTCTAAAAATGACTTTTTTTTTTTTAAAAAAACAGACCATTGCAAGAAAACCAAAGTCTGTCAAAAAAAGAGAAATAGGCATAACTCATCCAGAACCCCTCCCTCTTGTGCAGCTGGTCATGGTTCTTTAACGTTTACCATCTAACCTCTCTTTGCCTTTGAGTAAGATCTGGAGATGTTCCCAAGTCCAAACTAATTCGTCTTTAGCCTCCCAAACGACTGGCCAGTCATGTGACCAGTGTGCTGTTGCACTGATCTTTGCTCCTGTAAATGATACACATTTCCTCCCTGGAACTCCAGAGTCTTGAAGGAGTCACATGCATCTTGGCTCATTGGTTTCGTAAGTTAACAAGCAGTTACAATGCCCATCTCTTGTTTAAACACACGTCAATCCATAGACACTCCCCCAACCCCTTTTTTACCATTGATACACCTTGCCCCTGTTCACTTTTAGTCCCCGGATTGGTAAGGTAAAAAGAGAGTCAGAATGGATAGAGAAACAGAAAAGGAGGCCCACATTTCTTACCTGTGATTCTCCTCTCTCTTCGTACCTCCCCTACATGCCTGATTGCAGCTTGCTACATATTGGTTATGAGGCTTACAGGCAAGTGACACTCTCCTCTGCACTTCTTCCTATACCAAGAAAGGAGAATGCTGTAGCGCTAATTTCTCATCTTTTACAGCCCAGTGAAAAGGACAGCCCATTGTTAATGATTAACTCACATGTGTTAAGGTATGGTGGACTGTTATCAGCACACACTTATGGGGAGAGAGGACTCAAAACAATTCCTTACTGAAAACCAGGAGAAAACACTTTGTTTTAGATAGTTCCCTTCACTATAGCTTGTTGCCCAGGAAAAATTGCTCACAGGTGTTGTGTCTACTGAGTTTGATAGTAGAGGAGGTAGGAAAGAACCTTAGTTTTTGAAAATTTTTTTTTAAGTGAAAGTGAATCTTGAAGGAAAGCATTGATTTTTTTTTTTTTTTTAGGATTGTTGGGAGAAAATCCTTGCTGATTATAAATCTTTACACATCTAGAATATAGAAAGAATTCAAAAATTTTAACCCTGCCTCCAAATTACAAAAGACAAAACCAGGAAAGGAATGAGCAAATGAATTAAAAAGACAGTTCTCAAAAGAAGTAAAATAGCCAATAAATTCAACACCATAAATTGCAACATCCTTAGCCATATGGAAAATGCAAATCAAAGCTACACTGAGGCTGGAGAGATGGCATAGCAGTTATGAGCACACATGCTCTCGCAGAAGACTCAGGTGTAGTTTTCAGCATCTACACGGTGGTTCACAACCATCTACAACTCCAGCTGACTCCCTCTTCTGACTTCTGCAACTATCGGGCACATACGTGACACATGTAGCTACATACTAATAGGCAAACACTCATATGCATACAAACAAAATAAATAAATCTTTACAAAGCTTCAGAAAGCTGCAATGAAGCCAGATATATTGGCACAAATGTGTGATTACAATAATTAGGACAAGCAGGAAGACCAGTGAGAGTTTGGGGCCAGCCTGTTCTACAGTCTACAAATTGAGCTCTAAACCATTCTGGGCTGAAGAAGATATTGTCTCAAAACAACAGATCATTCAACAAACACAACAACAACAAACAGAACTAAGATGCCATCCCACCTGATACACAATAGTTGAAAACAAATGCAAAACAACAATAGATGCTGGGGCAGATGTGTGGGGAGCTAGATATTTTCACTTTATGATTGGAAATGCAAACCAATGTGGCCATATAGAAATAAGCATGGCAGTTCATCAGCAACCAAAAGTAGAACAACGATTAAAAATACATTCCTATGTATCTACCTAAAGAGATCCAAGGCAGCACATCAAGCACATACTTTGCACACCCATGGTTATTGCAGCACTATTTAGAGTATTAGAGCTATGCAACCAGCATGGGTGTCTAGTAGCAGATGGCTGCATGAAGCAAATGTGATATGTAGGTACAATAGAGTTGTATTTAGGTATAAATCAACTTTGAAGAAAATAGGAACTAGAGAGACAAATAGATCAAAGAAGCAGATCTAGAAAGAGAAATACGACATGTTTTCTTTCATATACAAAGTCAAGGGGTGAAAAAAAAAGAACAGGGCTGCTGAGATGGGTCAGTGGGGTGAGACTCTTTGGCACATGCCTGGTGGCCTGGGTTTGACCCCTGGGTTCCACATGGTGACAGGAGAGAACTAACTCTTCAGAGTGGTCACCTGACTTTTATATGCACACTGAGGCACGCACATGTCCTCCCCTCTCCCAACAAAAAAGAACATTTGACAGTTTCACATGAAAGTAAAAAGGTCCTATGTGAGACAAATACTGAGGTTACTATCATAGGAATCTGGGTTTACACATGTGGGGGGGGGTGTTTGTATGTACATATATATGACTTGAAGACAGAAGGGGAATCATTTGTGGGGAGGAATATTAGCAGAGAGAATGAAGGAGACTAGAGAGACTAATGGGGTAAATTTAGGCAAAGCAAAAAAATATATATATATGAGAATGTCATTCTGAAACAGTTTGTATGTTAACTAAAAAAAAAGTTTCTTAGAAAAGCCATTCACTAGGTCCTGTGAATCATGGGTTCTGATGAATAAAGACCAAGAGAGCACGTCATTCCAATACCATATTCAACAGGCCTACCATGACCTGGACTCCATGGAAACGCAAGCTGAGACGTTTAGCTCCATCCTGTCAGCAATGAGGAGGAGTCACTGGGTTTTCTGGGTAGAGAGGTAAGAGTGGATATGGAAAGAAAAGGAAAAGAGGCCAAAGGGAAGCAGAACATGAAAAGGAAATTACAAACCAGACCTGTTTTCCTACGCACGTGCTGCCTGCCTGGATTCACACAGAATGGGTTCCCTAAGATACTCACATACTGAGATCTTTCAGGCAAGTTGAGACTCTAGAAGGAATTCGCCAAGACCTAGCTTCCCCATGCGGAAGCAAGCCTGTGTGTCCTCAACTTTTCAGGGATCACTTCTTCCACACAGCTGTCCAGCTCTGTCTGCCAGGAGGTTAAGTGGGACCTGGGAATAGCCTCCTTCCTGAGCAGAGAGCTCTCACTGGTGAGGAGGGGGTTCTCACTCTAGGCTCACTAGACCCCAGGCTTTGCACACTTCCCTTTGTCTCTCGAGCACCAGGTATAATGCTTGGCTTTGATACGAGCCTAATAAGCACTGGGAGGGAGTGGCTGAACACCACAGTGTCTTCCTTAAGCTGCTTGTGCCAAACTCTTTCCTTGGAAGTCACTAGCACCTCCTTTTCTTCCAGTCACCTTGAGGATCGTCATGTCCCAGCTGGGCAGAGTGTAGAGTTGGCAGTGAGAATGTCAGAACTTTTGCTAAGGTCTCTTTTTCTGTGTGAGGACACGAAGGCACGCTAACCCTTCACAGTACTGGTAGAATGGCTTCAAGGTTTTTGAGGGAGATGGGCAGGTTTGGGGGGAACATACTCGACACCTCCACTGGTTTCTTGAGAGAAACACAAGGAAAAACTCAATGAGTTTTGCTAACTGGAGTACAAAAGTCAACTATGTACTGACTGTCCATGGTTCTGGCCACCAACAGGTTTTCCTTACAGTAGCATTTGAGAGAAATCCTCTTTATCCTTTTGTGGTGTCTCCCATTCTTGCCCTACTTGAAAGCTATTACAAAACGTGACCTGACTTACCTGGTGGCAGAAGAGTCACACATGGGAGAAAGCAATTGTTTCTACCAGAGGATGAGAAGGTAAACAAATATAGGGCAGGGAGTAGCCTGGGTCACAGTGAGCTAAGGCAGGGCAGGAATCATTTCTAGCAAGAGCAGTCCCCAGGGTTCTCTGTCTGGTAGCAGTCTACTGGCTTCCTGAGTCCTCTTGATGCAGACAGAGATAAAAGGATTTTCTGGGCCCCTTTTATGAGGACATTAGTTCCAGTCACAAAACATCACTTATAACAATCAGTACCCCTAAAGTTGACACGATAGCATACTCTAGGATTTTAACATAAACTAGGGGGATACATGTCCGTTTAAAGGACACAGAGGCATGGGTCTTGGAAACCACTTGCCTCTGACCCCGATACCTTGGTTTATTTTCTTCTAATCCAGTACAAATCACTTCTCTAAGAATGGATGCCATGGTGAACAGTGGAAAGTCACAAGTAGGTAGGAAGTGAGGAAGTGAGGAAGTGAGGCTGTCCCTGCCCAGGTACCTGAGATGCACATGCTCATTTGAAGCATTTGAAAGTATAATCTTTTTTTCCTCTTTCCTTATTTGTTGTTTTCTTTTTCTATCCCTAAATGTTAGCAACACTGTCAACTCATCTCTTTTAGGCTGCTTTCCAGATTGGCCCAATTGCTTTAATCTAGAAAAGAGCCCTTAATTAGGGCTCCAGTAGATAACTGCCTCTGCTGAATATTCCTCTCACTTCTTCAACCATTCAGTCCAGTCTCCCGTTCCCACCTAAGGGTCTAATCTTGGCAAGAGCTGAAGCCAGCCAAATGACATGGCACTATCTACATAGGAGCACTCCCAGGCCTGAGGCAGAGGCTTGTTCCCTGGGGAAGCTTCCCCACCAGCCACCATTCCAAGCATGTGACTTAGTAAGTCTGTGGACTGGAGCACAGTGACAACAGGGCAAGGGTCAGGGTTTCCTTCCCATTTGGGTTTGCCACCTTGGATCCGCAGTACCCCTTGAGGGCATTCCTAGGACACGCAATGACTTGAGCACCTAGCCTGGCAAGCTGAAAGGGCAAGAGCCTGATTGCTCAGAGAGTAAGCCTGCTCCTACTACATGCCCACACTGCAGAAGCAGATGGGACCACTTCTCTACTTAGCCCACTTTTCACCTCCTTTACAATGCTCTGTAGCCCCTATTTCGATGAACACATGTTAAAATAGTAGCCGTGGAGGTCTCTCTTAGCAAGTTGTTAATGCTGCCTCAGAAGCCAGGTCTCTTGAAGAGCCTCTGGGTCCCTTAAGAAAAGAGCTGAGCAGAAACAGATTGGGAAGCTCCCCCTGCCCCCCGCTCCCCTCGAGAAGATTCTCTTTTCCTGACTCTAACAGGGTTGACCTTGAACTATTTTAGATTATTGTTTAGTCAAGTCATCCCGTGCTTGCCAAAGTAAACAAACAGGATGCTGTGTTATACGGTGCCCTTGACTCCAAGTTTCTCTGTGTAGCTGACAGAGTGGTGGTTTTCCTTGGTGTGGATAAGAGATGAGCATTTGCAGAAGGCTTAGAAGACTCTTCTTACAGAATCTTCTCTCTTTCCTCAGATGTGAGGCTACAAATTTATGGTCCTATTCACCTTATCGATGCTCTTTAAGTAAAAGGGCAACTTAAATTTACTGTTGTGTGTCGTTAAGGAGGAGACACCAGACCTCTAAGCAGAAAATATTCTGTTCCTTGAAAAGAATATCTTCTTAGTTTCCTGTTTTGTTTCCATTAAATTCTGTTTGACTTGGTCTTTGTTCTTCCTTTCCTCCCTTCCTTATCCCTTTGGTACCGACACAGGCTAGAAGCCTCCCTGGCTTGTATCATAAACTTGGCCTTTTGAGAATGTTTGCTTCACTGACAGTGCCTCAGTTACCTGTCCAGAGACATCCTCTAGGTAAGTTTTATGAGGTCCAGTATCTGTTGATGGCAAGAGGCTTGAGACCTTACCACAGCAGCTTTTCTCTAAGGGTCAGTCACTCACTCCTCCCTGACTACACACAGGTAACAGCTAAGCTCAGAGGACCTACAGTTGTCTTCTTTCCCAGCTACTGTTTCTCTTGCCTCTCCAGAGATGGACACAGGTAAAGCGGGGCAGGAAGTTCTTACTCTGAGAATGGCAAAGGTCACAGGAAATACATAGAAATAGGGCTCCAGGCTGCCCCTCCATTACCATAAAAGGTTACCTAGGTAGGACTGATCCAAACCCCAAGGCCTTCCTTGAGCATAAGGAAATGCCAGGGAAGAAAGCAGCAGCTGCCTGAAGGTGCAGGCTGTGCTGACTGGCCCTGGCCCTGGCCAGGCTGTGTACAATCCTGGGACATTTTCAGTTTCAGATGACTGCGGGGAAAGTGGTTCTGATTGTGAAACAGATAAAACATTTGGTTGAATGTCAACCACTGTTTCTTGAGAGGAACAGCTGTGCTGTCCGACTTTGTGGTGCCATCCATGTGGGAAAACAACAGCCTCTGTGGTTATGATAGGAGCGTTTTCAAGGTACCGCTCGGCAGCCATAAACCAACCCTAAAGAAGAAACTCAGGGAAAAGAAAAACATGTTTTTAAAAAAACTTTCCTTCAAAAGCAAGGAAATATACTCTTTAGTTTTACATTTTACCCTTTACAGTTTTCTGAAATCTAGTTATTATACAACACAGTAAACATATAATTCATCTTGAAATCTCCCAATAGAACAATTACAAATCTGTAAAAGAGACTGACAATTAATGTTTTATGCTTTTCAATTCCTACACCATTTTGTTGCTCCTCCAATCCTAATAAAAATTCATATCCCAAAGACTCAACATTAGCAAAAACGTGGTGACTATCACTGCAAACAGACACATGCACAAGGATGTATAAGTACAGAAGGAGCAATGGCTTCCAAAAAAGTTGGAAAGAAGGGTTGGCAAGATGGCTCAGACATTAAAGGCTAGGCTCACAACGAAAAAAATTGTTAAGAAAAATAAGAATTTGTGCTGTCACATTTCAGCCCCAAAAATGCATGTGGATTTTAGAAAATGTAAGATATATTTTTCTGTCTGGCCAGGGGCCTCCAAGCTCTGGCAAGCTCTGACAGTGACAGTATAAAGGTGGCACAGGGCGAGGGTTTAGCTGGATGTATAGGCAACGAAGAATGGACGGAACGACAAAAAGACCAGGGGGCATTTCTTAGTTCTGGAGCCTGGGCATGTCTGTTTTTAAAAGTGGAAAATTAAAAATATCTGACAGGACTATCCTAGGATTTTAAAATAATGTCTTTGTTTTGTGTTTTGGTTGGTTGGTTTTCTTGAGACAGGCTTTCTCTGTGTAGCCTTGGTTGTCCTGGACTCACTTTATACACCAGGCTGGCCTCACAGAGATCCTCCTGTCCCTGCCTCCCTGAGTGCTGGGATTGCAGGCGTGCACCACTGTACTCGGCTTCCTTCCTTCCATATATATATGGAAACACTTGACAATTGGAGATTCCTACACTGTTCATGCCCATGGACAGATGAGTTACTCAGCTCCACATAGGCCACAGGCTTCCCCAGACCCAGCTGTCTATTTGCTCTATGGTGAAATGAAGTTGCTTGTCATTCTCAGAGTATAGAGTCCTTTAGGGCATAGACTATCTGATTTCTTGACTGACAGCTTTGTCCAGTAATTAAAAAGAGGGATTGCAAAACAAACAAACAAACAAACAAACAACACTGTTTGAAAAGCATCCCATCTTAATGAGTTTGGATATTTCCTTCTTCTTTCTCTCTTTCCTTCCTTCTGCCCTCTTTCCCACCCTCCCTTCCTTCTTTCTTTCCTCCCTTCCCTTTTCTTTCCTTCTTTCTTCTCTCTCTCTGTCTCCTCTTTCTCCATAAGCCCTGATGGCTTCAAACTTGTGAACTCTTAGTCTCCACTTCTGGAGTGCTGAAACTACAGGCATGGACCATCACTGCTGACTTACATATGTGGGTTTCATTTTTTTTCAGATTTCTTTTTATTTATGTGTACGTGTGATGTCTTATTGCTGTGATGAGACATCATAGCCAGGAAAAGGTATAAAAGGGAACATCTAATTGGGCGCTTGCTTACAGTTTCAAGATCACTGTGGGAGAGGGGGAAGACTGTCAGCGGGCGGGCAAGTGTTGTGCTGGGGCAGTGGTGAGAGCTTACATACTGATCCTCAGTCATGCAGCAGAGAGAGAGTGAGACTGAACCTGGTATGAATTTTTAAAATCTCACAATCCCACTGATACACATGTTGCAAGAAGGCCACACTGCCTAGCCCTCTGAATAGTTCCACTAACTGGGCACCAAGCACTCAAACATCTGAGCCTACGGGGGCCATTTTCATTAAAACCACTACATGTGAGCATTTGTATTTGTCATATCTGTGTGGGTGTCCACCAAGGTTAGAAAAGAGCCCAGGATACCCGGAAGACAGACTTAAAAACCTAGGTCCTCTGAAGGAGCACTAAGTGTTCCTAAGCTAAACAAGCTTTCCACCCCCGAGTTAGTTCTTGTACTACAAGAAAATGATACAACATTACAGATGCTTGCTCTAGTCATAAAGCTTTTCTTAAGTATACTGGGTTGGCAGCTGGGGACACTGTATGGGACCCAGATTTTCGGGGCATGGGTTCAACGTTGTCAGGGCACTAGAAAAGCAGTTTTAACATTTGTGTTAATGCTGCCACCATGATTTTGCAGAGTACATCTGTTTTCCAGAGATACTAGGCATAGCTGGTCTGACTGGATCATCCCTAAAAGATATCAAACCAAACAAAACAGAAACCATTTCATAAGAGGCCAGTAGTGCAAAGGATGAACAGAGTTTTCTAGAGCCACGCAGATAAACTCAACAGATTTTTTTTCCATTGCAGAGTACTTTATAACTTTCATTCTTCTTTCATAGGATGGCATCCATACAGGCTTACTTTCCCCCCAGTCTTAACTTTGCAGCACTACCAAAATCTACGGCTTTATACTCAGATGTGGACATGAATTACCAAGTCATTATATTCTTGCAAGCTATATAATCTGTAGCAAGCCACTTAGATAATCTTAGCAAGCCACTTTCTTCTTTAAATGGGAATAATAAAAATAATATTCAAATTAATGATAATGCATAAAAAGCCATTAGAAAGGATGGTATCTAGAATACAGGAAATTCCAAGAATTTAGTATGTAAATCTAGGTTTTATTTCAGTTGGAATTCCCTTGTAGACTTGAGCTCCTCACTTCATGGAACTGGTAAGCTAATGGCTACAGGGGTACTGGCCATGGCTTCTCTCAGAGCATTGGAACCAAGATATGGTCTTCCACTCTGCAGCCATGTAACCGTGCTCACATCACTGCATTGTTTTACTTTAGAAACTTCACCTTGGAAACATGAGGCTCATGAAAACATTTACCTCAGAGTTATTATGTAAACAATAAGTGAAAATACCCCTAGCAGTATACTGCAAAGAAGTAGCTGTGTGTGTGTGTGTGTGTGATAATTAGCTGGGCAAGAAAAATGTTGAATTTATTGTTGTTATTTCTTTGAGACAAGGTTTTTTTATATAGCTTAGATTGGATGTGATCTTGTGACTCTCCTTGCTCAGTTTCCTGAACACTAGAATTAGAGTTGTATACCACCATGCTTGGGAAAAAGAGAAATTCATATCTGAGTTGGCATAGGCAATTCTGTTGGGGCATCTTGGCATTGAAAGGGAAAGGGAATATGGCGGTAGGAACAGATGTGTTTCTAAGCCAAAAGAAAGACTGGTGAGGAGGACAAATGAGACTTTATGCAGAATGATAAGGCCATAGCTGCTTTGAAGAACAGATAGGTCCTGGTGAATGGGTTTACTTGATTTAGTATGTACCAAGATGGCTTGGGAACATTTGTAATCCTTCAAAGACAGTCCTTTGGGAAATTGTTGACATAGGAAGACATGTCTGAATCTCTCACAGAATCCTTCATCTGAGAAATATGTAGCTGTCCCTTGAGTCTAGTATACAAGGAAAACCAAGGGCCAGAAAGATATGAATTTCTCAGTTGTGGTTACATCCAAGTAGGGAACTCAAATTCTTCTTTGGGGCATTCTAACTGTCTGCTTCCAATCATGCTTCTTGACATTGCAATAAGAACACAACCAATTCTTGTAACTGAGCAGTTACCACACATTACATAGCTGCCTCTCTTGGGCAACAAGATAGAGACTCAGTTTGTGCATGTTTCAGAGGAGTTGTCATTTGACTCAGTGACTTACAGAGTGAAGGCGTTCCTCATCATCCACCTGTATTTATCTTGCTACTTCTATCATGTTAGCGTTGGTAGCATCACATTGTCTGAAACTTGTCCTACTGTTGGGGCACTTTATCAGTAGTTTGCCTCATCAAATGTAAGTTGTACAGAGTTATAGTTTGGTGTGACCTAAGAGACTTGGAACATTCTGGCATAACTACTTGCTTTAGCATGCTTCTTGAATATGAACTATGTGTGAGGGAAGGGGTTCTTGGAGCAAGCAGAATGCATTGTAGAGCAAGAAAATGAGGGTTTTTTTGTTTTGTTTGTTTAGTTGGTTTTTGTAGAAGGTTGTGTACGTTCACATACATTACACTTTGACTTGCCCAATACCTGGCTTTATTGTAATTAAAATGGAACCAAATGTTCACATATGAAAAGGAAGATTTCTAGAAGGACCATTACCAACAAGCCACAGGGGCAGGGAATATGAGAGATGATGGGTCCCAGTTTCTTAAATAGAGCATGATCATAGGGATACTTCAACCATGCACTGGAAAGCACCTCCTATTCTACTCTGTAAACATGGTGGGATGAATCAAATGCCGCTTAGGCTTGTTTGCTCCATCACGTCTCATATGTTCAACATACCTCAAAATTACAAAGACACAAAACTGAACATGAAGATGACAATTACTGCCTCAGAGGAAACTGAACATCCCTCTCCATATGGGATGAAGGAGTATGTGCAAAGGAAATACTTAGATCACCATGCCCAACAGGGCTTGCCATGCTTTAGAGCTGGAGGGACCTTCAGGACCATTCTGGAGCAGCCTCAAATATCACACTTCTCATCTGTTCTTAGCACCACACTTCCTTAACTGTCCAAACTCTGCTTAAACAAGTCTGGGAAAATGGAAGACAATCCCCTTGTTTAGTGGTTACAGTGTATGAATTATTAGTTTTAATGATGCCCGATGGCTGTGGCTGTGGCAATTCCTGTTGTTCTGGTTTTCAAGGTTGGAGTCACTCCTTCTCCCCCACACACAATCTCTGATGTTAAACTTCTAACAAATATTGATTTGTAATAAGTGATTTGAGTGCTCTAGACATTCCAAATTCTGTAGGTGGCTTGGGAAAAAACCCCACAATATTTGAGTTGTATTGTAAGGGTAAACTTAACATTTGCACATCTAAGGAAAATGATGCTCTAACCCTTGTATAAAACAAGAAGATGTACCCAAGGCTTGTTTGAATGCTATTCATATCAATGGATCTAATGAAACATGTACAATTTCTGTTTCACCTCATTTGATTTCATCCTATATTCCAAAATCCTTTCCATTTTACACTTGGCAATTTAAATAAAACTAAATACTTCTCAGGCACATCTCTTTTAGACATAGAATTTAACTTTTGATGTCCCTTTTAAATGGACATAAAATGTTTTATTACTCAGATAATGTAAACTAAGTGGAGGTAAGTATGGTCTAGAATTTTTTTACACACATATGTAAGTTTTTCTGGCTGTAGGGATAAATGTTTATGTTTTTAAAATTATTATTAAGTTTGTTTATCTATTCACTTTATATCCCAACTGCAGTGCCCTCCCTCCTCTTTTCTGGTCCCACACTTCTGCCCTCTCTCCCTTTCCCCTCCCCCCTTCTGCCTTGCCTGGTCTCAGTGGAGGAGGATGCCTTCAGTCCTGCTGAAGCCTCAGTGTGCTGGGGTGGGTTGATGCAGGGGTAGCAGGCTCCCCTTTTGTGATGATCTTTCTAACATATCTTCATGTACAGTTTGAAGCTTGCTTATCTCAGCTTTTAGATATCAGATAGTTGTGGATGGGGTAGGGAAAACAATGCAGCAACTAGGAGTACTTGCTGAGCAAGCATGAAGTTCTGAGTTCAAATCCCCACACCCATGCTAGTAAGACCAAAGTTGAGGAGCAGCCCATGGAGTACGTTAGTTTTCCGGCCTAGATCAAACCATGAGCTTCGGGTTGTGTAAGAGAAGATCCTCAACAGAAGGCTGAGAGTGAAACAGGAAGATATTTGATACATCCCTGTGGCCTTTTTACTGAAATGCACATATATACACATACTACACACATAAACACACACACACACACACACACACACACACACCAAACAAACAAGCAAGCAAACAAATAAAAATGTGAGAAACACAGTCACAAACAGGTAGAGAAAGACACTTGGAGATATTATGGGGATAAGTTTTCTGTTTTCCTTGTTCTCAGCACCTCAAGTTTGGCAATTTACTAGGCCTATTCCAAAGGCAGGCTTTTTTCACACACACAGCTGTGTTTACACTTCTGGTTCAAGGGTAAAGTCTGTATGTAGAGCTAGACACTTCTGAATCCTGACTGTGTGGGATCACCCAACTCACGGCACAATGTTGGACAAATTGATTTACATCTTTATGCTTTCATTTCTCCACCTGTAAGATGGAGATATTGAGAAAGCCTATAATTGCTTCTTTGAGGTAATATATGTATTTTATTTCCACTGAGGAACCTTTGGTGGAAGCCAGTGGTCTGGTGGAACCCACAGCATTTTGAAGATTGAGAGAAATATCACTTTTAAATCAAGAGACCTGAGAGAAAATCCTCTGCTAACTGATTTTGCTGAAACACAGACCCCAGAGCACTGACCACGGCATTATGGGCTCACTGCAACTAGTTCTAAAGTACATTTTCTGTCATCTTTGTCTTTCTATGTGCTCTGCCCTCTGGGAATCTCTTTACAATTAACTTCCAGAAATGTCAGGGCCATGAGAAGCACTGTAGATTTGTGTACTCTCTTCCCTTCCCCTGAATGTCCTCCTTATTTTCTTCTGGTCTGTTTATTAGCTGCCTCTCTTTCTGCCTGCGGCTGTAGCACACCTGGCCCCTCCACTAGAGTGTGGACATACTGAGGGTAGAGAGTGGCCACTTTGTACACTGGTGTCCAATAGGGTATCCAGCACAGAATAACAACTATTTACAAGTGATTGGGAAATTAAGTGAGCATATTTTCATTAGCTCTTTAAAGAACACTAAGCATGTCTGCTTTATATTTTAGAAAAAAAAATATGTCCGAGCTTCTGTCTGAAAGTGAATCAATAATGCAACATAAACAATGATACTCTCACTAACATCATAAGTGCAGTATATTCTAAGACCATTCCTACACTCCTTTGAAAGCACAGAAAAAAATTTCAAGTGGCAATTATTTTGTGTGTCCTTGAAAATGTCAATAGAAATTCCTCTGTTAATGGAGCATCTGCCTTCCGCCAATGAAAGAGGACATCCTGCACAGTGACCCCATTGTTGGGCTTAAAATGAAAACAGGCTGTAATTCCATGGTGACTTCAGCTGTGTCCTAAGAAGATACCATCCCCAAAGGTCATCTGGAGGAGAAGGGGTCTGAGCCGATCATTTATTTCATCTAGCTTTGAAAAGAACATCAATCACAAGGCTCGCCTGTGGAAATGGTGCTTCAAACTCTCCCTTGTGTGAGCATAGCCATTTTAGAGAGACTGCATTGTCTTTTTTTCTAGAGGCTATAGAGAACTGGAGGGACCTTCATGTGAGAAAGCTCCAGAGCTTAGCAGTATGCAGTAAAAAGCAAATTTCTTAGGTAAAATTAAATATCTGATTGTGCCAGAGGTGACAGTGGCTGTGGCCACTGTCTTACTCATCAAGGAATATTCCTGAATGTGTGATTACCAAGGGTCACCAAATGAAAGAGAAGAAGCGAGGAGCCAAGATTATATAAGCTCTCTTTTATGGCCAGGAAAAGTTAGAATTGTCACTGTGTGGTGTCTGACACCAACATACTGAGTTAGATCCTGTTCTGTTGTGCCAGAATTTTGGGCTCAACACCCTTCTGCCTACCCGTAAAAGCATAGAATAGAAATCTGTAAACCAGAGAGCCAGTGGCTCGAATGGTTGATACCTGCGCTAACAATTTATCAAACACTGATATGAAGAGAGAAGAGATTCCCACAAATAAGCAAAGTCCTTGTGGGAAAACTTGGTTAGTATGATTTCCTGATAGCAACATTCCTCACTTCTTCTAGGGAGCATGCATGACAACTTTGAGCATTTATCAAAAGCTCAATATTCCTATACCAAATACTTTTGGTGGTGGTTGAGTTTTTTTCTTTCTCCTCCCAAATCTTTATCTTTGTTTGGTATCCTTGATGTTGCAAGTTGAGATTGGGAAATAAAATTGATTTCTTTTTTGAGGGTCATAGTTGTCACCAAAGGGAACAACACTGCGCTAATATTTAGTAATAGCGATAAGGAAAAAATAATCATAGAGGAGGGTTACACTCGTTTCTTAGAAACTTGTGTGGGGCAATGTTTTTATGGTACTAAAGGGAATGTGTATTTGAAAGGCTGATGGTGTGGAATCTGTCCCCCAAACCCCAAGATCATACATTGACTTTGCTGTCTGACTCACCCTGTTGGAAAGTATACTGAAATGTGAGTGTGTAACACACAGTTAAGTGAGTGGACAAGTGTTCAGCTGTATTTCAATTCTCAAGATGATGTGGGTCCCTTTCCCGGGAAAGCAACCTTTAGGATTTCCTACAGCCATAAGTAGGGTTTGCTTACAGGGTACTCTGAGAGACACACCAGAGACCTGTACTTAGTATTTGGGATGTTTGGGGGTTCTCTAAAACGACTCTCATAATAACAATTTTATTACATTCATGAAAGACTGCAGTCAGAATCAAACCTTCCCTGACAGACAGAAAGTACATACATTCAAGAGTTGGAGAACAAAGTACATATTCTAGTTTGCTTTCTGTTGCTGTGGTTAACACCACAATCAAAAACCATTTGGAGAAGAAAGGGATTATTTGGCTTACACACCCTGAGCAGAGCCAATCATGAAGGGAAGTTGAGGCAGTGTGAGAATCAGGAACCTGGAAGCAAGAACTGAAGCAGAGGCTGAAGGAAAACTGCTGACTGATTGCTCTCTGTGGCTTGCTCCATTTGCTTTATGAAACCCAGGACCACCCCAGGGATAGCACCGTCCACAGTGGGCTGGGGCTCCTGCACAAATGATTAGTCAAGGAAATGCCCCATGATATATCAACAAGCTAAAAACGGAGAGGTCATTGTGTATGGATTTCTGTATATGATGTAGCATGGTTGTTGTTCATGCAAATTTAGACTTGTTTTAATGAGGAATTTATCCAACATTCATGGAAGAAATATGTAGAAAAATAAAGATTCTGAAGCTGGGAAAGATCTAAGAGGACATTTATTAGGTTTCTGGAACAAAGTCCCTATTTTTGACTACCTTAGAAGACACAAAGTAGGGAGGAGGGAGAAGAAAAATTCCAGATAATACCCAAACTTTACAGCTAGTTCATAGCCAGAAACTTGGAACATGTGTCACAGATAACATTATCCATGGCACTGAATTAATGATCAGAATTATTAGCCAGGACACTTTGCTGTGGGAAAAAGAAAGAAGTTAATTGCTCTTGATTCTTCAATATTAGAATATGATTCTTCACTTTCTTAAAAAGCACCCACCTATCTTTTTTATTAATAAGACCATCTTCAAACAGAGAATCCCTTCTAAGCCCACATGTAATGGTAACCTTTACAAAACAATGCAGCCTGATGTTAGGAGACTGCACATCTAGCAAGTTCAGATGATACTGAAGGGAAGTAAGGAAGGGAGTAGAAGCATCCCACAAACCAGGCATCCCAAGGCAACGGATGTTTGAGTCCTCTATTTTGAGGATAGGAGACTAGGCAGTGGAGGAAGAGAAGATTGCATCTCAATGTAGAAAGCCACGTCGTTGGCATCCCTCTCTGAAGCTAATAACTAGGACATGTCACTCTGCCCTCCGGCTGTGGTCTAGAAAACTTATGGCTTGGTACACACTGAGCAGGCTCAAGAACATGCTGCACATGATAAATGTTCACAAATATTGGATCTAAGTAGATTGGTTTTTCATTCCTGGATGAGTAAGCATGAAAAATAAATAGCATAGACAGTGGAAAAAGTACAAACGAGAGAGCTGAGGCACCATCTGACGAGTTCAGGAAAGCATTGCTCATCTCTCAACGATGTAGAAAGTGCTTTGAGGGAGGACAGGTTACTGAGAGGAAAGAGAATGGTGGCAGAAAAAATATTCTTGGGGAGAAAGGGGTAGTGGGTTAGGAGGGGAGCTTAAAATAAAATTTGAAAATACATGAAAAACAAAATAATCATTTTAATATATTTTTGTAAGGCAGTAAGACATAAAGTTGACATTATAGGAAATGGAGTCAGACACTCACAAAAATATCATACCCCCTAAAAGGTATAGTATTGTATACCTTTTAAATAAGTGGTATATAAGATGGATGACACACAAAATGGGTAACAGCTAACTTAGTGCTAATATGTACTTGCAAACGAGAGAATCTGTAATACCAGGAGTTGGCATTGCATCTCTGCTAAGACAGCTGAAATGAAAGAATGAGAACACCAAGTGTTACCAAGTATACAGGGTGAAGAAACTCTCAGACACTGCCGGTGGAATGGCAAAAAAAAAAAAAAAAAAAGACTCAACCCCTTTGAAAATGTTTGGTTGATCCTTGAGAATTAAACAGACATCTTGTGACTTCAGAATTCTATCTGTTGCTAATTACCCAAGTGAAATAAAAGATATATATATATACATAACAAGCCTGTAAGAACATTAATAGCAATTTTATTAGTAATACTCTAAACTAGGAATATCTCAGGCATTAAAAGCATGAAAGCAAGAATACAAAACACAGTAATATACCAGTGGAATGAAGGATGGAACAGCATGAGAGAATGAAATGGGGTAGAGAGAGGAGGCCAGGAGAGAGGAGAGGGCAAGAGGAGGGATAACTATCGAAAAAGACCTCTTGAAGCCACATGGGAACTGTCTCCTTTAGAATCTTCATATATATATGTATATATATATATATATGAATACAATATATACATACAATATATATACATACATACACATATATAATATATATTATATATTATTATATATACAATATATAATAATTATATATAATATATATAAGATATACTATAATATTATATATAATATAATATAAAATAATATATAATATAATATATAATATATAATACAATATATAATAAATATAATATTATATTATATATAATAGCATATATAATATATATGTGTATGTATGTATATATATTATATGAACTTTAAATGGAGTTACCCTATAACTAGGCATCAAGTTTACATTCGACACCAGAGCCTGAAAAACAGGACTTTTAGGGTCAGGAAATGTATTACTTCTATTGTTGGCCAGTGAAGTTCCGCCAGAACATTTCAGGCTATTGTCAAAGGTTCTGGTGACCCTCTGAACTGTGGCAGCAAGACCCTACTAAAGACTCCACATATTTGAGACACAGAACATGGAGAAAGTGAGCTGGTTCTAACTTGGAAGCTTTATCCTTCCTGGCTAGTTTTGATGGTACTAGAAATTTCCATGCACACTACAGGAGGAGAAAAGTAATAATTGCTGTCACCCAGTTGTGAATCCCGAGAGCTACAACAGTGACCTGTCTGGCCAGATATGCCCACTTGCGAAACAATAGGAATGAATATCATGGGTGTAACCAAATTCTGATTTCATTTAGGACCCGATTCACAAAATGAAACCCGTACTTGACATTGTTTTTATCTGGGCCACAAACCTGTGGCCTAAAGAGAGAACATAGCACTAATATTCTGTTAAAGTACATAGGGTTGACTGACTCCTAAATACTTATTGCTATCCTTATAATTAGTGCATCTCTCAAACGTTATCAGAAAGGCGTCTCCATTTTGCAGTATATTATGAATAACACAGAGATTCCCCCCCCCCCCCCGCCACCTGGCCAAAATGCAGAGAACAAGAGACTGAGGGATGCTCAGTCCTAAATGGTCCGTCTATATCACACTCACCCCTCTTAAAGCTAAGGCTTCATTGCAGAAGAAGGGGCGAAAAGATGCCAAGAGCTAGAGGTGGTGGATGATTACAAGGAGAGAGTAACTTCTGGATGCGGTGGAGCAGGTGCCTAGATGAACTCACAATGGCACACACAAGTGACAGCACACGCAAGACCTCAGCAAGTTCAAGCCAGACAAAAGCCAAGCACGGATAAGGGAAGTGGGCATTAAAGCCCACCTCTAGCTGGGGGATAATCGGCAAATGATACCTGCTGGGAGATGGAGAGTTATTTTACTCCTTTTCCTTTAAAGTGTTATTTCTGTAATACAGAGTGCTTTCAGATACACTTTTATCACTTATTTATCAGAAACCCACGAGATCAGAATTGTTTGTGAAATCCTCATTTTAAAATATTTCTTTTATAAGTAAGTATATATCATGGGTGTCTTTCTCCTTCTGGGATACCTCACTCAGGATGATCTTTTCTAGATCCCACCATTTGCCGCCAAATTTCGTGATTTCCTTATTTTTAATTCCTGAGTAGTATTCCATTGTATAAATGTACTACAATTTCTGTATCCATTCCTCTTTTGAGGGACATCTGGGTTGTCTCCAGGTTATGGTTATTACAAATAAAGCTACGAATATGGTTGAGCAAATGTCCTTATTTTATACTTGAGCATATTTTGGATATATGCCTAGGAGTGGGGAGCAGCCTTACCAGGCCAGAGAGGAAGACAATGCAGCCACTCCTGATGAGACCTGATAGGCTAGGGTCAGATGGAGGAGGACCTCCCCTATCAGTGGACTTGGAGAGGGGCATGGGAGGAGATGAGGGAGAGAGGGTGGGATTGGAAGGGAGTGCGGGAGGGGGCTACAGCTGGGGCACAAAATGCATAAACTGTAATTAATATAAAAATAAAAATTTAATTAAAATATTGATTTTACTTTCTTTGATTGTAATGTAACTACATCACTTCCTCCAGCTCTCAGTTTTCTTTAAGGGTGAGTCAGTGGAAGGCTTCACACCCAGTAAAAGGGCAGCACACATTGGAATTGCTGACTTAAAACAAAGGTGGAATAGCGTTTGAGGGAATAGCAAACCAATGACTGGCCCAACGTGAGACCCACTCTATAGGAGAGAGCCAACTCCTAACACAATTAATGATACTTGCTATGATTGCAGGCAGGAGCCTAGCATAATTGTCTTCTGAGAGACTTCAGATGTTGATGGAAACAGATGCAAAGACCCACAGCCAAACAATAGGCTGAGCTTAGGAAGTTTTGTGGAAGAGTGGTTAAGGACACCACAAAAGACCTATAGAATCAAATAATCTGGGTGCATGGGGATTTACAAAGACTGAACCATGCTCCGAAGAGCCACTGATAGGGGAGGTCCGCCTCTCCTTCCATCTGACCCTAGTCTATCAGGTCTCATCAGGACTGGCTGCATTGTCTGCCTCTGTGGCCTGGTAAGGCTGCTACCCCCTCAGGGGGAGGTGATCAAAGAGCCAGTCACTGAGTTCATATCAGAGACAGTCCCTCTTCCCCTTACTAGGGAACCCACTTGGACACTGAGCTGCTATGGGCTACATCTGTGCAGGGGTTCTAGCTTATCTCCATGAATGGTCTCTGGTTGGAGTAGCAGTCTCTTTAAAAAAAATTAAAGCAAATATAGCAGAGTTATAATAATGGCAAATGTGAGTCTGCAAAATGAACGATTCTGTAAATGCTAAATCAGTAAAACTGAGCTCATGCCTGGGTACATGGGGACAAACATCTTTGCTTTAGCAGAACGTATTTAAACCGTAAGCACTCTGGAAGCTGAGCCCGTGAAACATCTCTATGGATGATCTCTGATTGTTCTGAATTTAACACAAAAGGCTAAGCCAGACATGATGACTCACCTGTCTCTCCGGGCTTGGAGAAGGCTCAAGTGAGTGTGAGACTGAGAAAAGGGTAGAGAGAGACCCGGCATCAAAGAAGCTGAAGACAGATGAAGAGCCAAGTATTCCACACCCAGAGGGTCATGTTCAGGTAAGTTATTCTTGACACCTCACACAAGGAATAACTCACTCTGAGCTTATCACTAAGGCACAAAACATATTGGACCACTTGTTACACATAGTTTCTTCCAAAAGTTGTTAATTAGCTGTCTGAAGACAGATCTAAAATTAATAAAGCAACATGCATAAGCTAAGTAGCCACACAATTATCCAGGACTACATCATGAAATGAATACATTGTTTGATAGCTAAAATAACTTGTAAACTATAAGTCACCTAGTATGAAACATTTGCTAACAGTAAGCCAAAAATAGAACATTTAAAGTATTATTTTAAATATTTGGAAAAGGGTTGAAAATGAATTAAAATTCTCATCTTTGATGAAATGATTAAAAGATACCATTTCATCCAGAAGTTGATTAGGAAAGTATACAGTCGTCATTCACCTTGACAAACATGAAATATTTTGGAAGCTTAACAGTAGATGCTCATTGAAATAAGAGGAATATGACCACCAACTATGCAGTCCTTGCACATAGCAAAAGACAGATGACAAATAAAAAGACTGGGAAACAAACTTTTTTTCACAAAAAAAAGAAAGAAAGAAAGAAAAGAAAAAAGAAGTGAGTCAATTTTGCATAAATTTGATGTCCTAATTGACCCATTCTAGAAACAGTGGGACAATGTCAGTTGATTTAGTTTATTTAGTTCCTTTATTTCAGAGCTCCGACTCATGGCATATTAATATTCCCAGAACATTGAGAATATTCTACCAGAAGCAGTCTTCTTGAGGTTGAAATTAGAAAAGATATTCACTATTATAATTATTTGATATTACAGTAATCATCATTTAATATTTAAATTTAATATTTAGATCAATGATCTAAATACCAGATAAAAATTACATGTAATCACTATGGTGAGAAAAAAAACATCTTTATTTACAGATACCATGAACTGATTTCTTAAGATGAGACATGCTTTATAACCAGTGGTTACTTAGAAAGAAAATATGTCTAAACTGATATATAATTAATATATATTTCACAGTCCACCAGTGCAAACAGAAGATGTGGGATAAAGATTAATTTACAATGAAACATAATATTATAAAGCACAGAGAATGTTCTAGTAAGACTATGAAGGACCTGTAAGATTAAAAACTACAAAGCTTTCCAAAGAAATTCAAAAGAAGATTCATGTAAACAGAAAGTTGATCACTATTTCTGAATGGGTAACTAGATACATAAATTAGTTTGTTATAACTGATCTGTTAGTTTAACACACCCCAGTCAAGTAATCAGTGTGAGATAAGTCCCTGTACATGTATTGCCATCTACCTATCTATACACATGAATATAAATGCAACATGCACACACACACATATATATATATATACATATACTTCTCTAAGTTTTCAAAACCATGTCATAATACACCTGTGAGAGCACACCGGAAAAAAAAAAGATAGTCAATTTTGGAAGTAATGATTTTTTTAACAAGCAAGAAAAACCTGTCATCTTAAGTAAATTGTGATTTATTTTCTCCCCTGGGTGATAGTATAATGAGTAATATCTTTTTAAAAATTTTAACCTGTAATGCTAGAAAAACAAATCACACAATTTTAAGCCTGTATAGAAATCCATTCTTCTAATCATTCCCTAATTTCAGGGACACACTTTGTAATATGTTGGAAAGCTAGCATGTCTGTTCTTACATAAAATTACTTTCTTCCATCTCCTGAAAGCACCAAATACAATCAAACTGTTTTGGGAAAGCAAAGGTTAAGAATTCTTTCCTGAGGCAAAATGTGTAGAAAGGTAGTCAAATACAGAAACAGAGACAAAAGCCAGAAACACAGTTTCAAAGATCAGAAGAACACTCTCGGCACAAACTGTTCAGAACTGGCCAGTTTTGGAGGACACGGGGACTTCAGATGCCTAGGGTGGAACACCTCATAAACATTAAGGGAGACGATTTCTACTGATTTTTCCTAAACAAAGCTCAAGCTATACCTCTGCTTTACACACCTTACAGGCTTTCTATTTGTCCTTCAGTGGCCTGGCAATGCTTTCATTTTCCGGTTTCTGCTCAGCTGTTTTCAGCCTGGGTCAGCCACATTGTTTCTCCACCCCACATATATGCTTGTATGCTTTCTCTCCACGTCAGTGACTCTGAAAGTGCTCCTTCTGTAACTAAGGAAATTCGTTCCTTTTTTGAACTTAGGTCTGTCATCACTTTCTTGGGGTTGATCTCTGAGATAATAACATCCTATTCTTTTGTTGTCCTAACCACACTTAACAATGGGCTTGATTTCTATGCCTATGTGTGTCGCAAGTTCCCTACAATTGAGTTACATCCTTATTCAGGGAACTTATTTGATTGACATCTGTTCCCTTGCTCACATAAACTCAGTATAGTTAGAGACCTTTCAGCTTATTAATATCTCTCCAGCACCTGGGACAGTTTCTACAAGTGTGAGAAATATTTGATTCATGAATTTTCACAGGATAGCTTTCAATGACGACAATGATAAATTTTAATTTGAAATTCTGCACAAGACTTTCAATGAAAGCCTAATTTTTCCATAACCCAGTTTGGTTAATGCAGGTTAATGTTTCTCACTGGATCAGGAGGCAGGGGGAAAAAAACCCAATGCAAAGTAAAATTTCCCAGATCTGGGTAACAGAATTATTTAGCCCATTATGTTAAAATATGTCCCAGATTTCCTCACCCCACAGGAGGAATGCGGTTTTTGTAAACTCTTGGCTTGCAATCCAACAGAGACAAACTATTAGCAGAGATCTTTACTCTCAATTACTATGCGATCGTTACTCAGCAAAGCAGGATGTTAGTTTCAGTCTGACTCTTTTTGACACTAAAAGCTTAGTTGTGGTCACAACTGAAATTTTAAGGAATTATGAACAGATTAACAGTCAGTTCATGAATTTTATAAGAGACAATGTCTTCTTTTCATGTAGTCCATTTTGTCTCTTCAAAAATCTGTGCTTTCTCAATTTCTACCCCACTTTCACACTTCTGACTTTCTTTGTTGTTATTTACCGGTCTCAAAAGGTACAACTCTCCATTATTAGGGAGAGTTGTGACCACCCTGGAAGACAGTGTTCCAGCAGAATTGTTACAACTCAAGGACTAACAAAGTCTAATGTGACTCAGTGATAAAAGCATAGAATGACAAGGGAGATGAGCAAGTAGGGTTAGTTAAGGACAAATCATGAAGATTAGAAAAATTTTGTATGCAAAGATATAGTATCATAAGATGTGTATGATATAAAGATTGAAAAGGTCAGGCTAAATAAATCATTTTCTAATACTACAATGATGTAAAACCTCTTAAAAATCAGAGTTATGAAAATGAGAGAGAATCTGTTACACAATCCAACAGAGTTAACTTAAAATAGTTTCTATCTCGAGGTACGTCTATGATTGATTACGAAAGTGATAGGGTAAACAAAACTTCTAAAAGTCAATATCTGACAAAAGATTCATGATCTGTTAATGTTAATTAAGTACAAATAGATTAAGCAAATATTTAGATAAGGTCATTTATAATGGAATGAATATAGACTAAATAATGAATATAGACTAAATGTTAATAGGTTAGACTTAATTTAGAATAAATAAATCAAGCTATGACTTCCAATAGATACTTGGGATTCAAAGAATCTTGAACAGCCAGTTTATAGGTCAACTGGTTCTGCTTATTGTTTTTTTTTTAGAATAAAGTTTAATCAAAACAGAGCCATTGTCATTCACTTATGCATGGTCTGTTGTTGTTTTTGCATGAAAAGGGAATAGTTGAGCAATGGAGGCCATATGGCCTACAAAGTCTAAAATATAATTATTATTTCTTACAGAAGATGTAATGACCCCAGTCTAGGACAAATAAGAATATTTGAGGTTCATGCTAAGCAGGATAAAAGAAATTCTGTTGATATCACCTGTTGGTAGATGCAGAGTGTTGGCCAGAGGAGCACTTCTGAGTAACCATGTGAAGATAACCCCATTTATTAGTCATCCTATCTTTGCAGTAGCAAAGTTAGTGATGCTTTGTAAAGTTTAGGAAGACAGTGAATCAACAAGTTTTCTGGCTAATTTTATCTCTTTTCAATTCTTGACTTCTCATTGAATTTTTGGGAAATGAAACTCAGAAGTACAAAAACACATCATAAAGTTAGATGGAATTAGATAGAACATAGGGCTTCTGGTGTCTAGATCAACAGTGTACTTTCATAGTCTAGAATCTTTTTACGCACAAAGAATTCAAAATTAGGCTTCTGAGATGATGGCTTCCTCCTTAGGTGTGAGCCTTTTCACAGTGAAGTTCACTAGCACAGGATTAATTTGTATTCATGCACTATGACATGTTTTTGATAATCACAACAGTTACATAGGAAAGGAATTTAGGAAACTATCACACCGTTGTGGAATTCTTGTTTCCAATATGCATAACGGAGCATGTATTCTCAAAAAGGATTCACTCATGGATGAATTCCCAGAATTTTTGTCTAATACTACTGCTTGGAGTAGCGAGGCTACTGTTATAGGAGGAGAGAGCAGAAGCTCCTTCCAAACCGTACCTGGTTCATCCTTCATACTGTGATCAGTTGGAAGTCAGGGAGCTGTGTAACTGAGGGTGAAATTATACAATACCTTCATGTTTTCTGAGACATCAAATCCCCTAGAAAGATTTAGATTTCCTGTCATGAGTGAGGGGACAAAAGCTGTGACAATGTCAAGGGGCATAAGTCAGGATTAGAGTACTTGTCTACCATTCATAACATCTTGGGCTTGATCCCCTGACACTGGAAAAAGAAAGGGCCTAGCAGTATAATTCCATTGCAATTTAACTTTTAACAGCCATCAATAATAGCCAGGGTCATCCTTCTATGCCCAGTGAATGCTTGCTATTTTCTGGACACTTTTATTTGCAGAAAGTCTCAGAATCAGTTGCCTACTTATACAGAGGAAAGAGTCTTAGAGAAGCTTAATGCTTGACAATTGAATAATGTCTTTGCTACATGCATAATAATATTATACAATAATCACACCCCATCAGGAATCCTTTGCTACTAAAGAAGGATGACTTGAAAAGGGTTTAGTCAAGGCCACTTTGCAGATGAGGTTTCCATGAAATACCACTATGAAGGGAAGTTGTTTTACACTTGAACATGCATTTGCCATAGGCGTATATAATCTATGTGGTGAGAATGCATCTGTCTACTTTATCTTTCAGTTGTTGAGTACCCTTGTCCACCTGTGAAGTACTATTCTCAAAGAAATTCATAAACCTGAAGTTATTATTCTGGATTATGCCTTAGATTCCAAAGCCTTCACTGTAGTTCTTGATTCCCACCCTAACCGTGCAACGCAGCATATGTGGCTCATGTTACAGCTCTTAAATTCTATATTTTTAACTTCTTGTGATGTTTTGCTATTAGATTCTTGACACTTAATTTTGCAAATAAAAGTGTTTCATTTATGTCAACAATCACAAAATTTTTAAGAAATTAGATACACACAAATTATAAGCCATGACATCAAGCATCGAACCCTGTTTCTTTTTGTGTGGTTACCTTGAACTTGTGGCATGTGCTATGCAAGTCTGAGGGCCCCTCCGTGCAGCCAGAGGAATCCAAGTTTCTCTCTTCACAATTGTTTGGCCTTCTAGATGGGTTAGTGAGTCACAAACCCCATATCATTCTATCTCTCACAAATGGAAACAGATCTACTTTGTTAGGTTTGTTCTCAATCCTTACTGCCCCAGGCTCAGTTTCTATGAGCCCAGTCTTGCCTCTGGCCACTCAGGCCTTTGTCCAGTCTGAGGCCAGTCTAACAGGCTCTGCCACTCCAGTGGCCAGCTTTGCTTTCGCCAACAATGAGATTTTCCCAGCCTTCTCAACTGTGCCTATTGTCAATGGTGCTGCCGTATTTCTGAGATTTTTACATTTGCCTTGGCTTTACCAGAAGAACAGGTGCTTCTGCCTTCAATTTTCTGGGAATTATACACTGCCTAACGAGCTCTGATTTGCCTGCTGGCATCAAATGTAGGGCAAATGGAGACGTTATACTGAGGTAATCTTCTAGCCCATCTCTCCTGAGGAGTTTTCCTGCATAGCTATCAGATTTGGACCCTAAAGGCTCATAATATAGCTCTCCAGATAAATATTTAGCAAGAACAATGGCCTGGAAAGTGTGCCATCTGTGGCTGAGTGGACAATGCACCGAACCAGCACACCAGTGGCCCTGCCATCATGCCAGGGTCTTCCTTCCAAGTGTAGCATGGGCTGGTGGTGGTGCAGATAAGGCAGACTGGAGATCACGCCACCCTCAAAATTGTCCTGGCATGCAAGCATGGGCTTGTTTACTTTTACAAACGATCAGCCCAATATTCAAAAGAAGTTTAGAAACTTTTCCATGGGTCATTAACTTGTTCCATAACTTCCTCCCGTGTAGTTTATGCGCTGTCTGCATGATTCTAGTGAATGGTCTTTCTTATAAAATGTGCAAAGGATTTTCTCGTCCACAGCCAGTTCTGAATCCTTGGAAGAGCCTAATTCTTAGGTAATAGGATTAGACACAAGGGCTCTGGCATTGAGAACTTATCTTTTTAACTTAGCTGGATATCAAGATATCAAGCTTTATCACAACTGCATTTTATAGGGGCACCAGAGAAGCTACTGCAAGGGATGATGGGAGTTTTCACAGACTCTCACATGTTTCTTCTCACAACTGCTAGGAAAGATGCCGGCAACCCTACTTTAGGTAGTTCAACTGTGGTGTTCATGAAAACTCCAGGAGCATTTCCTTCTTGCCCTGCCTGGTTTATAAGGTTATTTGGCACATTCTTAAGAACATTCAGTTCAGAGGAAGAAGGCATTTTAAAGAGGAATGCAGACAATAAATGGGAGGAAAACTAAGCAAAGATGAGTTACGGGCTTGTGTGGAGCCAATACAATGGAGCGAGCGGAAGAAAAAGAACTAATTCTTCTTTCTCCTCCTCCTCCTCTTTCTTCTCTTCCTCCTCCTTGTCCTGTTTCTCCTCCTCCTCTTCATTCTTCTTTTTCTTCTTTTGTTTTTTGAGACAGGGTTTCTCTGTGTAGACTTGGCTGTCCTGGATTCCCTTTGTAGACCAGGCTGTCCTTGAACTCACAGAGATCCACCTGCCTCTGCTTTCCCGGGTGCTGGGATTACAGGCGTGCACCACTGCACCCAGTGAAAGAAGTTCTTTTTAGCCTGGAGAATTATGATAGTGGAGAGGGATTGGCACAGGCAGATAAATGTATTCCTTAGGCCTCATATAAAACCCTAAGGGATGCTTATAGGAGGTATGCATACAATCAACTGGTCACAAGTGTGTGGCAGGCATGGACAACTTGGAATGGAGGTCAACAAGAAAGACAGTTTTCTGCCTTACAATCTTAGAACCTAGACCTATACAAGTTATTAGTTAGTTTTCATTTCCAACAGTCACATGGACAGCTATTTTCTTCCTATTTTTGGACAGTTATTTTCTTCCTATTTTTCTGTGGTGGTTTGAAATGTTTATTAAGTTTTACCATTAATGGGCATTGGGACTCTAGGAAATGGGTGGGCTCTGGGCAAGTATATAATAGAGAAACTATGACAATCCTGCTCTTGGGTATCTTAAAACGTAGTGCTGTCAGTCAAGGAGAATATGATTGGCATAAAGTAATGATAAAAGTACTGATATTGCAATATGGATGCAAATAGATTTTAAGATTTTTTCCCTCAGGGCAGAGTTTGCCTTCTCCCATCCATCTTCCATATCTTAACAAGGAGCTAATTCCACTGACTGATTTTTCAACTCTATCCAGCATTCTGAATATACAATCCATGTGGTCCTTTTCTACAGTGATATTTCAAAATTTGTGATGACCCATGGCTCACAGTAATAAGAATCTACTTCTAGTCCCCTGAAAGTGGGTACATATACCAGTTTTGAAAACAAAAGGGAATATAAATAATACTGATCTCAAGTCCCTGAATAAGACTGAGTCTTAGCAGGTTTAGATGCCAGGATCCTACTTGAATTAATTGAAGACCTAGTATTGATAGGGCATGCCTGCCAGTGCAGAGGTGGGCTTCCCATTTAATTCCATCTCTTCCTTTGTGCTTTCTGAAAATTGGTCAGTTCATCCTTAAATAACCCCACTGAATAATATATTTGAGGTTAAAAAAGAAACTCTAGAGTGATGAAGAGTCAGTACTTGTAATAGCTAGAGTCAAAATGGAGTAATAGTCTTTGGCTTCATAGAGTCATAACATCCCAGAAGTGGGAAGACTTAATATGAAGATCTGGTCCATATTCTCACACATGGGTTTTGAAATTTTTGAAAGGCTGGAGAGCAAGAGTGAAAGACAGTCTTCATACATTTTTTATTTTGTCTCTTTAGTTTCAATCTTGAGCAAAATTGAAAATTTAAAAGTCACAGATATGAACACTGGTATGATGTCTAGAAAGTCATCTGAAAAGTCAAATCAGAAAGTTGCTGAAAGAGAGACAAAACATCCAGTAAAGTGATGGAATTAATTCTGTGATCTTCTAGCTACTCTCCTGTTGCTCTGATCCCTGCATGACTTGATATTCTACAAGGGCACAGCTTCACTTGATAAATTTAATACAAAGTGTTCCAGTAAAGAGCGCACATTAATGACTTGAAGCTGATTTAAAAAACAAACAAAAACACCAAAACAAAACAAAAAACTAAACCCTTTATAGTATTTTGTGCTACTTGGAGACTATTCAATTATTTGAAGTGGCTTTTAACTTTTAATTAATTGATGCTGGCAGGGTAACCTTCAAAACTTAATGAAGAGCATAGTTTTCTCTTTCTTTTGTAGTTTTAAATCTGGAACTTAATTAAATTATGAAAAATATGTGATATGTGTTATATAACATCTTAATAACACTTTTATTGGAAAATCAAACAAACAGATGAATGAACAGATTGATGCCTTGATTAAAATTACGAATCCTACCAATCACTATCAGTCTCTATTGAAAATTTCCCATGGCAGTTGCCGCAAAAGAAAAGATTGTTATCATTTTTTTTAATTAAAATATTTATCAAGCTTAAACTTACAGCATAGATGAGTCATCATAATTACTACCTTACAGCCATCGCTGAAGAGTTTATTATGTAAATTAAAGAAATCTTAATTGATTCCTTTGTATAAACCTCAAATCTACAAATCTATTCTTATTATCATCTCCAGGAGGGGATAGGGCTAAGAAGTCTGCTACTGTCATGCTGTTTTTTGGGAAGTCAAGTAACTGGAGAGAAGAATCCTCAACAGCAGTGGCTGCACAGTGGAAGGTCAAGAATACAGAGTGAAATTCTTGTGACCCCTGGCTTTGCTTTATCTCTCTTAATGGAACTCCAGAGAAAAAAACCTTCAAAAAATTTTAAACAAACATTGTGATGAGAAAAAATGCCTTTTTTGTTGTTTTTTAAGTTTTCCAAGCTCTAGGATAAGTAGACCATTTTCGCACGGCTTACTAGGTAAGCCTGCTTGAGGTGGCAGGTGGGTTCTATGCAGGAACAAGGAGTAATGTGCAGAAAGAATGTGAGGACAAGAAGGGGGTGTAGCAACTGGCCCTTGGTGTTGGCAAGACCTAGGTGAAGAATTGTGCTCCTATAGATTGCTTTTCGTAGGATGGCCATTTTTACCATAATAATCCTACGGAACCATGGGCATGGGAGATCTTTCTATCAATTTCTTTCTTCAGAGACTTGAACGTTTTTTTCACACAAGTTTTTCACTTGCTTGGTTAGAGTTACATCGTGACACTTTGTGGTTTTTGTGGCTATTGTGAAGGGTGTTTTTTCCCTAATTTCTTTCTCAGCCCATTTGTCTTTTGTATTGATTTTTTTAAAGTTAATTTTGTATCCAGCCACTTTGCTGAAGGTGTTTATCAGCTGTAGGAGTTCCTTGGTAGAATTTTTGGGGTCACTCATGTATACTATCATATCATCTGCAAATAGTGATACTTTGACTTCTTTTCTGGATTGAATCCCCTTGATCTCATTTAATTGTCTTATTGTGCTAGCAAGGACTTCAAGTACTATGTTGAAGAGATAAGGAGAGAGTGGGCAGCCTTGCCTTGTCCCTGATTTCAGTGGGATTGATTTAAGTTTCTCTCCATTTAAGTTTGATGTTGTCTATAGGCTTGCTGTATATTGTCTTTACTATGTTTAGGTATGTGCCTTGTATCCCTGATCTCTCCAGGACTTTAAACATGAATGGATGTTGGATTTTGTCAAATGCTTTTTTGGTTTCTAAGGAGATGATCATATTCCCATCAAATTACCAACACAATTCTTTACAGACCTTGAAAGAAAAATTCTCAACTTCATATGGACAAAAACAAACAAACAAACAAACCAAAAAACCAAAATACCAGAATAACTAAAACAATCCTTTACAGTAAAAGATCTCCTGGAGGTATCTCCATCCCTGATCTCAAGCTGTACTGTGGAGCAACAGCAATAAGAACTGTATGGTACTGGCATAGAAACAGCATGGTGGATCGATGGACTTGAATCAAAGACTCAGAAATAAACCAACACACCTATGGACACCTGATTTTTGACAAAGATGCCAACACCATAAAATGGAAAAGAGATAGCATCTTCAACAAATGGTGCTGGCCTAACTGGATGTAGAAAAATGCAAATAGATCCATATCTATCAGCCTGCACAAAACTAGAGTCCAAGTGGATCAAAGACCTCAACATAAAACCAGAAACAAGACACACTAAATCTGTTAGAAAGAAAAGTGGGGAAGAGCCTCAGATTCATTGGCACAGGAGATAACTTTCTGAACAGAACACCAACAGCTCAGCCTCTAAGATCAACAATAAATAAATGGGTCCTCTTGAAACTGAAAAGTTTCTGTAAAACAAAGGACACTGTCAACAGAACAAAACGGCAGCCTACAGACTGGGGAATGGTCTTCACCAACCAACCCTACATCCAACAGAAGGCTAACATCCAGAATAGATAAAGAGTTCAAGAAATTATACACCAAAACCCCCAAAAATCCAATTAAAAAAAAGGTTGGGTACAGAGCTAAGCAGAGAATTCTCAACAGAGGAATATCAAAAGGTGGAGAAACACTTAAAGAAACACTCAACTTTGTTAGTCATCAGAGAAATGCAAATCAAAATGACTCTGAGATTTCATTTTACACCCATCAGAATGGCTTAGATAAAAAACTCAAGTGACAACACATGCTGGAAAGGATGTGGAAAAAGGGGAACACTCCTCCATTGCTGGTGGGAGTGCAAACTTTTACAACCACTTTGGAAATCAATCTGGCACTCTCTCAGAAAATTGGGAATAGCACTACTTCAAAATCCAGCTATACCACTCCTGGCCATATACCTAAAAGATGCTCCACCATTCATCAAGGACATTTGCTCAACTACATTCATAGCATCTTTATTTGTAATAGCCAGAATCTGGAAACAACTAGATGTCCCTCAACGTAGGAATGGATACAGAAATTGTAGCACATTTACACAATGGAATACTACTCAGCTATTAAGGAAATCATGACATTTGCAAATGGATGGAATTAGACAAGATCATCCTGAGTGGGGTAACTCAGAAGCTGGAAGACACACAGGGTGTACACTCACTTATAAGCAGATATCAGCCACATAATATAGGCAAACAGGATAGACATCAGAAGCAGTGGAAGAGAGGTAAAAAGATGTGAGCCTACTATAGAGGGTCTTCTGAAGGCTCCACCCAACAGACACTGAAACTTATAGCCAAACTTATATAAATATATATCTATGTATGTACAAATATATATGTGTGTGTGTGTATGTATGTATGTATGTATCCCAGTTGTAGCCCTCTCCCTCATCTCCTCCCAGTCCTACCCTATTTACCTCTCCTTCCTCAATATCCCTCCCTTTTGTCCTCTTCCCCTATTATCTGACCATAGCCTATCAGGTCTCATCAGGACCACCTGGATCCCCTTCCTCTGTGGCCTAGTAAAGCCACCCCACCAGGGGGAGGTGATCAAAGAGCAGGCAACTAAGTTCAGAGACTGCCCCTGCTTCCTTTACTAGGGAACCCACATGGCTACTGACCTGCCTTTGGGCTACATCTGACCAATTGCACAAGCAATAAAGTCAAGGAGTTGATAAATACAACCAATGTCAAAATGCTCAGAAAAGACAAACTGTCTGAATGTAACCATTCCAGAACTAACCAGAAACACAGTGATCACAAACACAAACTCTACCAGATCAGTCTTGACACAGGATAGAATTTTACAGTCAGAAGGTAACAAGCAGCACACAGAAATTTCTCCTTGGATGGACTTTATTTTCTTGTGGTTGAAGAATAGAAACCTCAGATTACTAATGTTTCTGATTACTATTACATTCTACTGGATTTTCAGTTCAATCCAATGGTCCTAGTTGGAATAGGGTGGGCGTAGTTATGTCAGACAGGACTAGGTTTGCTAGCAGTCTGGCTGTCTGGAAGCTATGCTGTTCCTACTTCTGAATTTTACACTCAGTCCAGCCCCCTTCCTCTCTACCACTGTCACTTAACATAGCCCATTCTCTCCCTTGCTTGTACATCAATCTGGTCAGCATCACCTCATCCTTTTACTTCTGGTTCATAGTCCATCACCACAGTAATGTTAAAACTATATTTTAAAACCCATTCCTCCCCTGCTTGAGTTCTCCCAGCAATTCCTTCAGAGCAATTAAAATTCTAATTCTATCCCATGATCTCAGACATTGTTACTCTTTCCACACCTGCCCCAGCCCCTTTGAGGTCCACTCACATTGACCTCCTTTCTGTTTCACATACACACCATGCTCTTGACATTCCCTCTTCCTGGAGCTGCCTTTCTCTCAGGTTTCTATATGGTTTTCTTCTTGGTATTGGTCTGATAAGTAGACTGTATAACCCAAGAGAGGGCAACTCATGAAGATCTATTTAAAGTGAAACTCATAAGCCTCTAGTTCCTGTATATCATCTTATTTTTCTTAACATTAACTTTTTATTTGATTTCTAACCCTGAACGCATATTATTTTATCACTGGAGTATAATTCCCCCTACATATCATTGCTTCATCTCTGGGACCCTTCATCATGGGACACTGTGGAACCTCTACAAGTGGAAAATGAGTGAATAAAACTGTCATATGTTCCCACTGTTTTGTAAGCAGCAGAGCTCTGCCCGTCTATCTCGCTGAAACCTCTTCAGCAGTGTCTGTGTTTACTACTAATCTTGCAAACTCAGAACACTATAGAAATGAGAACAGTGCCATCATTTCTCATTTCCCTTGCCTAATACGAAAGCATGGCAACCTTCTTACGTTAGTACAACTTCCTGAGAAGAGTTAGAGTTTCTTGCCCAGCTTGACTGTGCATAATTGGCTTTTGGATTATTTTCCTCATCTCCCGTTCTTTGATAGATAGGGTAACTTGAAATTGATTATTTCCAAACAAATCTTCATTATTCTCCTTGCCTAGTCAGTTTCAGGTTGTTTCTGGAATCCAAGTGATTTTTTTTTCCTCAGGTGTGAAATGTCATTACACAACCTAGTTAGTTATTGGCAAACTTAACTTAGTAAAACCTATCTATGACAGTCTTTGGAAACTATCACTGTCATTATACTTTTAATAAGGGTGTGGGTATGCTAAGAATGGAACTAATTGACCTGATAATGGCCAAGACATGAAAGCAAGTCTTGGTCAACTTAAGATCAACCTAATAATTGAGAAATTCAATACATGGGTGGTAGGCAGGCTCAACTTTATATTTCCATCTCATAATTATCAACCTTCTGGCAATCTGGCTTTCAAATTATATATAAGAACCTTTAGTGCTAAGGTCAATTGGGATAACTTTGAGGTTGGAGTCTGCTTAGAGAGGGAGAAAACTTAATAGTATGCTAAAAATTATACTATCAAAACTAAAAAATCATACAAGTGTAAATGCAGGGTAATGAAATTGCTACAAAAGAAAAGCATCATTTAGATTTCTGAGTCATGTGACTTAATACAAGCAATAAATGAAACAGATACAGGCAATTAAGATTTGGGTTATTGCTGAGAAGCAATTCTTAGTAATGCATGTCATCCTCACGTGGAGAACTATAAATAACTACAGACTCTCAGGCCCCATTCCCAGAACCTGACTCAATGGGCCTACGGGTAACTTTTAAGTCTCCCAAGGTGATCCTCCTGTGCAATCAGTGTTGAGAATCACTGGTTGAGAGCTTGATTTTTCTTTCTTTTTTTTTTTTTCTTTTCTTTTGCTATCGCTAAAGCCTTTGGCAGTTGTCCTTATGTTAGTAATGGATTTGGAGACAGAGAAAAAGAAAAGCACTTGAGAGTGATGTGAACTGACCTGCCTTCTTGCTCTAAAGAGACTGCCATCATTCTTGTGACAGACTGGCTCTTTTCTACCACCCTTTAGAAGAAATGTTAGTCTCACCACTGGCAAGGACCTAATTTGTTAAAGGAACTCTTTACACATGCAGCTTAAAAAGCAGACAGCCTACAGAATGAGAGAGAAACTTTGCTAGGAGACTAATATCCAGAATTTAAACATAATTGCAAAATTAAATACTATATACACACAACATATACAAACAAACAAACAAAATAACCCCCCCAAACAACCTGACACTCAGCAAATAGGCTAAGAAAATGAAGAGATCATTCTCAAAGAAGAAACGCAAATGTCTAATATGTATTTTTAAAAAACGTTTGATATCTTTAGCTATTAGGGAAATACATACTAAATCTAGCTTGCATTGGGCATGATGGAACATGCCTTCAATCCCAGTCCTCAGGAGGTAAAGACAAGCAGATCTTTGTGAGCTTGAGGACAGCCAGGACCACATAGTCAGACCCTGTTTCAAACAAACAAAACCACTTTGAGACACCACCTCATCACCTACTTTATGTCAGAATGTTCATCATCAAGAAATGTAATAGCAAACGCCGTGGGGAAAAGGGAACTTATTTACCTCTGGTGGGTATACAAATTAACTTGGAGATTTCTCTAAAAATATAACTACCGTGTGACCCAGCTATACTATGCCTAGGCAAATACCCAAAGGTCTCCTCATTCTTCATAGTATATCTATGTTTTATTCTAATCACAAGAGCAAGGATAGAATAAGCCCAGATGTCTATTGATAGATGAATAGATAAAGAAAATGTGCATATTGAATTTTATTGCATTTGAATTTTATTTAACTGAAAGGAAAAACAAAATCATGAAATTTGTGAGTATATGGTTGGATCTGGAAACAGTATATTAAACAAGATGAACCAAACACAAGCAAACAAACAAAAAACCCACACATTCTCACTAACATGTTGATCCTACTTTGTAATGTAGGAGCTGTCTATCCATATTTGTTTTTAAAAATATGAATAAAGCCCTTGAGACTAGAAAAAAGACCAAGTAAGGATAAAAAAGAGGTACTGAGAAGGGGTTGGGGGAAGGACAATAGGTCACACAGGACATGAAAGTAAAACAAAGATTGGCAATAAGCTTCCAAGGAGAGGAAGGTGGGAGAGAAGGTGTGTGTGTGTGTGTGTGTGTGTGTGAGCTTCTATACAATTTGTTTGAAAATTCCATAATCATTTCTAATATATTATATGACAATTTTAAAAATAAAATAAAAATTGGGGTTGAGGAAATGGCTCAGTGGATCAGCTCACTCCATGGGGTAGCTCATTACCAGCCCTAACTCCAGTTCTAGGGAATCCGATGCCTTCCTTCAACCTCTTTTGGCACCAGCAGACATGTGATGCATGTACATACATTCAGACAAAACACTCATATACCCAAAATGAAACAAAAAATAGAAAAAAATGTAAGAACAAATAAAATAAATTAAAGATACAGATGTAGAAATATGGGCTCTCTATTTCTCTGTTCCTCCTTCCTCCTCTCTCTTTCTCTCTCCCTCCATCACTTCCTCCCTCCTTCCTTTCCTCTCTCTCCTGTATAAGAAGGAGCCAATATCCTTTCAAGAAGCCACAAGAGAGATCAGAAAGGTTGTCAGGCACTGCAGTCAGCTAGAATGCTACCAGAGCCCTCACTTGCCAAAGCAGGAGTTTTGCATTGTAAGTAGGCATGACCAAGTATCATTTGAGTAATGACCCATGTCTTCTGGGACACTTGTCAGGCTGCCTTCTGGCAGCTGATACCCATGGTGTCCCAGTGTTTCCAGCTTAGGAAGGTTTGTAATCTTTACCTACTGATGTGTAACACAAATTCATTTATGTAAGAAATGACATTGCTAGAAACAAAGACTTCTGTCACCAGCAGGAGACTGGGCAGACTCACTTTGGGAACCTAATACAATATAGAGAATCCAGCTGAGGACTCTAATCTCTGTCACTTCCATCCTAGCCAGCACCATGGCCCAGGGCAAGCCATTAACATCCATTTAGCATTTTGTAAAATTGGAGAAATGAAAAGAACTCTAGATTATTATAGAGTAGCCACCTTGGACATAGGCAGACATAGTAATGAAGGCCTTTGGAGTGGCTGTGCACATGCTGGTGGTTGAAAACAACTTGAAGCTTCCAACTGCCCATACTTTGCTATAATGGACTCTGGGGCACACCCAAAGCACACAGAATGTGGGAAGGGTCAGTCAAAAAAGAGGCTTTAGGTGCATCATCCAAGAAGATGGCAATTATTTGGAAGTCTGTGTAAACAAACATAAGCAGATAAAATTTCTGCGAAGCAAAGACCACATTTCTTGTTTGTCCATTGGATGCCCTTTAGAAGAATTTCCTTTATTTCTTATGGTGATGATATTCAAATTCTGGCTTCACATTGGAACGCTCTGGGGAATTCAAACAAACAAACAAATAAACACATAACAGGCCAACACTGATAGCTAGACTCCAATCCTGGATCGAAAAAAAAATGAAGGCTGGAGAGACAGAGCTGTATCATTAGGACTTTTCCAGGTAATTCTCTGCAGTACATGTCGCTGAACTAGGCTTACTGCTTTTTGTTAATCACATCAGCAAACATCTCATGCATGCTTCCTCTGTCACACATTCCCATGTGTTCCCTTCTGTGATGGCTTTTCTCTTTTTTAACTTAGTTTATTCTCATTCTCAACTCACAACCTTCATCAGGCCCTTAGCAATAAACTGTAGAGTTTATATGTATCCTGTCCTCTAGAATCCCCAAAGTCTAATTGCTTGTATCATCCATGTAATACCTAGGGCATGTTCTCTTACATTGCCAGTGGACAATTATGCTCATGTTACATTTTCTCTACTAGAGAATATACTCCATATATGTTTGTATTTATGTATGTGTTGTATATATAGACATACGTATGTGTATGTACAAGTATTTGTATTACATATATGTTTGTTATATATCTATATATACATATATAGATATACACATAATATGTTCTGTGTTGTGGATTTGATTCACTGACGTTCACTAAAGTTTCCAGTGAAGTTCACTCAAATCAGCTATGTTTTTTAACCATTTCCCTCAAATTTAGATTTCCAGTGGAAATGAACTGCTGTGAGCCGATGTTATTTGCATGCCCCAAAGAGCATTTTGTATTTTGCTCTGTTCTGGCTACAGAAAGACAATATTTCCTTGCTGGTAAGTGGATACAAAGTCATGCACTGCTCAGGCTATCAATGACATAGCCTGGATGATTTTTATAGCATATTTCTCCATTAGCGTTTTCTGTGCCATTATAATAGCAACTTTAAACTTATTCCAGTATTATTGGAAGAAAGAGAGTGAGCCTGATGTACAAACTAGCAGAGGAGATAAACTTAGACTCTGGATGCATGATCTCCCAAGCCAGAAGCCTCCTCTCATTGTAGCTTCTGATTGTTCTTCTCTTTGTAGTAAATGAAACTACAGAAACAAATTATATCTTTATTTCAGTGACATACCCAAGTGCCATTTTAGCCAATGAATAAAGAAATCAAAGACAACCTTGTGTGATGCTCCGAAAGAAGTCCTTCTAGAGATAGGGGTTGGGAGGTGCGGGGGGGGGGGGGACGGAGAGTGCTTCTTGTTGAACTGTTTTAATCAAGAGTAAAGGGAATATACTTCTCACCAAGGGAGATGACCCAAGAAGCTTTGCACAAGTATGTAAAATCCTAGCTATCTTCTCCTCAGCTTTCCAAAGTGCTAAGAGATACAAACACAATCTTAGGAAGCAATTTAGAGACAAAACTGCAAATCCAGAATTAAAAAAAAAACAAAATTGTGTTCTCTATCACTGGATTTTGTGGAAGAGCTTCTTGAGATTTTCCTGCATGAGGGACTGTATCCTAGTGACAAAGGGAAATTTGACCAAATTCGAGTTGGTTTCATCAAATCCAATACGAACACAATGGGATTGGCTTTCGCTGTATCCCCTGTACACCATGAGCATGACGGTGGGAAGAGTTTTTTTTTTTTTAATTCTCTTAATTCATTAAATAACTCAATTTGGGGCAGACATGAGAAGAACACTAGCCAAGCACAGAGAAATATAGACATGCCCAGGAGAAAGGGGAAGGGAGGATATTCCTCTGTCGAGTTATCAGTCTTAACTAGTGTTGTTTCAAGCCAATATAATGTTAGTCATTAGCTAATATGATTTGAATTGATATGAATTTATCATTTTAATAAACTAAAATAAGGAGCAAGTTTGCATTTTGTGTATGGGGTGCCACGTGTTTGAAATCCTGGAGTGTTTTCACACCTACTCTTCAGATTAGCCTTATTTCAAGTACCCAAGAACCTCACATCATTCTATCATCTCTGTATTTTCTTCATAGAATTTATTGATATATGGAATGATTTTCAAAATAGATTTATTTATCATCATTATAATTGTGTACATGCATTATGTATGCCTATGGTCATGTGTGCCACAACATTTATGTGGAGGTCAGAGGACAACTATGTGGAGTTGGTTCTTTCCTTCATTGATAGAACTCAGGTCTCCAGCTTTCACAGCATGTCTTTACCTGTGGACCCACTCTCAATAGACCTTCAATGGTTTTTCTGTTTGTTCACCTATCTGTTAACTACCATTGTTCCTGATGAAGAAGCTCCACCAAAACTAGATTTCTGCTGTACAGTCTACCACTCAATACTTAGCAGAACACAGATGAATAAATGAGTGAATGAATCCTTAACACAGGATTTAACAAATGTAAATAGTATCTTGATGCAAAAACTAGTAGAAATTAAAAATTCCCGATTCTTTGAATCTGAAAGGATTGCCCAGGAAGTAAGAGGTAGCGAGCCATCCACTGTTATTTAGTTATCAACTATCTGAAATGTAGCAGCCGAGCTTGAGAAGAGTCTGGAAAATTACTATCCACAAGTGGTTTGTTGTTGCTACCAGTTAATATGTACCACAAGTAAAGTATGCGTTCACATCGCTTAAAGCAGTCTACCACATGTGGTTATCACTGCCCTTGAGAAGAATCCAAGGCCAGCTGGCATGATACGATGTTCTGATATTGGGAAGCTTGGCAGCACTGGGTAATGGGGGGAAATGGATGTCAAAGTCAGACAGCCCAGAGTTTCTACTCCGAACTGTGCGGACTTGGAAAATGAAGTAAATGCTTCTAACCCTCATTTTTCTTATCTGTAAAACTTTACAGGACAATCCATACCTTCAGTGTTTCTTTGATAATCAATTGAGGCACTGCTGTATGGAAGTATTTACTACACTGTGCTGTTGAGGTTCTGTGACTGGTATCAATATTATCATCTTTGCATGCAGGCGCTCTAAAGAACACGATGATCATCAGTCTTTCCTACCTTGTGCGTACACAATTCCTTCTTCTTAAAGTTTGATATTTTCTTCTATTTGCACTTGAAAGGCCAAGGAGGCGAGGGAGGCTCTAAATTGAGTTGAAATCTTAACTTGTACCAAGTAATGAAAGACAGCGATGGAGCCGTTTATCTCTACAAAGACAATTTGTAGTGCATTTGGAGACGGGTCTGGGGGACTTCTCTGGTTTCACACTCAACTGCTAGTAGTTATGGACAGAGATGGCTATTTTGTATTCAGAATTATAGGTCAAAATGGGATAGAGAGAAAGGCTGAGAATCCATGCCAATCTGGAAGTATTTTGTTTGTTGCTTGATATAGCACAGCTGAGAGAGTAAACTTGACCCTGAATCCTGAATCTCTCTCTCTCATCTTAGAGACTAATGAGCCAGTTTCACTCATTCTCCTGGTAATATAAGCTGCGCAGGAGAGACAGCGAGCTACTCTAAAAGGAATGGGCACTTACAGATGTCACAGTAACATTAATGAGAACAGTTGATCACTGAACATGGGTCAGGCATGATACAAATAGTATTTCCTCAACAATCACACAAGTAAAGCAGAATTATTCTCAATCTTGGGGTCAGGGAAAGAGAGACTCAGAGAAATCCAGTGACCTAATGAAATGAGGCTACAACTTGAAGCGCAATCTCTCAGGCTCCGACACCTCCTACTTTCTGCTATACAGCCCTTGGGCTGCTGGTAGAAGACTCCAGCTTGCACAAGGTGCGAGACCTTCTGGACCAGTGGTTCTCAACCTTCCTAATGCTCCAGACCTTCAATGACAAAGTTCATATGCCCAAAGGAATAGTACGTCTTAGTCACACTGTGTCTCCATGCGAAGCCTTGGTCCTGCTCCCTGACGCTCAACCAGTTGGCCTGAGGAACATTGGCTCAAGTGGAAACTGACCTCCCTGTAGACCGCTTTCCAGTGCTGTTCGTGGACAGAAACCTCCAGGGTAGCGGTTCACCACCTGTGGTTGGGGGGTCTCCACAAGATGAGGAACCGTACTAAAGGGTGGCAGCATTAGGAAGTCTGAGACCCACTCTTCTAAGGTAAGACATGAAGAGTGGAGAGGAGGGGTCCTCTGGAAGCCCTAGGCTGGTGAAGACGTGGAGGACACACAGGGTGAGCGCCCTAGGAAGAAGCGCTGTCTCTCCCAGCAGTGAGGTTGCTTCACACCCTGCCAAACACTACCAATTATCCCCACAGTCAGCACAGCCACCAGCGAAAGCTTGGCGGGATGTGCCATGAGGCAGCATCTTTAAAGACTAGGGATTTTCAGGCATGGACAACAGGGGATGTCCCTGTGAAACTCTTCATCTGTCCCTTAACACAGCTTTCACCCTAGGGAAATGACTCCCCATCAGTTCTCAAAAGGACCCCTACTTTGAAAATTCCAAATCAAGAATTAAAATGTTCCCATTTCCTGCCCTGTCCAGCACCTCTACTAACTTACAGAAAGAACGATTAATTTCCCTATGTTTTGCAGAGTAAACTGAGGCCAGGAGGAGGTAAACACCCAAGACTGTAGTGCCAAGGGAGGCAGAGCTAGGATTGGCCAAGACACTCAGGTGGGAAACCTTTTCCAGCCAATTCTATGAATGAAGATCAAAGGACGCTCCTACCCTCATGAGATTAATAACAGCTCAATCACAGAATACCCCAAGTTGCTTGTATTTAGAGAAACATGGCTTGCTTCCCTACCACACAGGTAGGGGTCACTAACAGGGTATTTTTCTGCTCAAAAAGCCACAACTACAGCCCTTGCCTTCCCCTGCCTCAGCTGTCCCAGTCTGGGTGCAGGGAGTGTATCCCCCTTCTCTGCTCCCTGCTCCCTAGCTCTCTGTTCCAGCAGGGTGTCCCTGCTTCCAGCCCTGGGTCTTGAATTCCTAGAGCAGGGACAAGCAGGTTAAGGCTGGGAGAGCAGCCCTGCTACTACTCAGCGGCCTCGGGGGAGGGGGCGGGGCGGGGGCGCTGAGGCTCAGGTAACGCAGTGTCCCCACGGGACACCCAACTGGGCAGCCGGCAGGGAGACTACCCAAGTTAGCTCCATCTCGTCAAGTTAGCTCCATCTCGTCCGCCCTCTGAGCCCTTCCCACTCTCCCCACTATCTCCCCAGCTTTTCATTTTGACACAAACCACCTGCAACCCCAGAAATCCCACAATCACGCTGCCGAAACTCGTTCTCCAGGGCGCACTTGCAGGTGTATTTTAAAATACGCCGAGCGCAGCTGCAAAAATTGGGGTGGCTGGCCAAGCACCTTGGCATATTATTTAGCTTCTCTGGAGAGGGACATCAAGGCTTGGCTTCAGGCACGGTCACAGCACGGGATGGGATTTCCTCGCACCCGCAGGCTCTAGCTGCCGGCTGGCATTTGCCCAAGCTGTCCGCGCTTGCAGCCTATTGCTCTGCTCCCACATGCAGCCTCGAACCCGTAGCCAGGGAGAGCACCCGCCCGCGCCACCCCTGGCCGCGCGCAGCCTTGTTTGCCCTGGGTACTCACTTTTGCTGGGGAGAAAAGTCTGCCATACCAGGTGGTGAGCACTTCCTGCAAAGGACGTGAGCTTTATCCCCGCAGGTAAAGCTGTTTCCCCCAGCTCTGAGTAAAATCCCGATCGCCGGAGAGGAGCTAGTAAGACAGAAGACGAAGGCGGGGGAAAGCCCAGCCCAGGAGACCCGGCAGCGTCTGGAGATTTTAGTCTCTGCTCCCAGTCGCCAGCCGCGTGTCTCTGAGAAGAAGCTCAACTCGGTGCACTTGTTCACTCTTCACTAGAGGAGGAGTCAGTGTTGCAACATGCATGTTCCTTGCTGGAGGCAAAACAGTGATTTTTCTCCAGCATGCAAAAGGTCCAGAGCCTGCCAATTTTACAAGGTGACTGAGGCAGCAGGACAGTCGGAATCCAGAGAAGGGGTGGACAAGAAATTTTCTGATTCCACCCCCTCCCCGGATCCGTCTTACAGAATCAGTCTTCCATCGAGACTGCACGGGTAAATAGACAAAACAATACTAAAAATGTCCTTTAAGTCGAGTGACCTCAAAGATGATATTTCTCTCAGTAGCCAAGATGAGGCTCGGTGTCAAATTCCTTTCCTTATTTCCCAGGAAGCAATACTGAACAGCAGCTTGACAATGCTTTGAGGGGGCTCCAGGGATCTGAATCACACCTTCCCTGAGAAGGAGGAGTCAGAGAAAAGTGGTAAAGAGAGAATAAGCAGGGACCCAGTGAAGCTTTGCTTTCTTTTTAACAGCAAAACTTCCAGGGCTCTGCACTATGCCCTGCCACGTCAAAATACTACAGAAACACCAGCAACCTTAGTAACCCACAGGGTTCTGCTGTTTTCCACAAATGCAGAATTTATCCCCTCAAAAAGGTGCATGATCTGAATGCTATTGTATTCGCTCTTTGGTATTAGCCAGATCACTGCTTTTGTCTTGTACCTCTCCCCAATATTCTCTTGGAAACAAAATTTTCAAAACAAATACAGCTGCTTGAGTAAAATAGTACTCTCTGAAAAGGTAAGTAGGTAACATCTGAAGCCATTGATTGATAGTGGGTCCTATTGTTACGTAATTCAGAGAACCACTGTGAGTTATTTTGAACAAGCTATTGAGTTTTTTCTTTCTTTCTTTTTTAATCACGGAAGCTCTGCTCTTTCTTCCTTTGACTTGACTGACACTTTGCAATAACTAGCAAATCATATTCGGTGGTGGCCTTCTGCTCTCTTCAGGGAGCCATGGAAAATCCCGGATGTTTGGGCGATCAGATCCTGTTGCATTACAAGTGACACCTGCATGGGCTTAATGTTTGCTGCTCAATGACCTGTCGTGGAGAAGTTAAACCGTGATCTACCCCTGCTTTTCAGGATGAGTCCAGTGTGCACCTGCCATGCACAGGGCATGCAGGCTTCTGACCACTGAGGTGTACTTTTGCTCATAATTATTTTGGGGAGTGCAAAATACCTGCTCATTTTCAAAAGTAATGAGTACCATCTCCAAGGGCAAAACACAGACATGCTTTAGTAGCTAAGTTATATCCCAATTAACCCATTGTTACATTGAAAACACTTTAAGGAAAAAAAAATGAATCAAGACACCTGTTGAACACCATAGCCTATCCTTGCCTATCCAACCTACTCAGAACCCGTATATTTGCCTGAATATGGAGAATATTATCCAACACAAGACTTATCCGGGTGCTTGCCTAGGTTCATCATCGTCATCATCATATTACTGAAATGTCAAAAACATCTGGAACCATCATGAGTTGGTGATTATATTTCTGCAAGACCTTTGAAAGGCCAGAGATTACTCAGTAACTGTAGTTTCCCTGGGTTTTCTATTTTAACAGATAATGAAAAGCGAATCACCTTTGGCAACTCAAAACTGTTAGCTTTCCTTGTCGATGCCCCAGGTCCGTACTCCCCTGCAGGGTGGATGAGCAATCCACATATTATCTGGAGGGAACCTCAGGGCTTTCTGCTTTGCCGTGCAACATATACACCACCCCCAAGCCACAGGCATTCACAATCGGGAGCTTCCTTGCACTCTCCCATGTGTTACTGGAATGACCAAGGAAGTCACCTGTAAGCATGGCTTTCCTCTTGGTTTCACAGCTGTGTTGTGACTCTCTCCCTCTCTGCACACTGACACCATTCACCCCTTTTCTTGTGCTCTCTGTTTGCTGAGGTCTGCATCTGACTCACTGTTCGAATTTCTCCTTTTTGTCCAGCTCATTCACCCAGCTGTGTCTTGGACTCCACATCTACTCCCTGCCTCCAAGACCTTGTTACACACTTCAAAGTAAGGCGGAAACACAGAGACTGGCAACAATTTGGATGTTGCTATTCATTTGACTTCTGTGAGCTTCACTTACTGTAAGCCAGGCTCAGTAGGGGAATAATAATGCAATAGAGTATGTAAAATACCAGCTATGCTAATAAAAAGTCTTACAATATTAAGGTTTTTGTTTGTTTGCTTGTTTTGTTTTGCCTTCCTGTTTCCTAACCATTTTCCTTGCATTTTTTTCCATCCCAGGAGTTTCATTCCACAGATCTCCTACATCTTTCCTGGCCAGGCTGACACTTTGGATTTATTTACAACCTGATTTATTCCTTTAATCCTTTGTCAAGGTTAGGAAAGCAATCTACATTCACAGCTTTTTACTTAGTGATTCTTAGCCTCAGGGGAAGACAAGCAACACACAAGGAGTAGCCAAACATCAGTGCCGAAGTGCCCCTTGAAAAACTTCCAATGCAAGAGGTTCAGGGTGAGTTTTCTCTTCCTACAAAAAGCATCAACTACACTGTTCAGTTACTCTTTTGTTCTTTGTCTTCTGCCATGGCTGCTCCCTGGCCAGGGTTTCCTTGGCCTTTCCCCAGCTCTCTGTTTGCCACACCCCTCTTCTGTGAGCTCTCCTCTATTATCTTTTAGGGCCCCACTTTTCCCTAGTTCCCCTGTCTTTCTGCCACAGCACCCCTTCTTTCTGTGCTTCTTAAATGGGGGCACTTTCCCTCATTCCTCCTCCTTTAAAGATTACTTTTCTTTCTTTAATACAATAGGAAATATTGAAATATCGCAATAGTAAAAAGGAAATCATACACAATCTTGGTACCTGTTAACAAAACAAAATAATCACATCTATATTTGCAAAGTTAAAAATAAAAAAAAATCCTTCTAAGTCACACACCATTTTTTTTTTCTTAGTCCCATCTCCAGGGAAACCCATCACGGATATGAACACATCTGTCCTTTTTCACCTGTACATGTGAGATTTTGTCGTCAGAAGCTGCATCCCTGAATTTTCACCAACTGACTTCCTAAGCATGAGCTGAACAAGAACAATAGATGTGCTAATATAGACAAGGTTAGGGGAAACCCACAAAGCCCCAGGCCTGCACAAAGAGCTACAGGCAACTAAAGAACACCAAGAGCAGGAGAAGTAATCTTCCCCAGAGAAGAGCACACCAGTTGGCTATCCAATGCCAAACAGTCAGTCCTGAAAACATATATAAATGTAACATTATATAGACTGAGTAGGTTGTTTTTATATATTTAGAAATATATGTGGAAAAAGGAAGTGTGTGTGTATGTGTATGTGTGTTACATACATACATGTGTGTGTATGTAATAGCAATTAGTGAGAGAAGAAGCTATGAACATGACAGAGAGTCAGAAAGGTGTATATAGGAGTGTTTGGAGTGAAGAAAGGGAAGGGGGGGTGGGAATGAAGCAATTATAGTCTCAAAACAAAACAAAAACAGAAACAAAACCTTATACTCCAGGGGTTTGAACGAAGGGTGCATACATCCTAGGCAAGCATCGCCAGGTCCGTAACTTGTCTTTCAAAGCTCAACATCATTATTTAAATGAGGTTGCTGCTTAGAGATCTACTTCAGTTTTGTTTTGTTTCTTTGCATTAACTTGCAAGCCTCTAAGATCTCATTCGTTTTATTTTATGTATATGAGTGTTCTGCCTACATGTGTAAATGTACAGCATGTGTGTGCCTGGTACCTGAGGAGGCCAGGAGACAGTGTTGGATCCTTTCGCCCTGAGTTACAGATGGTTGCGGGCTGCCCCGTGGGTTCTGCAGACAGAACCGGAATCCTCTGCAGGAGCCACGTGTGCTTTGAGAGCTCAACCCTGTCTCCAGTCCTCACTCCAGTGTCTTTTAGTGGCTGTCAAGACTTTTAAATTTATGTCTTCCATTCCTCTCTTGCTATATTTTTGGTAAAAGTTTTTCATTCTCAAAAGTGCTGCTATGGTTATCCTTGTACATATATATATGCCAGACATTTAGAAATGTCAGAGTTTGGAAAAAGGAAATGGCTATTAAAATCAGAAAGGCTACCAAATTTCTCTTACATAATGATGTAGGCGAATGTTTTTAAAGGTGGCATTACCGTGTTACTGAGTTAAGGCACTGAAACATGTAACGTATTTGTTATTCTTAATTTCATGCATGTGCACAATATGTTTTGATCATACTTCCCATGCCTACCTCCTCCTGGATCCACCCCTCCCACCTCCCAACTTCATGTCTTTCTTTCTTTCTTTTTTTTCACTAATCATGAGCAGTTTGCTCTGTCCATACATGTGATATGTGTGGGGCATGGTTCACCTACCAGGGGGTACACACTTAAAGAAAAGGTTTTGGGGCATTAAAAATTGTCAAATATATTTTCAAATTCCACCAGCAACTGCTGATTTCTCTATTCCTATCAAGTTTCCTCTCTCACATCTCTGCAAGCATGAGACCTTATTGTCTAATCTCACCAGATCAAATCTGATAAGCAAGAGAAGTCTGTTGCTGTAAGTCTCTATGTTCTTATTTTTCATGAGGTTCATGAGCATCTTATAAGAGGAAGACTTCTCACTGTGGTTGTTAAATATACTTGGTTTTCTTATCAAGGTGTTTGTCTTTCAAAAGTCAAATTTTGGTGTCTCCTACTAAGTATATTAAGAATTTACTAACTATATGGCAAATATCTCCCTTGATTTTGATGATAAACTTACTGCACAATTTTTTAAATTTCTGCTTTATTGAATCTGTACATTCTATCTAATGAGGCCTCTGTCTTATTTTATTTTTAATAAAGAACTTAAAAATGTTTATGTTTCTTTCCAAAAAACCCTTTAATTTATTTTAAAATATATTCTGTTTATTTTTAAATGTAATTGAGATAAAAAATTTATTTTTTGAGTTCATTACTCTTCATTTTAAAAATGCGAATTTTTTTCCGTTGGTTACATATTTATAACTTTCCATGTGCTTATATCTGCTCTGAACACTACCCTGTCACTTTGATTTGCCTGTTTATGTGCCCTGAATGC
>CM053743.1:54873977-54928722 GCA_028658305.1 Pachyuromys duprasi | reverse complement strand
CTCATTATGTTTGACAGATCCAAGGACTAGATCTGATTGAAAGGATTAGAAGGATCAGGAAGTGTGACCTTATTGGAGGAAGTGTGTCATTTGGGGACAAGGTTTGATTTTCCAGAAGCACATGCCAGGGTCAGTCTCTCTCTCTTTCTCTTCCCTTCCCTCCCACTTTCCTTGCACCTCCTCCCCCTCTGTGACCAGGCTGTTACTCTTAGCCACTGCTCCAGGACCAAACTCCATCCTATGATGCTAAGCCTCTGAAACTGTAAGCTAGGCCCCAATTGAACATTTTCTTTTATAAGAGGGAAAGAAGTCTTGTAAATACGTTTCCTCATTTTCTCTGTCATCTTAGTTTTTGCATTCATCATTTTTCACCCCCTTCTCTTAAAAGATCTCCAAATGCAATTTCTTTAATCAGCCAAACTCAAAGGTAGCCATGTTGAATCTTACAACATCAATCCCAGCATCAGGATTTGTTTTTCCTTAGTGATGTCTTCTTCGCACTGAATTAAATGAAACCATCTTTGCTCTTGGTGATCTTATTCAGTTTCAGAGATACAGCTATAAATAACTACAGTATGTTTGAATCTACCAGTACTCATCTGCTTAAAACTCTCTAGACGGTTCTCAGTTATCAGACTCCTCGGCTCTGGTTTCTTCCCAATCATTCTGACTCTGGACACAGTATGCTTGCTTCTGCTGTTCTGTGCTTATAAATGGGTTTACAGTGCACCTGCTCTGTTCTACTTCCAAGTATTATTATAAGCTGATATGAGTCGACTTGTGTGGCTATATCTAGTAAATTATAAACCATGTGTAAATATAAGGAGCATTATTATTATACTTCATTTCTTTCATTCTAAGGAAGTCTACATTGCTGGGTAAGCAATGAGCCTAGCTAAACCTGCCTTTTTGAGCATGGAAAATGGAATACTTTGCTCCATGAGAACATGCAGTAGAAAGTGCTAAGAGAGCTGGTCTGAGGACTGATAAGGAGTCATGTCTCCCAAGCTCCAGGAAGGGGAAATGAGCATGGCTGTGTTACTCAGTGACTGCTATGGGATGTGTTTGGGTAATTGTGCTGAGAGCTTTTCAATTGAAATCATAGCCCTTGGACTAGTTTCAGTAACATCATGGGAGAGCTCATTAGAAATTTAAGATCAAACCAACACTCAGCATCGCAATCAGACTTCCTGTATGACGATGCCCCCAGGTACTTCATATGCACATACAAGTTTAAAGAAGTACATGTAGAAAAGTGATCTCCAAGGCTTTTTCCTATTGTCTCAGTAGTAAAGTTAATTTTGAGCACATTTTTCAAAATACATGATTCATACATACAAACATGCTCACACACACACAACTGGATTAAAATTAATGAAAGTAAGACTTTGAAAAGGAAGAGATAAAATTTTAAATTGAAACAGTTTTATGTCTTGATAGCACGAAACCATATGGTTGTTAAAAGTATAACTGTATTTGTTGATTTTTTTTTTTCAGTTGTGGTAGTGAAAGAGCATGGCCAAAGCGTTTAACTGGGTTTATGGTTCCAGAGGGTTAAAAATCAATGATGATGGAGTGAAGGCACGGTGGCAGGAGCAGTGAGAGCTCTCAGCTCAGATCACAAAGATCACACGCCAGAGGCAAAGAGCCACTGGATGCCACAAAGCCTGCCCCCAGTGACATGCCTTTTTTTTTTTCTGCTGGACTTATGAGGGTTATAACCCAATTCTTTTTTTTTTTTTAGATATTAATCACAGGTTATGTACTTTGTATCTCAGCCGTAGCCCCCTCCCTTATTCCCTCCCACTCTCCCCATCCCTCCCTCATCTCCTCCCTGCCCCTTTCCAAGTCCACTGATAGGGGAGGACCTCCTCCCCTTCCACTTGACCCTAGAGGCCACAGAAGGTGGCACGCCTTCTTAACACAGCTGTACCTTCTAATCCTTCTCAAACTGTTCCACCAACTGAGGACCAAATATTCAAATATATGAGCCTATGGGGACCATTCTCATTCAAATCACCACAAGGATTCCCAAAATTTTGTGACAACAATGAGACTCAATGGGCTTTATATTCAGACACTGATGCAAACTTGTGGTCCTACACTATTTATTTTCATTTCTTCGTTTTAAGATTTGTTATAACTGGTACTCACACTGCAGAATGAGTTTTCAGAAACATTCTTCACTCCCACACCCCATCCCAGCAACACTTATTTGCTTTTCTCTAAAGCTCATGATTATTAGGGTTCACTCACATTCCGTAGGATTTACACTTGGTAGTACATAGTTCCAGAAGCTTTGAGAATGTAATACGCCCTGTTTCTCTTGCATCTGGAGGTAACACTGTCACCTCCCTGCCTGACAGGTTTCTTCTGCTCCTTTGTTGTCTCCCTTTTTTTACAGCCTGCCATGGCCACTGTCTCCCCACCTCCTTGGGTGTCACCCCCAACAATCATTTTCCATTTATATCATAGTTTTGGAATTATATACAAAGTACACTTTCATTCTGCCTCCTATCACTCAGCATCACGTACTTAAAATCCCCTTACTGATAAAGTGCAGAGTATACGTGGTCTGTGGTGTGATAAGCCAAAAATCAGACTCTATGTTACCACCTTCCGTAGTTCAGGAATTGTCACAGAAAAGGGAGTGGAAAGGTTGGAAAAGCTAGAGGTGGGGAATAGGACTAGGGTAAAAGAGTATCTTCTGAATACAACAGAGCCACGCAATTTGCATTGCCTGTGGTCGCCTGCACAGGAGTTGCACGAGGTAAAGCCAGCTAACGAGTCACGGTGGATTGAGCCCCCAACCCTAGCTGAGGAACTACTGAGCCACTAGCCCACACTGAGCATCTGTTGACAGCTGATGGCTGCTGGAGATGGGGGAGGATCAGTTTTCTTTATTTATTAAAATTAAAATTTATTTGTGTGTGTGTCTACATGTGCCAACAAAGACCAGTAGACTACCTCAGATCCCCTGGAGCTGGAGTTCCAGATAGGTATGAAGTGTCCAACATAGATTCTGGGATTAGAACTCTGGTCCTGTGGAAGGGCAGCGGGGGCTCTTAACCACTCCAGCCTTCACTCCAGCCTCCAAGTCATTTTCCCTTAAGAGGATTTTCTCTGGTAAGTCAGTCAGGCTACATCAAATGGCCTCACATTCATGAGTGTCCACACAGCATAGTGCTAGCGAGACAGGTTATAAAAATAAAGAAACAGGAAGACAGGGGTTTGAGAGGCAGTAAGAGGGTGGGAGTGGATCTGGGAAGGGTTAGTGGGAGGTGTGGGAAATAGATATGACCGAAATGCCTTATCTAAGTACGAAAGTCTCAAAACTTAATAAAACATTACATTTTTAAATAATTCAAATTTTGGGTAAATGTATCTTTGTAAATGGATTTAAACAACATGTTTACATCCTGTAACTCTTTGCTGCTTTTCTGTGAAAGAAACAGGAAACTTCTATATCGTTCCAAACATTCTCATATTTACCTGGTTATGACATGTTGGTAACATTTGCATTTCCAAGGCCTTTGTTTATAAAATAAGTTACTGGAAACATAAATGGCGAGCCAACAGGTAAAGACACCCTGACAACCCCCTGTATTTGCTGAACTCTCCTGTATTCTGTTAGAGCTTCTATGACTTGGGGTGAACTAATTTGAGAACTGGCTTAACTCCATTTTTCTGCCTTAGGAAAAAAATCACCCATATAACATTATATTATTATTTTTTCTTTTTTATATTGAATCATACTGTACGGACAGGTGTCTGTTTCCCTCTTGGAGGGCTCCGCTTTATTGTCGTGATTATTACATCCATACATTGGGTCACCCAGGGGGACGCTAGCAGCTCCCCAGCCACAGCGGAACTACTATTCTAGCTCTGAGGAATTGCTCTTTTATTTTATTTTTATTTTTACAGGAGAGATTTATTTGAAGAACTATTACAACATATAAAAACTGCGTAGGCTTAATTTCTGCTTTCACAGTGAAATCTTTAATGTAATGCATATCGGAATTGCATTTAATTAGTTGCTTCAGAAAATGCTGATGCAAGAAGCCTAATACTTAATAGACAAAAGCACTGAAAATACAATGGAACAGTGCCTTGTCACTCCAAGTTTTTCCTGGAAGTACCAACATCATTTGAGAGTCTGTTGGAAATGAGAAGCCTTGGCCCTCTCCAGGACTGGTTCAGAATCTGATTTTAGCAAGATTCCTGGGTGGTTCACATTTACATAAAAGATCCCTGCTTCAGCGAGGGATCCTAAGCTCAAGTGTTTGTCGTTTGAGTGTTCCTCCTAAAGTCCCTACTGGTGCCTGGAGATCCATATTCATATTATGTACTTTTATGGGTAAAATGACATTGCAGTTTCTACTTTCAGGTTATAAAACTGCAATTATCATGTGAATGTGAATATGCTGTCAGGTAAATTTCTAATTGGAATTGTATTAATTTGCATTAATTGTTATGTATCATATATGTGCACATACATGTTAAACATACCTTTTATATAAATATACATTATCACTTGACATAGTATTGCATGCACATTTAATTGTGATAAAAGCACCTAACATAGGATCTACCCTCTTTACAAAACTTTTAATACACCATGCAGTACTTAAAGAGAATGCAGGTTTTCCGCGGGCTCCTTTGTTTATGAACTTACAGGGTTTGGAATAGAATCCTAAAGAATCCACAGACGTCAGAGAACTCTTTGTTGGGGTTTAGAATACATATGCCGAATATGATGCCAGCTACCTTTCAGCTCTAGTGTTTCCAGTTTGTGAGGGGAATGGAAAGGCTGGTGGTTAACTGGAGTGTCCCGAAGATTAGACGCTTTTAATAAAGACCCATCGACGATCTTCATCACATCAGTTTTGAATTTAATATTGAAGGCAACGCTTCAGTATGTTAACTTTGAGGCTTTGTGTTAGTTCTGAAAACATGAACATAGAGTGTTGAAAACGTGGATTTAGGAGCTGACCAAGAAATTCTCATTCAGTCTTTACTAGCTCTGTGGACCTGTACATTGTTTAACTTGGTTTAGTTGGTTTACTATCACATTCACATGAAGCAAGATTTTAAAAGTGTGCAGTGGTGCAATTTAAAGCTTTTACAATATTTTACAGCCAGCACTTCTCTAAAGTTCTGTATCCTTAACCTGCATTGTGATGGTTTTACTTTTAGTTAGTTCATATAAAATATAGCACGCAGCATATGAATTTCTGTGTCTGGTTTCTTTCATGTAGCTTGATTTTTCCAATAAATATATGCTGCTATATTCACCAACCTCTTCTTTTTTATGGCTTACTAATATTTCCTTGCATGGGTATGCCATATTTTATTTTTCCATTCATCCATTGCTAGAGATTTAGGTTTCCACCCATGGACTATTGTGAATAAATCACTTAACCTTTTGTTTCTCCTTCCTTCACTAGCCAAGTAGGAGTAATGCAATGCTTTCAGAGACAAAGACTGAAACAAATAATGAAAGTCATATGTCTGAAAAAAAAAGAAGTTAGTAGGATCCTTTATTTTTTGGAAACCTGAGATAAAATTAAAATAGGAATTATAATAGATAGGTCTTCAGACCCATAGTCACTTTGAAGTTAAAACAATGCTCTTTAAAACTTCCTAATGTCTTCTCAATTTGCCTCTCCTGATTTTCCATGTTCAGATTGCCACCCTCTTTTCCAGGTCCCCATATTGGTTGAGGTCATTCTTTGCTCACCTGATTCCCTCATTCTCCACTAGTCTTCCTTTTCTTTTTCTTTCTCTCACTCACCAATGAGAGCCAGGCTAAGTTCTGGGACAAGGCTACCATAGGAAAAGAATTAAGCTCACTCTGAGAGCTACTCCACCGCATTGTATTCCAGAGAAAGAAAAGCATGCCATGAACAAATTAACAATTATATGTGCTTGGAAATAAAAACAAGCAGAGAAAGACTATAAGATAAAATACAGACCAGGTCATGGGGTCAAGATAGATTTCTGGGGTCAATAATAGTCCTTGTTCAGGATTTCAACTGAGGTATATAATCACAGAGGCCCATTTTAATTGGAATCCCAAACAAGGACTATTATGGTAGGCCAACTTTCCATTACTGTGACAAAATATTTGAGATAATTTACAGGAGTAAATGTTCATTTTGATTATGGTATCTGAGTTTTCAACTCCTGGTTACTGACCCTGTTGCTTTGGACTTATGGCAGCATAGGCTATTATGTCAGAAATGCTTGACAGGAATGCCTATGTACTTGATGGATGGTGGGAAATAAAATGAGAAATGAAGAAACTGGGATCCCTGTATCCCCTTCAAGGACACACCTGCCTACAACAAGCTGACTTCATTTCATGAGGCTTTACTGTCTAAAGTCCCAACCTCCCTGGTGTCACTATGGGCTTTGCTGAATGTTCAACACCCAAACTTGAAAAACTGCACAGCCTTTCCTGCTGGAAGGGGGTGTTGATCAGAGGGACACAGGCTTATTTTTATTTCAAACTGGTCATTGTGGCTCTGCTATCGAAGAATACCATCAACAATCATCTTCTTTGTCTCCTCTTTCAGTCCTTTCTCAGAGATGTTTTTGCCTTGTGAAGTCTTTCAGAAGGCTCACTTTTTTTGATGAGCCCTTTCAGAGTGTGGACTGAAGCCATCCTCTTCTTCTTCCTTCAGCTTCCAGTTGCTTTAGGGAGAAGGAAAACACTACACAAAGGAGTCTTTCATTATAGAATGCTTTTCACCATCTTAACAGCCTCAGGTGACAAGGACCATGGCTAGAGGCTATTGCTGTCTTCCTTGTTCAAGATGAAGACTTACTGGGACTTGTCTCCACTGGAGACAATATGAGAATTCGGTTGAGTCCTCTAATAAGCAAGGCTGCCGTTATGACAGTGTTCGAGTCCTCTCTGAACTCCATTAACTAGCAACATTGAGAGAGCAGAGCACCGGAGTCAGACTAGTTATTTTGATGGGCCTGTCTTCTTACTGGTTATGTGTAATGAGAAAGTTAGTAACCTGCGAGTTTCATATTATCTTCAATAGAACATAGGAATGATAAATGTATTTATCTCGTAGAACTACTTGATTATTTAGTGAGATAATGATGTATATTTAGTCAAAATAGCACTGGGCATGCAAAAAACTACTGACATGTATAACTGTGGACAAGTGAGTGCTTTGTATCTAATTGCCTGAAATCTTATCTCCATGGAATATCCCAAAGACATGATGGTGTTTTGGCTCAGAAAGTACTATGATCAAATTAATTTATTGATCTCTAACATGTATTTAAAAAGGGAGCAAGACACAGAGAGATTATAAACCAAGTACTGAGAATAAGCATTACTTTACCTTTTAAACTTGAATTATTTAATATTATAGTTGCTAATTTTAAAATATAGAAATTATTCTTATGTTGATACTGAAATAAAGTGTATTTTACTGTAAGTTATAATACTTGACAATCTCTAAAAGATTTGCTCATTTTAGAGTCTAGAAAATCAAGGTCCAGAGGACAGAAGGACTTTCCTAAGTCTCTAAAGTCGACCTCAGAAAGGCTCACCCAATGAAATCTCAGCTTTTCTTCCCAGACAGACATTGGCAGGTTCACTGAAGAGACATAGGCTTCTACTGGGTCTTCCTTGGAGATAAAGAAAGCTTTGTACACATCCAAGAAGCCAAGCTTCAACTTGTTGAAGCCCTACAGTCCTGTGGGAGGCAGAGATGCTGTCCTGGCTATGAGAAGGTTCACCAATGGCATGTAATTGCCACCTCACTGGGTCCTGATCTGTAGGTCAAGGCTGAGCTTATTTTGTCATCTCTATGTCAGCATGAAATACAACCCCCTAAGGTTTGCCTGGCCTCAGCTCTCTTCAGTACAGTCCTAAGCTTTTTCAAAAATAACCAGTAACACCAAAGAATCCTGGCAGCCTCCCTTTCTGTTAGTCTCTTATTCTCTTTTTGTTTTCTTACATGAGAAAAAATGTGTGTGGGTTGTTTTCTTAGATTCTGGGTTCCAGATTCTAAGAGAGCAATGCTTCCGACTATTGCTGCTTTTACGCGTTCTTTTTGTAACCCATAAAAATTTGTGCAGTTGTTTCCGGCACGCTCAGAGTCTTACACCACCCAGTATTTGCTAGCTGTTTGGCAAGCACATTTGCATTCAAGATCAGCAGCAAAGGAGAGAATACTCAGTGGCATGTAGCTAAGGAAATGTGGGTAAGGAAATGTAAAACCCTAGGGACTCTGGGGAAATCCAGTTAATAGGTATCAGAAAAGTCTGAATGAGCCATGCAAAAAACGAAAATACCCTCCCTGCTGGCTGTTCCTTCAAAGTATTCTAAACTCATTCTTCTTCAAGGTTCGTGGTTAGGACAAAGAAGAAGAGAAAGGGTTGTGTTTGGGGAAGGGAAAAAAAAGAGAAGCACAGAAATTTATTCCTACTTAATTGTCTGGTTTGGTGGCCTTCAAACTGGTATCCACTTTGGCACACACAGGGACTTTTGGTCTTGCCTACTGCCTATGTTAATCCCAGCACACATCATATGTCTTCCTCTACCTTGAGGTTTGGAAGGCAGGAATGGGGAGGAGGGGAAGTGCTCTCAGAGGCATTCACACTCCAGTATGGAGGATGAATAAATCATCAGTACCGCTGGCAACTGAGGAATGGAAGCAGAAAGGACAAGAGCCACACGATTAACATTTGTCTACTGCTCCTTTTCCTTTAAGAGCAGTTTTAATGGGAACGAAACTTCATTTTCACTAACACAGGGCGCACACAACAAGTTGGTTCCTAGTGGAGTAAGGGAAGCTGTGCACAGTGAGCAGAAGGGAGCCGAGCACGCCTGAGAGACATGCAGGCTGGACAGCACAACTGTTCTTGTCAAAAGTTCCTGGCTGGCGGCATCCTGGGTTTTTCTCGGAGCTCTCTTGTACCTGTGCATGCCCCTGATTGGCTAACCTTAGCCCTTGTTCCCTATTGCAGGACCAGGCTGAGTATAGTCTCATTATCTTCTACATTTATAGTGAGAGAAAGGGACCATCTGGTTGGATGAAAAAGTCTTTTCCCCCTTGGCCTCTTTATCTTATTATTTTCCTCCTATTGACTAATAATGCAAGCACAGATCAGGCAATTCACAGAAATCAGTGTGCCAGGGCTGCTTGAGCAGAGAAAGCATGAATGCCAAGGCAAGCACAATGTGCTCTCTTTGGACTGGAAGGCCAACAAGATTGCTCATTGTATATGCGACAACACAGACCTTAGTGCTAGACATAGAGGCCCAGGAGACTCATCCTGAGTTATGCTTGTTTTTCTGTAGTATTACAACTGCCTTCTGTCATGTTACCCTAACACTGAGTTAAACATTTGCTTCTATGTGGCGAAGTGGAAATTATTTCTTCACTAGACTCAGTTGGCTTGTCTTCCTCAGCTCAAACAGCCAAGGTGCTTGATTATCATGTGATTTAGAAAAAACATTTATTTTGAGACAGTATCTCCTGTAATCCATGCTGGCTTGAAACTCACTGTATGGTTGATGCTAGGGCTTGAACTCCTGAATCTTCTTCATCCATTTCCTAAGTACTGGGATTATAGTGTCCGCCATTGTGATCAGATCTTAATCACTGGATTTTATATTATGTTGTTGAAGTTGAGCTGTTCTCACTATTGCTCTGGGCATACTCTCCTCATGAATGCCTCTCTTGAGTGTAGGTCTTCACAACAGTAAATTGCTGATACTTCTGTTGTGCTTTAACTCAGTCATACAGTTCAGATGTCAGGGTCTCATGCAATGTATCTTCATTATGTATAAACTGTAAATGGTGTCTTTAGCACTATGGAATAGAATTAACTGATTTTTACTTTTTTGGACCAAGAGGTTTGGGGTCAAAACTTTAAAATTAGGAAATTTCATCATAAAATTTGTACCTCAGAAAGTACTCTGTTTACTCTGTTCAAGCTGCTATTGAACAGATACTAGATAGTGAAATGCATAAATTACAGATGATTGGCTTTTTATTGCTCGCTGTTATGAAGAAAAGGGAATCCAAGGTCATGTTGCCAATGGATTTGTCCTCTGGAAAGGGTTGGTCACCTTGGATGACTATTAGACATAGGCAGATGAGCAAAAGAACTCCTTGACCCTTAAGTCGTCTAATCCTGTGCCTTCATGAAGTAGTAAACTCTCAGAGGAAGCTCTTAAACTACCATGGCAAGTAAAAACTTTTGACATACGCATTTCAAGAGTGGGGTGTGGAGGCGGGCAGCACCTGAATGCTGACAGCAGTAGTCACTATTCCTTTTTTTTTTCTTGAGACAGCAAGGTTCTCTGTGTAGCATTGGCTGCCCTGGACTAGCTCTGTAGACCAGGCTGGCCTCAAACTTACAGATGTCTGCCTGCTTTTGTCTCCCAGGGTGCTGGGATTACAGGTGTGCATCATTGAGCCTAGCTCGCCATTCCCTCTTGATGACAGTTTTCCTGTTGTGTGCTGCTTGCCCTTTGCAGGTCACCCCAGACTCCTAATCTTTTCCTACCCTAAGACAGATGACAGCAGCTATTATTTCAGCTGCATCGTTCTTTTCTTTTAACCTAAAATATTTTTTTTCTGTTCTGAAGTTACTAATGAAAGTGATAAGTTTTTAAAGTGATAAGTGTTTAAGTTAAAAGGGTAGAGACTATGTTTTAGGGACACACATGAAGAAATTTCAATTCTTGGAAAGAAGGCAGCAATAATCTTGTAATAGTTATATATGTCTTTCCCCTTTGTGTTGTTCCTGTGAGATCAAAGTTTTTCCTGTTCCAGAACACTTTTCATATACCTTAAAAGCCACCTCTTGCTACATCTCATTATTTATTCTATCTCCAGTCTTCTCTAGATTTCTGTTACAGTACCACATGAAAATAAGAGCCCAGCTGAATGAATAACTGAGCATATTCATCAGCAGGAGACAAAAATAAAATGGAAGTGCTATGTCTTGAATCTGGAACCCTCATGCCTCAGATGCTCAAGCGCTGAAGACTTAGTCCCAAATGCAGCAATGTTCAGAGGTCGTTTCTTGTATTCACATTTCACCTCCACTATGAAACACTCAGAAGTAAAGGTGCTTGGGAAGCAAAGGGCTTCTTTATCTTCCATTTTTAGGTCACTGTACATCTCTGAAGGAAGTAAAGGCAGGAAGTCAAATAGAGACTTGAAACAGAAACCATGGAGGAGTACTTGTTGGCTTATTCCTCAAAGACTTGGCCTGATGTCTTACACAGTCCAGCAAGGACCTTCTTACTTCCCCTCACATGAATTCTGGTCCATATGAGGTGGATTTTCTCTACAACACCTTGCCTATCACAGTGTCTACCTTTATCACAGGCCTATAAGCCGGGACAACAAGAGGGTTTAGGCAGATACCTCTGAAACTGTGAGTGGAAATCTATTTTATTTCAAGTTCAGTTCCTCAAATATTTCTTCACAGAGACAGAAAATGGACCAATAGAATAAAAAATATTTTGGGGGCTCACAGCTGACTAGTTACAGAAGTAAATTATGTGGTGGAAAGTAATAGCATGGATACACTTAAATTTCTTATCCAGATGGTAATTCCCATTTAGCAATATTTTTCTGCCCAATAACCTTAAAGCTTACAAAGTTCCCAAGATGGTGACTCTGAGAACCTTTTATGTGTACGTGAACATCTCATCAGGAACATCAGGAAACTTCTCAGGACCAAGCCAAGACAGGGTATAAGAGGTATGTTTTTTTTTTCCTGTTAATAATAAACCAACAGGAGATAACAGGCTATCATCCAGATAGTTTGTTAGTCAAAAAGTTGTGACTTGCAGTAAATGTCTCCTAAATATCAGAGCTCTAAGAGAGCTTCATGAGTCTCAGGGTACTAAATACAGTACCAGAATGCAGCGAGCCCCCTAGGGAATTCTAAGCCGTCATTGCCACTTATACCAATGAATGGGAATAAGGCACCTGAGTGGGCCAAGACAGCCCCAGAGGAGCCCTTTTCTGCGTCAGAATCGGGTGATTCATCCAGAATGAGCAAGGGGAGAACCACACTGTGGAGGGGTTTTATGAGGTAAGCTGTAAGAAAATGAACCGTGGAGGTGGGAAGCTAGGAAAGTAGTTTTCTTGGAATCTCAAGGTAGAAATTAGCATACTTAGAATTTAAAATACAAGTTGTTTTTCAACAAATTATACTCAAGTTAGCATGTGAGACAAATGTGGACTGCAGAAAAATCGAGATGTGGTTGTGTAAGAGTGTGCTGTTTTCTGTATTGAAGAAGGGAAGAAATCCACTCAAATGAACAAGTACACATATGTGAACATATTTGTTATTTAACACACACCACATTGGCTTTATGTGTTACCCTGTGGATTAATTCTGAATTATTTGAATGAGTGGTGGAGACTTTATGAGATTAAATCTCCAAATGCATTTTTACTCAGCATCTAAGACTGTAGGCCTCCATCTCTATAAAATTAGCAGCACAACGACACTCAGGCAACTTCACAGCTGAGAACATTGTATTTCTTAACACACAGTGGTACTCATTACTTTGTCACCTCCATGACAGAGTACTTGAAGCAACATCTAAAGGAGAAAAGATCTGTTTTGCTTTATAGTTTGAGGATATGATCTATCATGATAGCAGAGACGCAGTGGTCTAAATGCCTGAAGGTGTGGCGGTGAGAACTTGCTTGTGTATGGGTAGATCAGGAATAAAGAAAGGAAGTCTGGTGCTCAGCTGGCTTCATTTTCATTCAGTCCAGGGAGAGAGCTCACAGTAAGTACTGCCTCCATTCATGGAGGACCTTCCTTCCTTAGGTAAGGCTTTCCAGAATCTCCCTCAAAGGCACATGCAAAAATGTGTCTCCTAGGTGACTCCAAATCCAGAGAGGTTGGCAACGTCCCTCACCCATCCCAGCATTCCATAACAAACATGTCCAAACAGACTCAAACTAGTTGTAGGGCCATGTGGAGGTGTGTTTCACCCAAGACCTTGATTGAGTTAGAATCTTGTTTTGCATTGATATGTCACATTTTAAGAGAAGATTTGTGATATACTGTCCTAAGCATCAGTGGAGCAATCACCCTGCCTTTCATAACACTGATTTTTGATGAGTTTCTGTCATGGATATAAACATGGTCTGTTTTAATCCCAGGTGTGGGATGTGGGACTGATTCAGATGGTCTACCTCATGTGGGCTCTGAGAGGAGCTCTTTGCCAGCTGCAAATAGTTTACATCTGAGGGCTCTGAGAATAAATGCCAGAGCCCAGAGAGTGTAGGGTAGCTGTGAGAAAGAACAAGGTTACTGTTGGTTCCCCACTGTGATTTCTGTTACTGTTGATACAGTAAGACAAGAAGTTGGAGATCTCCTTAAAGAAGGATTGGACTGGCTCCAAGGAACCCAATGACCCTAACCAACATGAAGCAGCTATGGAAACTGTGCCCTCTCTCCCACTAACCCTTTCTCTCTCCTACCTGGTGTTGGGATGTTGGAAGGGATTGGGGTAGAGTAGGGAGAAAGAGATATAAGAAATATAAATAAAAGAGTTTTAAAAAGGTAAGCCAATAAGTTTTGTCAGAGGTCTTGTATATTATTTTTGAAGTTTTTTTTAGTAATATACAGGACCTGTGCCTCTGATAGTGCTAACAGGAAGCTTTCATTAGAAATACAGGCTCTGAAAACAAGGTGGTTTCCAGTTGAATCCCAACACCACTTACTAGCTTCAGAACTTGGCAAGTAGTTTAAGCTTTCTGTGTCTTGGACTTATCAAAGTGATGAAACTAATGGTTTCTTGAATGTTTAGAATGGTATCCAGCACACAGAAATTATTGGTTTTCTGTTGTTAGTAGTAAAAAATATACTTCAGTTCATTGTTAAAGCAAGCAGGGTGATTTTAAATAAATTCTGTTATTCTAGTGATAAATGATACTGTAGTGATAAATGATAAGAATATAATTTATTCTCCACTTAAAATAATAATAATCATTAAAGTATCATATACTGATTATTTGTCAAGATAAAATAATGTAGTCACTAATTTATGTACATAGTACTCAACATTTTAGCTATTCCAACATTAAAATGGCAAGATCATAAGCCAGCAAATTGTTTTGCTGAGGTACAACACCAGCTAATAGTAAAAGTAGAAATTGCATTTTTATAGACCTGCTAATAAAAATATCTTGATTTATCACCCACATTTCCATTTTCAAGCAATTATGAACATATCACATATCTCTGGGTGGTAATTTTCCTACCTGCTAAATGGGGGCAATAATAAGTATCTTAGAGAAGTGTTTCTAAGCTCTGTTTCCCCTTCTTGATGCCCAGCAAGCCCTTTAAGCATGCTCTCCAGGAGAACAGACCAAACATTGACTCATTAACTTGTCTTCATCACAGGCTACTGGCCATTTAGATATATTACTGAAAATTATTGAACACTAATAATTTTCCTCATGTTAAGACTAGCACAATTACTTAATCATATAGCATGAGCCAGGTCACTCTATTATTATTCTATATGGGATATATACTCTCTTTACATGATACATAGATATGTAGTTTAGAGGTTAAGGGCTTTGGGATATTTACATTAACTTACAGGAGTTAATGAGTTTTGATTTTATCATTGTCAATTAAAGGTTGGCAAGCATTTTGAGAAGAGGCAACATGCCATTGTGGAGAAAACATCTGCTATGGGAGTGAAATAACCAGAATTTGGGAGCTGTAGGACTATGGCATGGAGCAAACCACCTGACATTGTGCACCCTAATTTTCCCTCTTTGTGAAAGAGGGAATGGCGCTGTCTGAAATGCGCATTCTTAGTAATGTTTCTGCACTCTTCCCCTTCCTCCTTCCCCACTTCTTTGCTCTCTTCTTCCAATGCCTCCCTTCCCCTGTCTTGTCATTCTTCCTTGATTTATGAGCTCGTGCTTAGTATGAGTTAAGACCGGGGCCACTGAAATATTTTTGGAGATCTTTTAGGTAAATAAAACTCCTCCCGCTTTTTTAATGACTTGGGAAATATTACATCCATGTTTATCACATTAATTCTAAACCTGGCAAGGCTTTATGTGAACTTGGAAGTATCAGCCCCTTTATATGGCATTACTATGCCATATCTCCAGAAAACTGCCTTTGCCTCAGAAATAGCTGCAGTTTGAATTCTTTATACAAGAAAAGAAATACATTTGTTTCACAATGGGGCAAAAGGTGAACATTGCCAGCCCTGTGGCAATGGGGAAACGTTATACTAGATAGTGCTATATTTAACAGACATCGGGCATCAGATGCGTGAGTGGCTGAGAAATGCGCAGGAAATGAGCTGAGGGGACCTCTCATAGCACCATGACCCATAGAAAAGCTCAAATCCACTTTGCTACAAGCATGGTTTTATTGAGAGCCACCTCGTCAGACATTCTTGAGAATCAGAGCATGCATCTTTTAATTTTGATCCGGTGGTTGCTAAGAGCGTTTACTTGTGTTTTTCCTCAATCTAGCATATGTGAAAAGACACCCACAACCTAATTCCCTGAAGTAGTTACTCAAAACTGATGTAATATTTTAATACCTACAGTAAACTTGAGAGGAATATAATTTAGCTGAATGCTTAACTAAATAGATAGCAATTTACCAAGTATTTCAAAATTATAGAGTAGCCCACATAGAGTTGTGGGAGGTAAGAAAACACTGAGGGGATTCAAATGTGTTTAAGAACCTAGAAAGCCAACACTATGAAGGGCAAATAGATCAGCTGGTCCTCTTTGAAACAACCTATGCAACTGTGTATTAAGGGGACAGGTTGGAGAAGTGAGAATCAATTATAGGAAAGACAGGATTCGAGAAAGATGATATGTTTGAATACTTCAGAATCTTTAAGCTTTCAAAATAAGAAGAGCAAAGACTAGCTATTTGGCAATGACTAGAGATTGTTCTGAAAGTGGCTAGAACTTTATTCTCTATACTTTATAAAATCATTTCAGATTACATTCCTTTAAAATATGAAGGCATGGTGGTGCATTGCCTATAAATCTTGGTACCAAGGAGGCAGAGACAGGAGGATTGCAAGTTTGAATCCAACCTGGTATACACAATGAATTCCAGGCCAGCTTGGACTACACAGAAGGACTTTGCATAAAAAAGCACTAAGTGAATAAAATCAGAAAATAGCTCCAAACTACACATTCATTTGCTGAGCCATTTCCCTTGTTTCACTTGTCAAGGACTATTTAAATAAGGGGGGTTTGTGACCAGATTGACTTGAGGTTCATTCGTTTAAAGAAACATTCTGCATGGTTAGAACTGAGTCTTTGAAATGTTCCAGAAAACTCAGTGTAGGTCCCAACAGAAGAAGGCAGAGAGAAAGGGTTCTTGGGAGAGTGGTTGGAAGAAATTGTTAGATGTTCTAAAAGCCTTTATGCCTACCATGAATTCATTTTGACCCCCCTTTGCCTTGAGACACTAGTTTCCAGGAGCTTGACAGATGATGAAACCATCTCACCCAAGGCTTGAACTGAGTTACAGATGCACGAGCACCTATGGAATGCTTGGCAGGGGAGATGCTATGTAATTGTGGTGAAGCTGCCCAAAGGACAGAGAGCAAGAGAACAAAAGTCTGCCCAGGATGGTTTAAGGGCACATCCTTGTCAGTGATCACTTAGGAAAATCTGTGTGAGTCTTAGTCAAGTAAAGACAATCCAAGTTCTTTTGGACCCTGTATTTTCCCTGATTCATATATGCCCATGCTGGTCATGTTAATCACATTTTCCAGATGGGAAGAAATGCTGAGTTTCTTCGTTCATATTCTGTCTGTCTATCTATCTGTCCATCAGAAGCAGCTTGAGGAAGAATGTGTCTAGTTCATTCATACACCGATCTGCAGTTCTCTTTACATTTACTACCAATGTGACTGGCCCCCTTAGGTTTTATTTTTGTTTATACTTCTGTGTGTATGTATATGTGTCTGGGTGTGCATTTGTGCACACGAGTACAGTGCCTGCGGAGGTCTCTCCAGGGCTAGTGTTAGAGGCAGTTGTAAACTGTCTAATGTGTGTGTTGGAAACCAAACTTGGTTTCTTTAGGCTAGCCATCTGCCTTTTAGTTGCTGAGACGTCCCTCCGGTCTCCACAGTAAGCCTTTTTGTAATTCAGCTTGAGTGTACAGTGAACCTTCTGTCTGCAAAAAGCACAATGCATGCTAGATCCAGTAGATAACCCCAAGAAGCATGAGCTCGGGCTCCTACTGCTTGGGGGTTCCAGTCTGGAGAAGGGGTACAAGTAACTGCAAAGGGAATTCTAATGCAGAGTAAACCCTGGTCAGTATTATGACACAAGTGAAGAGACAGCATCTCACATAACAAATGCATATGTACACTAAGTGTATGAAGGCACTTAGGCACGCCTGAACTAAGGGACTGTGTGAACAATAAAGCAAGCCCTGCTAGTTTACATCAGGTTATATTCAGTACTGTTCATCACAGTTTAACTGGAGAAGCAGATATTCTAGACACTTCCTGCTTCCTGGAGGTAAATCAGAGTATGTTTACGGGATTTACATATTTTTCAATGACATGAAAATATCTTAAAACCCTGGGAAGAGAAATTCTGCTGCATAATATTATGGCAATCTTAAAGTACTCTTTCCCAAATCCAGATCTGAACATTTGTTGTCCATTCTGATGAAATGTATGCAGAGGGTAAGTGGTGTTAAAGAACGTGACACATTCACAAAGCATGACAGGCATTTAGTTGGTCAGTATGGAGAGGGGAGCAAGGTGAACAGGGGATAAATTTGAGGCAGATTCTCAGATGGTCAGATTTGGGCAAATAACCCAACAGTCACTGAAGGCCTCTCTTTAGAAGAGGCCTTCCTATTCTGGGAATATGACGACAACAGGATGCAGTTGAATTTACTGTCTAGGACTACCAATTAAATTTGAGAAATGGGCCAAAATGTGTCAAGAACATCTGGATGACACAGATGAAAGTCACGAGAGTCTAAGACTGGAGGTTTTCCACAAGCTAGGAGGACGGAGGAGCACGGTGGCTCAGGCGTTTCCAGGAGGAAATTAGATTTTAGTGGGGCTTCCTAGACCAGATGGGAATGAGACATGTGGAAAAGAGAGCTTCTATTCAAGATTGAGAAATACCACATTGTTCCTCACAAGACCAAAACACTGCATTTTCTGTCCAACTTCAGGGGAAGCTATCAACCTCTTATAGTCCATGGAAGTCCACAGGTCAGGGTTAAGATGCCCTGTTCTAGCATTTATGAAATTGCGGTATTGAATGCTTGTTGAGCAAAACAGGATTCTTTTTTGTTCCCTAATAGACTGGGAAGCATCACACAGTATTAGGTGGCTATAAAAACTCCCCTGCCTTCCCAATTACTTAATTATATGAAGTAATTAGACAGCTGTAAACACCACTGTGATATGCCCCGTGACCATTCACCATCCTTTGCTTCTGAATGTTTAATTTTGTAGTTCTGTTTAGACTAATATGATGGGAAGTGATGATGGTGGGTCTATCGAAACAATAATTGCTTTGCCACAATTTTTTTATTGCTAATGTATTTATGTTTCTATTTCCCAATAAATGACACTTCAGGTACCAAATAATTAAATTTCAGAGCTCTAGAAATGAAATTTTCTTATAAATATCCTATGGTATTATATAAAGTTACAGTGCTTTAAGTTCTTCAATTTATATTTATTGGCTAGTCATGAAAGAATGAAAAAACACCGGTTGAAATTAAGATATATATATCTTAATATCTTAATAAATATATATATTACAGATAATAGAGTAGACTAATTATCTATATTCTACTCCTATCAAACTATGTTAGTAAAGGAACTATGCAGTTTTGGCATAAGACTATACTCTTGATCAAGGATATTAGTTTTGGAAACACATGACCAGTTTATATCAGGAACTAGAACTCACTGAGAACATGGCATTTCTTCAATATTTGGCCTCAGGTTATTACAGTGTCTTGTATGATTTGAGATACCTGCACAATGTTATATAATGTTACAATTTGTAGAGTTGGTGTTTACTGATGTGTTAGCATTTCCACAGTGGGAACCCTGTCTTCTTGAAGCAGAACTCATGTTTGGGACGAGGAATGTTACACATTAGCACTTTAAATGCAAACAGTGTCCTAGACCAACTGCCATCATGATGATTCACCAGCCAGAAAAAATGGTTACTAATGGAAACACAATGTTTAAAATAATGTGGTGTGGTAGGAACTAAATCTTTGCCTTCTCTCTTGCCTTACCTGAGTTTTACCTTGAGAACAGATAATCCTCCAGCTACCAAACAATTCTTCCAGAATCAACAGGGTGAAGCCTAGCATGCACCAGTCTAGATACTTAATCTCCAGGTCTAATTCAAAAGGACATTGCTGAGCCTCTTGTAGAAAACTGATTTAGAATTTCAAGAAGCAAGGAGCAGGGAATCAAACCAAGTATGAGGTCTGTCACCACACAGGAGCTGGTGGGACTACTGTGGCTTTGTCTGTAAAATGGGGTAGTTGAACACATAAAATCTCTCAGCAATCTTAGAAATTCAACTTTCTGTCATTTGCAGCTTCTTTTGTAATCCAGTACTGTATAGTTGCAAGATAAAAAGAGTGTTTTCTCTAACACTACTTCTTTCAACTTTCCCAGGGCATATGTCAGTCATGAGTACCTAATCCTTCCTCAGAGCCACTTCTTCCCCTGTTTTTTTACTCCCTTGTCCAGCAACAATCAAGATTTATCCCTTTTGTACAATGCAATCACCATCAAAATACCAACACAATTCTTTACAGACCATGAAAGAAAAATTCTCAACTTCATATGGAAAAAACAAAACAAAACCAAAATTTCAAAACAATTCATACAACAACAGATCATCGGCATGTATCTCCCTGCTCTCAAGCTGTACTACAGAGCAACAGTAATAAAAACTGCATGGTATTGGCATAGAAACAGAATGATGGATCAATGGAACAGAATAGAAGACCCAGAAATGAACCCACACACCTATGGATACTTGATTTTTGACAAAGGAGCCAAAACCATTCAATGGAAAAAAGACAGCATCTTCAACAAATGGTGCTGGTCCAACTGGATATCTGTATGCAGAAAAATGAAAATAGATCCATATTTATCACCCTGCACAAAACTAAAGTCCAAGTGTATCAAAGACCTCAATATAAAACCAGACACACTAAATCGGTTAGAAGAAAAAGTGGGGAAGAGCCTAGAACTCATTGGCACAGGTGACAACTTGCTGAACAGAACACCAACAGCACAGGCTCTAAGATCAACAATCGATAAATGGGACCTCATGAAACTTAAAAGCTTCTGTAAAGCAAAAGACAAGGTCATCAGAACAAAACGACAGCCTACAGACTGGGAAAGGATCATTACCAATCCTATATCTGACAGAGGGCTAATATCCAGAATATATAAAGAACTAAAGAGGTTAAAAAGCAATAAATCAAGTAATCCAATTAAAAACTGAGGTACGAAGCTAAACAGAGAATTCTCTGTAAAGGAATGTAGAATGGCAGAGAAACATTTAAAGAAATGTTCAATGTCCTTAGCCATCAGGGAGATGCAAATCAAAACAACCCTGAGATTTCACCTTACACCCATCAGAATGGCTAAGATCAAAATCTCAAGTGTCAACAGATGCTGGAGAGGTTGTGGAGAAAGGGAACCCTCCTCCATTGCTGGTGGGAATGTAAACTTGCACAACCACTTTGGAAATCAATCTGGCACTTTCTCAGAAAATTAGGAATAGTGATTCCTCAAGACTCAGCTATACTACTCTTAAGCATATATCCAAAAGATGCTCAAGTACACAGCAAGGACATTTGTTCAGCCACCTTTGTAGCAGCTTTATTCATGATAGCCAGTACCTGGAAACAACCCAGATGTCCATCAATTGAGGAATGGATACAGAAATTGTACATTGTGTACATTTACACAATGGAATACTACTCAGCAATTAAAAACAAGGAAATCATGAAATTTGCAGGCAAATAATGGGACCTAGAAAAGATCATCCTGAGTGAGGTATCCCAGAAACAGAAAGACACACACAGTATATACTCACTTATAAGTGGATACCAGACTTATAAGATAGGATAAACATAGTAAAATCTGTATGCCTAAGGAAGCTAAACAAAAAGGAGGACCCAGGGTAAGATGATCAATCCTCACTTAGAAAGACAAATGGGATGGACATTGGATGTAAGAGAAAACAAGAAACAGGACAGGAGCCTACCATAGTGGGCCTCTGAAATACTCTATCTAGCAGTGTATCAAAGCAGATGCTGAGACTCATAACCAAACTTTGGGCAGAGTGCAGGGAAGCATACGAAAGAAGGGGAAGTTAGTAAGACCTGGAGAAGACAGGAGCTCCACATGGACCAAATATATCTGGACACAGGGGTCTTGTCTGAGATTGATTCTCCAACCAAAGACCATCTATGGATACAACTTAGAATCCCTGCTCGGATGTAGCCCATGGCAGCTCAGTCTCTAAGTGGGTACCCTAGTAAAGGGAACAGGGACTGTCTCTGACATGAACTCAGTGGCTAGGTCTTTGACTTCCCCACCCCCCCGGGGAGGAGCAGCCTTGCCAGGCCACAGAGGAGGACATTGCAGCCAGTCCTGGTGAGAACTGATAAGCTAGGGTCAAATGGAAGGGGAGGAGGACCTCTCCTATCAGTGGACTTAGACAGGGGCAGGGAGGAGAAGAGGGAGGGAGTGCGGGATTGGGAGGGAATGAGGGAGGGGCTACAGCTGGGATACAAAGTAAATAAACTGTAATTAATACAAAAAAATAAAAATAATTTTTAAAAAGATTTATCCCATTTAATATTTGTGTTTATTTCTTCTTTACCATTGTCATGGTCACATTTCAGAATCTGGCTATGACTGCCTTTTAGATAACAGCATCATTTACAATCACCATCTAATGCACTGTAACATTTGAGCCTCACAGAAATTCAGAAATGGGTTAAGTCAGGTTCAACCTCAGTCTGTTTCCTAAGGAAGAGTCACAACATCTCCAGGGACATAATTGTATGAATACTTGTGAGGCTAGGTTGTGCTGTCCCAGTGGCGCCTTCACATGGTTGGGGAGAGAGTCCCAGTTTGCTCCTCACAAGGACCTTGCTCTTAATCTGCTTGATTGTCCACATGGTCTAAGGATTGTCTTTCCAAGTAAGCGGAAAGTTGAAGAGAAACAGCCAGATGAGAACTATAGGAGGCATTATTTAGCATGAAAGGGCACATTCAATCCCTCTTCATAGTCTGCTTGTTAGAAGTGAGTTACATAGTTCAGCCCATGTTCAAGGGAGGAGAATTAGCCTTCAATTTTTTGATTGAAGAAGTATCCAGAATGTTACAAACCCTAATTTAAAACCACCACATCATCCTTTTATTCACCTCATGTAAGCTACCTTCATTTTCCTTACAAATTCTACTGCCTAGATAAAGCTTTAGTTCATCAATTTTCTGATCAACGAATGCAAGTGAATTTAAATTCTAAAAGAATGAATAATGCAGTTCCTTACAGTTCCAGGTGTATCTATAATCCATCTCACTCCTGTACCTTTCTGTTCTCCCAGTACCTTCCCTTCTCACCAAACCCAACCACACCCGACTCTCTTGTAAAGATACTGTGCCTTGGTCCTGTTTTCCCCAGTTTTTAAAATATCTTCTTCCTCAATGCTTTGCACGTCTAGAAAGAAACTCATTCAATTATCTCTCAGATGTTCCTGTAATGTTTTTCAAAGTGCAACAATGCCACTTTTCTTCTCTATTTATAATTTTTAGACTCTCTGAAGGCAGACAATTGGTCACTTATAGGTCACTTGTAAAACCAGGCAAGTTTTAAAGATGACATGCTTTTTAAAGTTGAACATATCATTATGCAATGCTCATAAGATAACCTTTATAATGCTCTGCCAAGATCTTCTAAGCATCATTACTCTTTCTCCTTCAATTCTAGGCATGTATTGACAGTTAGGTAAGCATTTAGTAGACAACCAAATAGTTGGAGATTATAAAAATCAATACAAGAGGGCAATTCTCTACTAAGAAGTACTTTTGTTGTTGTTCTCTTAAATAGCCATTTTGAAGCACTTGAGAGAGTTAAATTTGTTTTTTCTTAATCTGAGACTAACATGATTATAAGAGCAAAGAAGGAAATCACTTCAACCTGATAACCAGTTTCCTTTCCTTGGTCAGATCACCTGTTTTTTTTTTTTTTACCTTCCTTTTAATTAATTTATTATTTATTACATTTTATTCACTTTATATCCTGGCTGTAGCCCCTCCCTTATTTCCTACCTGTCCCACCCTCCCTACTTCTTTTTCCCCTATGACCCTCCCCTAGTCCACTGATAGGGGATGTCCTCCTCCCCTTCCATCTGACCCTAGTCTATCAGGTCTCATCATGATTGGCTGCATCCTCTTCCTCTGTGGCCTGGCAAAGCTGCCTTCCCACCCACCCAAGGCAAGGTGATCAAAGAGCCAGCCACTGAATCCATATCAGAGACAGTTCCTGATCTCCTAACACGGGAACCCACATGGAGACTGAGCTGCCTATGGTCTACATCTGAGCAGGGTGTAAGGTCCACTAGGCCTAGAATTTTGGCTCTGTTGGTCTCCTTGTGGAGCTCTTGTCCTCTCCAGGTCTTCCTATATCCCCCTTCTTCCATAAGATTCCCTACACTCTGCCCAAAGTTTGTTTAGGGGTCTCAGCATCTCTGAAATTTGCAGGCAAATGGTGGGAACTAGAAAAGATCATCCTGAATGAGGGAATCCAGGAACAGAAAGACACACACAGTATATACTCACTTTTAAGTGGATATTAGCCATATAATATAGGTTAAACATACTAAAATCTATAGTCCTGAGGAAGCTAAACATCAAGGAGGACCCTAGGGAAGATGCTTAATCCTCATTAAAAAGGGCAAACAGGATAGACATTGGAAGCAGGAGAAGACAGAGAACAGGAGCCTACCACAGAGGGCCTCAGATCACCTTCTAGAGTATAGTAGTTTACCAAACTTTCATCCAGATTTTATCTAGGCTTGTTATTTAAGGCAACCCTTTAAATAACCCTTTCAATCCAGAATTGTTATAAAACAGGAAAAGTGTTACAAAGAAAACTCGTGCCCCTGAAAGCTTTATGTATCCTTGTATAAGCCCTAGATGGACATTCATGGATCTGGCTTCCAAATGTCTCTTGTTTTGAGTTCTAGGGCTCTTTAATGAGGCGAGGGAGCAAGTTTTTGTAGTGAGACACTGCAGCTGGTCCAGCTCTGCTTCCATAAATATGCACTAAAACCTCATAAACTAGTCATGAAAGTTCCTCCAGTAAAACCTTTGGCCATGGTTAACTGAATCATTCTCCTCCCCCACCCCCCCCAAAAAATCAGAAGGTCAGAGTCAAAGGTGCCTGGTGCAGAGTTCATGAAACAAGGCATTTTCTGTAGGGTAGGCAGGCTGAAATTTTTTTTTTTTTGTCAAAAATCAATACCTGGAATGAGCTCCAAAAAAAAAAAAAAAACAGTGTAAGTAACGTTATTTGACACAAAATAAATAAGATAAAGCTAGTATTACATCTGAAACTTTCAGTCTCCTAGATCATCTTGCATGTATTAAATCATTGGACTGGCCTCTTCAGGGTTAGGCAGCTGTGACTTCTGACCTTGGGCTCCAACTATGGCTTTATTTTTTTCTCTTTACAGAAGAATTCATCCACAGACAACAACAACAACAAAAACCTCTGGAGATACAAACAACAACAGCAACAAAAAAACTCTGCCTTTTTTTTTAATGAGGAAATTCCCCTAATGGATGAAAGGAAAGTTATCCATAGGCAGTATTGCATGCAATCTTATACATGAATTTTATTTGTACATGTGTGTGCATGCATGTGTGTGTTTGTGCGTGTATGTGCCAGAAATCAATGAATGATAGGTGCCTTCAGTCATTTTTCATCTTATTGTTTGAGTCAAAAGTCTCTCACAGTCTGGATTAAAGTAACTGATTTGGCAAAACTAGCTGGCCACCAGACTGGAGCTTCTTGTATCTCCACCCCTCCATGCTTAGGTCACAGAAGCTCTTCTTCTGTACTGGGCATTCTACATGGGTTTTGGAAATGTGAACTCCGGTCCTCATGCTATCAGGAAAAGTCTTTTACTGTCTGAATCATATTCATAGATGCTCTCACTCTATTGCCAAATTTTATTTTTTTAGTCAGAAGTAAGAAGAAAGCAAAGGTTATGGGAAATTGAAAGTGCAACATAGCCATTGCTTCATTCATACTGGTCTGGGTCCTAATCATTTCCTTATAATCTTCTGTACACAATAACTCAAGATATTTCACTTACCTAGAAATGTTAGGTAGTGCATTGACTGAGGTTCTCTTTATTCTACGTCTCTGACAACTTTAGATAATAACTACCTTGAAAGTAGTAGCAAATAATAACAAAATAAGGCTCCTAGGATCAGCACCTCAGGAAGGATTTATTTATATTGTGGTCAATTGGTTAAGGGTATAATACTAAGCCTATGTAAGCTGGTGTCCCTTTTTCCTCCTTTGTGAAGTTAGAGAACTGGCTGCGATTTCCCCAAGAGTCCTTCCACTAAAATATTGTGAATATATACATTTGTACTATAAATTTTTAAAAGTTTGAGGACTTTACTTTAAATGCTTACAAAGATGACCTTTGGTTTATTAATAATCTTTATTAATAATAATGCTCATTTGTTTATTAATAGTGTTTTCATTAGATCTTTGAAAAAAATCATACAATATCTTTGATCATATTCATCTCTTCTCTCAGATCCTCTCCTGCATTCTTACCCACTCAACTTCATGTTCTTCCCACCCGTCTTCCTCTCCCCTTCCCCTTCCTCTTCCCTTTATTGTTAGATAAATTTGTATTGTCTGGTTACTAGGTCTGGCACCTACACTTCAGTATGGTCTATATAGCAGGCTCACACTCTTAACGAAAACTGAATTTCATTTTCTTAGCAACAGTCAGATGCTAATAACAATTCAACTTAGAGTGGGACTTACTACCTACCTGTACTACTCCATGCTAGAATTTTTTCTGGCTTGAACTTGTTTCACACATGGTGACTATGTGTATGTGTTTGTGTATGTGTGTGTGTGTGTTTGTGTGTATAATTATACACAAAAACCTCAGAGGTAAGCCTCACTGACATGGAAGAGACACCTGGAAGACAGTGTAGAAGAAATGAAATGAAAAACTTATTCCCCCCCCCAAAAAACTTAAATTAAAAAAATCCAAACAGAAAACACCCAGAAAGACAGGGATACTATAAAAAGATCAAACCTATGAATAGAGATAGAGAGGAAGGAGTATAAACTCAAGTCAAAGGAACAGAAATATTTTTGACAAAAATGCCAACTAAGGTACAAGACACATGTGGAATACCAAATAGACTAGACTAGAAAGAGAACTCCCCATGACATAGAATAACCAAAATACTAAATGTACAGACTAAAGAAGGGATATAAAAAAGCTACAAGTGAAGGAGACCAAGTCACGTATAAAAGCAGGCCCATTAGAATAATACCTGACTTCTTAATGGAGATGCTGAAAGCTAGGAGGGCCTGAACAAATATTCTGCAAACTCTTAGAGAGACCTCAAATGCTAGCCCATACTCTTATACCCAACAAAACTATCAACCATAATAGACTAAAAAAATGAATCTGGGGCTCAGTGTTCAAGTAGGTTCCCTAGTAAGGGAACAGCGGCTGTCTCTGACATGAACTCAGTGGCTTGCTCTTTGATCACCTCCCTCTGATGGGGGTGTAGCCTTGCGAGGCCAGAGAGGAAGACAATGCAGCCAGTACTTTTGAGACCTGATAGGTTAGGGTCGGATATTAAGGGAGAAGGACCTCCCCTGTCAGTGGACTGGGGAAGGGGGATGGGAGGAGAAGAGGGAAGGAGGGAGGCAGGATTGGGAGGGAATGAGAGAGGAGGGATACACTGGGATACAAAGTGAATAAGTTGTAAAAAATAAAATATTTTTAAAAAGTTAAAAAGTTAAAAAAAAAACGAATTTAACTCTACAGCAAGCACTAGGAAGAAAAGTCTGAAAAGAAGGTTAACTATACTCAAGATGACACAAGATATAATAATAATCCCAGAACCGTTCACCAAAAGAAGTGGAGAAAAGCCCATTTCACTTCAGGAAAATAATAGAAATAACACTGCTCATTAATAACTTTCAATATTAATGGTCTTAATTCCCCCAATAAAAATGCATAGACTAACAGATTGGATAGAAAATAGGAAGTGCTTTTCTACTTCATTCAAGAAACATACCTCACCATCAAAGACAGACAATACATTAGGGTAAAAGAATAGAAATTTTTACTTCATGCAAATGCTCCTAAGAAGAAAGTAGGCAGAGCTATTTTTACATCAGACAAAATAGTCTTCAAACCAAAACTAATCACAAGAGATAGGAAAGGACACTACAATGTACTCATCAAAGTAAAATCTACCAAGAAGACATTGCAATTCCTATCATCTGTGCATCAAACACAAAGGCACTCAAGTTTGTAAAAACAAACAAACAAACAAACAAACAAAAACAGTACCACAGTTTAACTAAGCATATTGACCCTCACATGCTAATAGTGGCTGACTTTAATACTCTACTTTTGCTCATAGACAGGTCATCTAGACACAAACAAAACAGAGAAATGCTGGAATTAAATGATATAAATCAAACTTACCTAACCGTTTTCTACGAAACATTCCACCCAAACACTACAGAATATGTTTTATTTTCATTTCGATTCAATTTCAAAAAGCTTTTAATTTCCTTTCTGAGTGAGGATTGAGCATCTTATCCAGGCTTCTCCTTCTTGCTAAGCTTCTTTAGGTGTACAGATCTTAGTATGTTTATACTATATTATATGTCTAATATCTACTTATAAGGGAATATACACCATGTGTATTTTTCTAGTTCCCACCATTTGCCTGCAAATGTCATGATTTCCTTGTTTTTAATTGCTGGGTAGTATTCCACTGTGTAAAGATACCACAATTTCTAAATTCATTTCTTCATTTCTGCCTTGATCTAGTTTTCATTTCATAGTGAGTTGTTTGGCTTTCATGATATTGCATCTTTCAGTTGTTTCTTTGGTTTTGGTATCCAGCTTCAATCCAATGTGGACAGATAAGATGAATGGTGTTACTTCAATTTCGCTTGCAGAAATTAAAAGTGTTAGCATTTGGTGTACATTAATTAATTAACCACAAAGTTTCCTATTACAGTACAGGGACTTAAATGCCTTCCTTTTACACTTTAATTTTTAAGTAATTTATGCGTGCGTACAATTCATCTTATCATATTCACTCCCAATTCTGCCTACATCCTCCCTCCCCATTTTTAAACTTTATGTTCCACCTTTAATGTCTAGTTTGTGTTGCTCGTGTACTCATGTATATGAGGACTTACCCCAGAGGAGAGTTGACTTACCAGATGCCAACCCCTTAAATAAAGCTGGCCCTTTCTCTTTCCAGCAGTCCAATTGTCATTAGTAGCTCTGCAGCAAAAGTGGAGGCTTCCGATCCCCTCCCCGTTCCACGCTAGAATATTAATTGGATTGTCCTGGTGCAGGTAACAACAGCTGCTGTTAGTTCATTCCTAAGTGTGATGGTCATATCATGTCCAGAAAACAGTTTCTCACCACAGTCCTCTCTGACCTCTGACTCTTAGACCTTTCAGCTCACTTCTCCACCATGGTCCCTAAACCTTGAGGAGAGATGATGTAATGCAGATAACAAAAGGTGCTTAGTCTCTGCACTTCGCCTAGTTGTGAGTTTCTGTGTTAAGCACAGCCCACTACACAAAAACAGCTGCACTCCTCTATGGTTGAAGAGGTTTGATATTGCCATTTACAGAAATAATAGTAATGCGTTAATTACTGGGGCTTAAATGCTTCCCCGTCAAGGTTTCTGCATCAGATATTTAGTACCAGGCATGGGAACCCTATATTCCATACCCCTATAACATTCATGCCACTATGGTACTCTTGGACTATGCATTCTGTAAAGACATAATGAGTTATGGCCATGCTTGGAAGAGTAGAAAAATTGTATTTTATTAGGACTGTGTTTTAGCTACCGTTAAAACCTGTCTCACAACATCCTCATTCATCTTACCAGGTTCTACCTCTTTCCCCAACTCTAAACTACGAACTATCTCTGCTTCTTGATGCTTTATTCATTCCCAGATATAAATGGAATTTATGAATTCAAAAGGAGAAGATGGAGAGTCATCACAGTAAGAATTAATGATGATGAAAATTATTGAAGTAGCAGACATAAGTGAACTCATGTACATGTATTTTTTCTGCTCGATGTGTCACTCATTTTAATTTATTGAGCATATAGTTTACAATGAACTGTGGAGAACATACAAATAAATCAAATAAGGCAGGTAATACACAAATGATACACTGTTATGTAATACAGCACAATAAATTTAATTAAGCACTTATTTATAGATCACTGAATTAATTCTCTAAGGCATTTTAGGGGTAGTGCTAGTAGCTAATTAAAGGCACATTGCTAACTCTATCATTTTGAAGAAATTATATATATATATAATATCTATATATATTATATATAGATATCTCCAAGATAATTTTATATATATATATATAAACAGGAGGTAGAGGTACTTAAATTTTATTAGCTGGTAAGTATCTATGGGTATCATTTACCTGAAGCAACCAGAACTGAGCAAACAAAAGAGAGAAACAACTGTTACTGTAAGGCTAATTGAATCTCTGTGAGATGAGACAGGTACTCCATTTGAATCATGTCTACAGATGGGCTCTCTGGGAGCAGAAGCATGGTTCCACATGACATGATTGTGCCTCTCCCTCTTACAAACAACTAAATGTTTTTTACTAGCTCAAGTGGTTAAACCTCTGTAAAGATTTAGGACTGGGAAGAATGCAAGTGATACCTTGGAAGAATCCTTGTTAAAGGGGTTCTGGAAACTTCTCCAAAGCTCTCTGTCACATTCTGCTCAGAAGGGAAGAGGGAGCTCCCCTGGATCTGACCCTAGTCTCAGAACAGTGTCCAATTCTCATCTTGTGTATGTTGAGATGAGAAAATGAATACTTTTGGATAATTTTTCTTTGACTAAAGTCCTGTGGATTCGCTTCTGACTATCAAGGATCTATGACAAGAATTCAACAAGCCTGATCTTGCCTAGTAGGTTGGCCCTCATACCTCTGTAATCACTTTTTCTGTCCAAATAGGGAACTGTGAGAGATTCAGAAGACCTCTTGGGATTTGCTGTCTCACTGTGTGGACAATATATCTGTTGGCAACAGCAATGGAAAAGCTAATGATTCTTTATTCAAATCTGAAGCCAGAAAGAAACAACTATTTTTGACTGTGTCAGTTATTACATCTTTGTGTCAGAGAAATGACATTTAAAATATTAAGTTTTGTCCTAAAGTCATGATCCCACAATCTGTGTTGTAGTTTGAATGAAAATGACTCTCATAGGCCCATAGGGAAGGGCACTATTAGGAGGTATCTCCTTATTGTATTAGGTGTATCCTTGTTGGGGGAAGTGTGTCACTGTGGGTAGGCTTCAGAGGCATAATCCAGACCCAGTCTGTCTCTCTCTTGTTGCTGACTCTGGATCTGGATGTACAACTCTCAGCTACTTGTCTGCCTACCACCATGCTTTCCACCATGACAACAATGCACTAACCCTCTGAACTGTAAGGCAACCCTAGTTAAGTGTTTCGCTTTATAAGATTGGCCATGAGTCTATCCACAGCAATAAAATCCTCACTAAATCAGAAGCTGGTACCAGGGACTGGAATATTGTTGTGATAGGCTTGACTGTGCCTTTGTTTGGAGGAATATGGAACACTTTAGGACTTTGGACTAGAAAAGCAACTGAACATTTTAGTGTGGCTTAATAGGCCATATGAATAGGGGTATAGAAGACAGTCATGAGGATGATTTGAATTGAGGGGCTCAGCTCAAGAAGTTTCTGAGGAGATTGATATTAGTATGTGGTCATCTTATGATATTTTGGAAAAGAACGTGGCTGCTTTTTGTCCTTGTCAAAAAAAATCTGCCTGAGGCTAAACTGAAGAGTTATAGATTAACAAGTTATAGATTAACAGCTTTGGCAGAGGAGATTTCCAGATGACCTAGTATTGATTGTGTTGCTTGGTTATTAGTGGCCACACTTATGCAGCTCTGTAGTTAAAAGGAGCAAAGACAAAACAAAATGTACAAGTTGAAGAGAAAAGGGGATCAGGGAGTATAAAAGACTTGTATTCAAAGGAGATAAACATATTAAAGTAAAACCTAAAGCTAAACTGGAATAAACAGACTGGTGACCTTAGGGCAAGACCTCACTCATCTAAGCTTCCAACTTGTAAAAACCAGTTTAAGAAAAATTTAGGGTGGGCAGTGGTGGCTCACATCTTTAATCCCAGCACTTGGGAAGCAGGAACAGGCACAACTCCAAGTTCAAGGCCAGCCTGGTCTACAGATCAAATTTCAGGACAGTCAAGCTTAGGCAGTGAAGGAAACCATGGAAAATAGAAAACTGGTGAAAATATATTTGAACTAGGGGGAAGGTCATGTTCTAGTCCCAGCTGGAAGTAGCAGAACTTGTCACCTTTGATCATGTGGTTCTGCCTTTAGCATCAAGGATACAAGAAATGGGTTATGGAATCTCCCTCAATGACTATGGAAAGCTGTTGAGACCAGGCTTTGACAAATGTGTCCCTGCATGGAGGCCCAGAGAAGCCATTGCATGAAGCTGGAGATGTGAAGTCTAGATTGCCATGGAGACCCCAAAATGTTGGAGATACCAGAATACTGGGTTACCTGCCAAGCAAAGCTACTAACAGGAAGTGGAACCAGCCCAAGAGAAAGAAGCATTTTGCAGTCAACAAAGCTGAAAGAAGTTGGAAATCTGAAGAGTGTTTTGACATCAGATCCAGAGATGCAAGTTGCCCAGCTGGTGTTTGGTCTTGCTTTCGTCTAGTATTTACTCAATGTGGCCCTTTTTCTCCCTTTTGGGGTGTAATGTATATCCTGTATCATTATATATTGGAAATATGTGATCTGCTTTTTCATTTTGATTTTATAGGGGATTACAGTTAAGAGATTGCATGGGTCTACAAAAAGACTTTGAACTTTTAAGTGTGCTGATACTATGAAAGACTATGGGGACTTTTGAAGTTGGACTACATTGCATTTTGCATTATGATATCAGTACAAACCTAAAAGTACAGGGAGTAGAATGTGGTGGTTTGAATTAAACTGGCCTGCATAGTCTCATAGGGAATGGTACTATTAAGAGGTGTGGCCTTGTTGGAGTAGGTGTGGCCTTGTAGGAGGAAGTATGTCACTGGAGGTGGGTTTCAGAAGCCCAAGCCAGGTCCAGTGTTCACTCTTTCTTCCTACTGTTTGCTGATCTGGATGTAGGTCTCTCATCTAACTCGCCAGCACCGTGTCTGCATGCCTGCTGCCAGGCCTGCTGTCTTGGTAATAGGGACTAAGCCTCTGAACTGTAAGCCAGCCCCAATTAAATGTTTTCTTTTACAAGAGTTGCCATGGTCACGGTTTCCATTCACAGCAATAAAATCCTATCTAAGACACATATATTTCCCAAGAGAAATATTTTGAGAGAGAGAGAGAAAGAGAAAAAGAGAGAGTGTATGTATGTGTGTGTGTATGTTTGTGAGTATACACACAGAGATACATGCTTATCAGAATCACTGTTCTTGGCCTTGAGTTCAAAAGTTCACATAGATAAGAGTAATGTGGAAATTATATCAACAGGAAAACATGAACACAATGAGGAAACTGTGAACATATTGTGTCCTGATCCCTAAAATTAGTCTTTGGTTTTGAATAATGAAGAAGAAATCTACAGTTTATAACTATTTCATAGAAAATGATTCTGCTCCTCAGGTTTATGACAGTTGGAGCTTAGAGAACACAAGGTAGCATTATAACCATTCATTCAAATATTTCAGTCATTAAACTTTTCACAGCCTCATATATTCAGTAGATTCTCACAGGCACATTGGTTATGGCCATTGATGTATGTTTAAAACAAAAATTAAGGAAAATTCTATTTTTCTTACAATTCATGTTTTAAAACAATTAGCAACAAGAAGGGCTGACAAGATAAGGGAGAGAGAAATGAGGTTGAAGAAATAGAGTAATCAGAGTATATCAGAGCAATTTATGAAACTGTCAAACAAAATCTCTCTTTGTCTCTGTGTGTAATATAAGACTGACCTTAATTAACTAATGCTGTCATTTCTTTATTTTCTTCATCTTTCTTACTTTTTAATTAATTTATACGGTACAGTTTGCTTGTATTTACACCTCACTATTTTCCTCTCATATCCGCATCCTTTCTTACCCAGGCAGATATGTGCCCTCTTTCAATTTTTAAACTCATTAAGTACAACTGATGCTGGCCATGTATTTTTGCAATGTGTTCTCCCACAGGCCATGCCCTACCTTAAACAAAAGTGACTTTTCCTCTATCTGAAGCTATCAATTGCCAAAACCTCCTTATAGGGGGTAGGACTTCATGCCCAACGCTCTTTTGTATGTTAGGATTATGTCTGGCTTGAGTTTGCATGGATCACTCTTGTCCATGAGTTGTCAGGTGCTATGAATTCATATGTGTAAGTGCCCTGCTGTGTCCAGAAAGTGCTGTTTTCTTGTAATCAATCATCCATTGTTTTTCCTTCTTACAGTCTTACTGTCTTCTCTTCTCCAATGATCCCTGAGCATTGGGAGAAAGTGGTGTGATATAGATAGCTTATCTAGCTTTTAACATAGTGCAGTATTTTATTCTCTGAACCTTGACCACTTGTGGGTATCTGTGTTAATCACCATCCACTGGGAAAAAAAAAGAAGCTTCTCTGATGAAGGCTGGTAAGGGTACTGTAGGTATAATGCTGATTTAGTAAAGGTCTATTTAATACTATATCCATTTAGTAGAGTAATGGTAGTAGGTTCGTCATTAGGGTGTATGGCCCATCTAGCGACAGGCCCCTAATAATGGTGCTATGTATGAGCTTCATCTTAAGGAGTAGTTTTTAAATCCAATCAGAAAGTAATGGCTTACTACCAGGACATTCATGCCACTATTGCACTGATAGAGATGTCTTGCCAGACTATTAATTGAAGCTTGCATGATTCACAGCTGGATAAGATTGGTGATTACTTTTCTTCTTCTGTAGCCCAAATAGCACATTCTCCCAGTATGAGAGCTAGCCAAAAGGGATAAAGCTTACAAGTCAGTACCAGCTTGAATTTTCCGTGTTCTATGAGTCGACTATGTGGTATCTTTAGCAATAGGGTGTGTCTCAATGTTATGGAGGGTAGCCAAGAACATTAACATTAACCTTTAATTTTGGAGGTTGGTAGGAGAAAGCAATGGAAGCCAGAAAATAAACTTACTAGAAGTTTGTCACAGTTATCTGAATTTTATATTTTTTTAATTACGTTTTTTTGGAGAATATTATGCTTGACTACTGTATTTACATTATTTTTATGTCTCCCTCCCCGTGACCACATCCACTCCTTATCAAATTTATAACCTCTTTTAAAATTATTACTGTTATATATACAAGCACACATCTCTGTATAAACACGACATGCTGAGTCCATTTAGTGTTGCTCATATGTATATGTGACCATCAGTTTTTGCTAAGATGCATGCTAACATTTGGTCTTCTCTGGTTATTTGCCAAATATGAAGTAAGATTGATATGAGAGATTTAGAAATGATTGAAGTCCATATGGTTTCTACCAAAGAGGTCAGTGAAAGGGGTTGGGGCTTAGAGATAGCTACTTTGCACTAATAAGCAGCCTCTGTTCTTAGTGCACTTAAATAGCCAGCTCTGGTCGGTGGTTGTTTAGTGCATGACGTCATGCCACTAGGATTCTATTTTATATAAATACCTACTGGCCGTCCAGGATTTGGAAAGTTTTCTGTTAGCTTTTGTCATCCTTTAATTAAAAAAACAAGCTCAAGTTGCTTTTCAAAGAATTTGTTTTTAAGCAGCAGTTTGAAAAGACAGTTTTACGTATGTAGAATTTATAGCCAATAATCACAGCCTTTGACTTGTACAAAAGGCAGCAGAGGACGCCTTCGTTCCTAGCCTTTGCATGATTTTTTTTCACATGGCTAAGAAAATTGCCCAGATTGCTTAATTTGAAGGTATGGCAGGCAGCAGAAAGCAGTTTATCCTTCTCTTGCAAAATTGGTGTCACTAAGAGGGATAATTTCATCAGCTTACAATCGACCCAATGGCTACCTCTCACTGTGACTTTCACAGAGTTTTCTGTGTGTCTTTCGAGATTTCTATACTCTTGCATTGTATCGTTAAAGCAGCATTACATTCCTGTGGTGTACATACATACTTCAGGTGCCCGGCCCTAAAGAGAGTGAGTGTGAATCATTTTAATGGTACAAAGGCTTTTATTTTATTTTTTAAAATTTTGGTGCCAAGTCCTATAGAGCTTCTCCTAAGCAAAGGTAAATGAAAGTACATAATATAATGGTCTGCTTTTGGTTCTCCTGGGGGAGAACCCCCAGCCTCTGTTGTTGAAGACAAAAAATATTCTATGGAAGCATTGTCACAATATAATAAAACAATAATAGCAATGAGTGTTTGTGAATTAAGCCTCACAATATAGCTGTGATGGAGGTACTTGTTTTATTTTCATTTTTCATGTACAGAAACTGAGGTTAGCAAGAGGCAAAGGGGGAACAGCAAAGTAAAGGATGTCTAGCATTATCCCTAAGCACTTGTCTCTAGCTGTGCCATCTACAATCCAGAGAAAGCTGCGGGCTCTGGTCTACACACATTGGGATGGATCCTGCTTAAGAACCTGGGCAAAATTAGCAAAGCTTCAATGCCAGTAGTTTCTCTGCATCTGTTAAATAATTCCTTGGCATTACTGTGATTTCGGGAAAAAGCTGTAACTCTTTGCCATGGACAAAAACATAGCACAAAGAATTGAGAGTTGTGAGATATGGATTTAGACTCAGTTTTCTACTAATGAGCTGCATACTTTGGGGCAAGCCATTCTGTGACTTTTGACCTTGTTTTCTGTCATTGTATCTGTTAGACAGGACAGAATACTCATTATTGCATTTTCTTTTTACTTGACATTGGAGATGAAATGGACTCTATCTTCTATTTCTAACACTACCTAAGAATCTGAAAACTTGGGAGTTTAGTTAGCTTAGCTTCTACAGTCATCCATGACTCAATCCTCAGGACTCACCTATGGGGGATAGCCTAGATTCAATTAACCTCTGGACATGGCTGCAAGGGGCTTTCTTTACTAGATTAACCAAAGTGAGAGAAAACCACCTAGAATGTGGGCTCCCAACATCAGCCCATATCTAGTGTCTGAGGCAAGAGATTTTGCCTTTTGCCTGCTTGACATCATTCCTCAGCAGGAAGTCTACCTACTCTATTGCTGCCTCTTCCAGCTTCTTAGGCTTCAAGTGTTACATCAGAATCCACCTTCTGTAGCCTTCCAATAGTTGCTGAAGGCCAGTAGCTGTGCAGGAATCTTCAGGCTTTTCATATCAAATTCAGGCTGCTGGAGCATCCAGCTGTGTAGACTATGCAACCACTGGTTCTCAACTTCTCCACTGTGGGAATATCCAGACTGTATTATGTAAACCAATCAAATAAATCTTTAATTATATACTCATTTCATTGCTTATGTTTCTCTAGAAAAATTCTGACTAATACAGCTTACAAGGGAAACAAGAATAGGGAAAGAACCACGGGGAAGGAGTGGGAGACAGAAGTGCCTTAGTTCAAAGAGGAATGGAACACCTGTATGGCCACTAGCCAGAGTAAGAAGGACAGGATACTGTGAGACTTCAAGGAAGTCCTGAGAAAGATATTGCCTTAATGTTGTATGGTTGAGCATCTTTTGGATATATACCTAGGAGTGGTATAGTTGGATCTTGAGGTAGCACTATTCCCAATTTTTCTGAAAAAGTGCCAGGTTGATTTCCAAAGTGGTTGTAGAAGGTTACATTCCCACCAGCAATGGAAGAGGGTTCCTTTTTCTCCACAACCTCTCCAGCATGTGTTGTCCCTTGAGTTTTTGATCTTAGCCATTCTGATGGATGTAAGGTGAAATGTCAGAGTTGTTTCGATTTGCATTTCGCTGATGACTAAGAAAGCTGAACATTTCTTTAAGTGTTTCTCTGTCATTCAATATTCCTCTGTTGAGAATTCTCCGTTTACTTCTGTACCCCATTTTTAATTGGATTATTTGGTTTGTTGGTTTTTAACTTCTTGAGTTCCTTTGCTCAACTTTTTCATAGCAGCTTTATTTGTAATAGCCAGAACCTGGAAACAACCCAGATGTCCCTCAGGTGAGGAATGGATACAGAAATTGTGGTACATTTACACAATGGAATACTACTCAGAAAATAAAAACAAGGAAATCATGCAATTTGCTGGCAAATGGTGGGAACTAGAAAAGATCATCCTGAGTGACATATCCCAGAAGCAGAAAGACACACATGGTATATACTCACTTATAAGTGGATATTAACCATATAATATAGGATAAACATACTAAAATCAAGAATAATTATTCAACGTGCCAAGAAGCAGGAACACATGACCCATAACCAGAAAGAAAGGGTGAATCAATTTAAAAAAATGTCTCAGAAGTGAGTCAGATGATGTAACTAAGAGAATGGGTTTAAGTCGGTACTGTAACTGTATTTTAGTGTGCAAGAAGTTGAAGGAAGCATGTTTATTGCAGGAAGTAAATTGATAATAGAAAATATTCAAAGCAATTGTGTAGCTATGCAGCATACTTTATGTAAAACAATTATCCTATGAGAGATGAGGTGAACAAAATGCTGTGAGGAACAGGTACATGGATATAAGTCTTGCATTAATGGCAGAAAGTACTATTTGATGTGTTGACAAATTGTGGTGAGTCAGACATGTAATGCAAATTCTAAAACAAACACTAAAATCCTCTAAATTAGGTGCCCTGAGGTGTCTTGAGAAATGGCTTCACAGTTGAGGGCACTGTCTGATCCTCCAGAGGACCTGGGTTTGATTCCCAGCATCCACATGATGGCTCACAACCATCTGTAACAGTACCAAAGGGTTTAACACCTTTTTCTGCTGTCCTTGGAGACCAAGCATGGCACCCACATGATACACAGACATATACGCAGGCAAAGTACTCATAAATATGCAGTACATTTTTTAAAAAAATTAAAAAGAAGTACAGTTAGTATACCAACAAAAGAGCTAAAATGAACAGCAAAAAATAACTCAATTCAAAAGTAGAAAAAAAAGAGCAAATAACACTTGGGAAACAAAGCAAGATGACTTATGAAATCAGCCATTTAGCCATATTAAACACAGAGAGTCCAAATATACTTATTAAAATATACATGTAATCATTTTGGAAAAATTAATTTACTGACATCTAGACTGATAGAAGAAATAAAGACATAGAGAAAGTGAGAGGAAGATATTTAAAAACTTAAAAAGAACTATCTAGCTATAACATTCATGGAGCCCAAGGGACCCAAAGCCATCACACATTGGAGATAACTTCACATCCATGCTATTGCCAATTAGTCAGAGACGTGGACTCAAGGTAAGTATCCATGAGTGGGTGAACGGATAAAGAAAGTGCAATACACTGTACATAAGATAGTATTATTTAGCCACGAAGAAAACAATGCCATGTGATTCTCAGGAGAACAGACGGTACTGGAGATTTTCATGTTAAGTGATATAAACCAGACTGAGAGAGACAAATATTGTATGATTCTCTTGTGTGTGGGATATAGACTAAATAACCCCCACCACCCAAAGTAGAAAAAAGACCATTTAGGAAGAAGAAAGGCCTAATAGAAGAGAGGCGTCAATATAATCACAATACATTATGTGCATGCAAGAAAATGCCATTAGGAAACTTTATTTTGAGCAATTACTATACATATATTAATAAATAAGATTCTATAGATATTTAAAGGATGGCTGTCTTCCTGTGTCCATCACTTTTAAGGACATTTGTCTCTGGACTCAGACCCCACCTGTATAATTCAGGAGGAGGGACCCATTTTCAGATTTAGTTAATAAAGTCGATATGATGAGGTCTGAGTTAGAGGTAACAAGACATTTTTTTGTTCAGCACGGTCTGACCCAGTGCAGTTATATGCAGTATTGTTCCATTTGTGCAGAATTCTAGATTAAGGCACATTAATAATGAGAGGTGACTCTAGAGGACCAGGTAGTGGGTGGCAGGGGTTGATGATATGGGGACATAGGCATATTGAGGGAAAATTAAAAAAACAAGTTTTTATCTTGATAGATTTACTGCTATTTGTTTACAGTTGCCAGACTCCCCTAATTAGATTAAATTTGTTTTAGGTCATCAGTACTTTGTTTTACATAACTGAAAACAAGCAGATTTTGAGTAAAATACAAAAAAGGCCTTGTTATGGAAACAAGCTGGGCCGCACCCCTTCTTCCTATGACCCCCACTTATACAGAGAGATGCTAAGCGGGGGAGAGACCAGCGGGAGAGGGGCCTAATGGTTGGTGAGAGAGTGTTACTGTGTTTTTTTATTTATCATATGCTTAACACATTTTCATCACAGTAATTTATTTACCTGCTACTTAATTTACTTACTCTTTCCCTGTGCGTGTGTGTGTGTGTGTGCGTGTGCGCAGGCACATGCTTGTACAACACAAAATGAATCCTGATTGCTCCCATTTATATGCTGCCTTCTCTGCACCCGGAGTCCCATGCATGCGTGACAGTGCAGGAGAGCAGAGCCCAGCACTACTGCCAGGAACCACAGGCCAGTGCTGAGAAAGAGCTCGGGCAACTGGCATTTTCAATTGCGTCCTTCTGCATATTTAGCTTTGAGGTTCAAGCTGATAGAGTGTGGTAGAGTGTGGCCTAGGAACTCAGTCCAAAGGGAACAAGAAGGTTCGGCATTGAGAAAGTCAATGTGACTGCAGCGTGGAAGCGTGGAACAGTGCGAAGCGGGAGCGAAGTGCAAGAGTGGGTGAAGGCCAAGTCCAGGGCAGTGGGGAGCCATCCAAAACTGTAGCCAGAGGAGGAAAGTTGGAAAAATCTAGGGAATTTGCCGAGAATAGAGGCTGGGGAAGAGTGTTCAGGCACCTCTCCATCACGCTAAAGGAAGAAATATATTGTGTTTCTCTCCTTGCCCTAGAACCAAAGGGGCTAGGATTACAGGCCTGCACTAATAGATTCGGCTCTGAAATTTCTAATTATTAAACAAAACAAGAACAAGGACCCAGTTTTATTACTATAAAAAAACCCCAGTTGTTATCAGTTGCAAAGTTGAATATGATTATGAAAGACAAACATATGCTTTTTTATATTGTCATATGCATGCATGTATAGATGTACACAGATGTAGCGGACCGTCCACTCACAGCCCCTTCTGAGGGACTCAGCTCCTCAGCTCCCCAGAGATCACCCATCTTTGAACCTAGTGATGCTGCCTCTGTAGGTACAGCTGATGAGGCCTGGACAGCAAAAGCAGCAAGTGTGGTAGGAGCCTTAGGAAAGGGTGAGTAACGGCGATGGTGATGATCTTTGATACTTCTCTATAGGCTATTTTTAAATGTTCTTTTATTTACAAATGATCCAGTTTTAATATTAATTAAAGAAAATGTCTTATTTTTAAGAATTTCTATGCCCAGAATGTTTCTGTCTTTGCACACTTTCCAGTTCGTCATGTTTATTTGTCTCTAATAGTAGTGTGTGCATATGCACATTTGTATGTGTGTATGTGTGTGTGCATTTCAGTGTGTCCTGCTGTATAGTAAACCCAGAGTACTTCACCTAAGTACACTCTAGCCATATGGTAGTACCCTAGGTCCTTTTTATGCCTACAGCATTAATTATCTCAAATTTCATTTATAATTTTGTTTACTTGAGTTTTTTTTTAAATAATCTAGAATTTGGTCTGTGTATTTTCTTTTCAAAACAGCCAAGTTTTCATTTTATTGATTCCTTTATCCCATCTAGTTAATTCTGTCCCAATATATGTTTCTTTTTTATTTTTGCTTACTAAAGGCTTGATTGATTTTCTTTGACTGGATCCTTCGGTATATCTATGGCTCATCTGTGAAAACCCCAAATTAAAAAAAAAACAACTCTTCTAACAGTGCATGAAGGGAACAGTGAAGCTGACGTTTGCGTTATTTCTGCTTTAAAATATTCAGATCCTGAGATTTCACCTTACACCTGTCAGAATGGCTAAGATCAAAAACTCAAGTGACAACACATGCTGGAGAGGTTGTGGAGAAAGGGGAACTCTCCTCCATTGCTGGTGGGAATGCAAACTTGCACAACCACTCTGGAGATCAATATGGCACTTTCTTAGACAATTAGGAATAGTGATTCCTCAAGACCCAGCTATAATACTCCTAGGCATATATCCAAAAGATGCTCAAGTACACAACAAGGACATTTGCTCACCTATGTTTGTAGCTGCTTTATTTGTAATAGCCAGAACCTGGAAACAACCCAGATGTCCCTCTCAGTTGAGGAATGGATACAGAAATTGTGGTACTTTTACACAATGGAATACTACTCAGCAATTAAAAAGGAGGAAATCATGAAGTTCGCAGGCAAATGGTGGGACCTGGAAATGATCATCCTGAGTGAGGTATCCCCAAAGCAGAAAGAAACATATGGTATATACTCACTTATATAGACCTATAGGATAGGAAAGTCATGCTGAAATCTGTATACCCAGGGAAGATAAACAAGAAGGAAGACCCAGGTTGGGATGATCAATGCTCGCTTAGATGGACAAATGGGATGGACATTGAATGTGGGAGAAAATAAGCAGCAGGACAGGAGCCTACCAAAGAGGGCCTCTGAAAGACTCTACATAGCAATGTATCAAAGCAGATATTAAGACTCACAACCAAGCCTTCCGCAGAGGACAGGGAATAATATGAAAATAGGGGGAGTTAGTAAGACTTGGTGAGGAACAAGAGCTCCACAAAGACCAAATAGATCAGGGCACAGGGGTCTTTTATGAGACATTCTCCAACCAAGGACCATATATGGATATAACCTAGAACCCCTGCTCAGATATGGCCCATGGTAGCTCAGTATCCAACTGGGTACCCTAGTAAGGGGAACAGGAACTATTTCTGTCATGAACTCACTGGCTGACTCTTCGACTCCCCTCCCCCACCCAAGAGGAACAGCCTAGCTAGATCCCAGAAGAGGACATTGCAGCCAGCCCTGAAGAAACATTATAATCTAGGGTTGGATGGAATGGGGGGAGGTCCTTCCCTATCAGTGGACTTGGAAAGGGGCAGGAAGGAGTTGAGGGAGGGATGGGGAGAGTGGGAGGGAATGAGGGAGGGGCTACGACTGGGATACAAAGTACATAACCTGTGATTAATATAAAAATAAATAAATTACGTTTTAAAAATATCCAGACTATGGAATAATTATTTCAATGGCTTTCCAGTGAAAACCAGTATGCGCCAGGATTAATGAAGATTAGGTGATTACACTATCAGCTGATAATACAAGTCATGACCTATCGTATTTTTCTTATATGGCCTTCAGTTATATTTTTGAACATTTTGAAATACATCATATGAACAAATTGAGGTATAAAGGATGTCATAATACTAAGTAAACGCAAGAGTGCCTCTTTGTGAAGGTTAAAAACATGACACTGACTTTTAAACAATGTTTGTTTTGTTTCTTTTTCTGGCAGCGTGTCTGACCCTGACATTTTTAAGATCTACCTTGTTAAAGTGATTTTTACGGAACTGCTTTTGTTTCTTAGTTTCTCCGTTAACACAGCTATCACCCAAAAAATTGAGATCTCTTGTATTATTTGCTCCTCAAGCCTTACAGCACAATCCCGAGCCCTGTTAATCTGCTCTTCACCTTCTATGCTGGCCTGACTCCCTCTTTGTGTAACCCTCCACACTAATTGCTCTTCATGCCATTCTTTGCTCCAAGCTGCCCTCTCCTCAGCTCTCCTGGAGGGAACCCATGGCTGAACCCCCTACTAACTTCTCCTCCCCTAGTTGGCTGTTAAGTCCATCCCTGTTCTCTCCCCTGGTCAGCAATTCACTGTAAGCTGCTTTATTGGCATTTCAGGGGACAATTGGGGAGCAGTGTTTACACAACATGGAAACAGAAGATTCTCAGAACAAGGATTGTAACCAAATGGGGGTGGGGTACAGACATCAGTATTTGAATTACACGCTAACTTTATGCACACACCACCTGCTGCCTGCAGGAGCAGATCTGTTCCTATCTGTTTTACTGGAAGGCACTACTGTTCTAGGCTTTGCCCAAGTTATTTCCTTTCATTGAAAATGTGCCAAATAATTTAGAACACATATATTGGTATATCTACTATATGAAAAATATATTGATGTACACAAATACACACATTTATGCATATATATTGCTAAATATTATAAAATTAGTCTATTTTATATGCTCCAAAACTTGAACCAGATTTCACATATTCTTTCATGATCTTGTTTTATTTTTTTTCATCTGCATAGTGTGTTTTGATATTCATCCTTGTTGAACTGTTTGTTCCATTGTTATCCCACTGTATACAGTGACTCGGATTTACTTGTTACGGGTGGGTATTTAGGAGCGCTTTGTATTTATGAACAGTTTGTTGCCTTGATCTTAGTCCATGTGTACATGCATGTCTACAGACCATTCATCCTTGAGTGGAGTGGCTCCGTCATAGGCCAGGTCTCCATATAACCAGAGGGTAGTCCAACATTATTTTAAAATCAGTTTTATCAGGTCGTGAGTGAGTTTACATCACCTCATAAATCTCTCAGTACTAGATATAACCTGTTTCCTAGTATTTTTTTTCCAATTAAGGTGAAATACTACCTTACAGTGATATGAGTTTTCATTTCTCTGCTAAGAATGTGAATAATGACCTTTTTCTTTTTGTGTAAAGCACTCCGTCTGCTTCGGTGCAGGGCTATCACTTGGCTTTCTTTGGTGCACAGATGGTTGTGTTCTTTCTTATTGATCCACTGAAAATCTAAATTAGTTTTATGCTGACAAGGAAGCTTCCACGTAACTTTCTAAAGCACTTGGTTTATTGGTTTTTATTTTAATTTTTTATATTTTAGGTAGCACTTGATTGTCTGAATATTTAAAATTTTAATACAGTCAAATTTACTGATATTCTCACTATAATTTGGATTTTTACTTTATAATAAATCCTTTCTTACTCTGAAGTAAAGATATATTTTCTATAATTATAGTTGGTCATAATTTTTCATATCATGCTTAAAATTCACTTCAAACCAGTTTTATATGTTTTTCCTCAACTGTTCACTGCTATTGTAATCATAATATTTTTTTACAAGTGGATCTATAAATGACAATTATATTTTTTTATAAATAGTTTCTATTTTTACCTGTGAATGCTTCTGCTCTCTCTGGTTCAGTCAACTTTCTTAACAGTCTATTCACCAATTACCCATAGTCATAGTTGCAGAATTTAGGACATGAATGCTACTAGACAGAGTTATATTAGGAGAATTAGGTCAGAATCAGAAAGACAAATATTTTTTTCATTTGTATAGCGGAGATTTTATATTGTATATATACATACATACATATATAAGTACATTATATATCTATGTATATAATCATGCATGTATATATGACATTTCCAAAGACCCAAAGCTTCCTCGGGGAACAAAAGGGACTAAAGGCAGGGAGTAAGAAGGAGCATCATGTACTTGTATAAAAATGTCCCTGTGAAATCCTGTGTCAGTGAAGGTGCTTGCTGCAAAACCTGACAACTTAAGTTTGATCTATAGGATCTGCATAATGGAAGGAAGGATTAGACCACTTGTAAATAGTTGTCCCCTGGGGCTACACGAGGGTACCTTGAGATGTGCATGCACACACACAATACAAACACACACATAATAACTAAATGTAATAAAGTTTTCAAAAATTAATCTACCAAGATATGGAGGGGGGCTGGAGAGACGGCTGGGTGGTTGCTCTAGCAGAGGACACAGGTTCATTTTCTGGTACCCACATGTTGGCTCGTAACCGTCTGTAACTGCAACTCCAGTAATCCAAGAAACACACATGTCCATACACTCACATTAAGGAAAAATATTTACACAATAAAGTTAAGAACCTTAAAAATTAATCTAAAAACCTAAAATGTTTTCATGATTGGAAGATGAGTGTTGTCTTCTCTGATGGTTCGCATTTCCTCCACATACACTTTGGGCATGGGTAAGCTTCAAGAAATAATACATTGGGATTAGGTGTAATGACCACTATTTAATTTAGGGTGTTTGGTAAGTTCATGGTATTGCATTTTCTTTGTAATATCAGGTCATAGTAACTTTTCATTTGTTTACCAGTTTTTGTCTTTTTTTAAGAGGTTGGCACAGAGTTGTATGGCTAGGGAGGTAGGGAGATTTGGTAGGAGTTGGTGTTGAATATGTTTAAAATATATTGTATGAAATTCTCAAAGAACTAATAAATTATTTTAAAAGATTAAAATATACCTAAAATCACAAAAGATTTTTCCAACATTTTCATTGCTGCTTCTGTTATGAGTGTACCTGCTTACATTATGTTTATCAGTTTATTATTTGTAATATGATTCATGTGCCAATTTTGTATCTTTACTGTTTTAGTAGACAAAAAAACCCCTGAACATCAAAGGTCCAATAGTTTAAACTACTCAAAATTTCCAAGAAAATGTCTTATTACAGACAAAGTAATTTTTATTGTCCTTGATATTATCTTTTAATGTCATTACAACATTCTAGTTTAGTGCATTTCTAGAGAGACTATGAAATAATGCTGGCCATCCTATGTCTTATTATGACAGAATTGTTGCTATATATTCAAAGTATAAATAATCTTATATGATGACTTTAAAAACTATACTGAAATACATTTGTTATTTTCCTCTGCCCTGGAAAAATATTAATTAAAACAGCTTAGATATAGTATAATGCATAGTTTTGTTAGAGTCATTCTTTTTTGTTTTCATTTTTTTCTTTTTAAAAAATTTATCACACTGTATTCACTTTGGATCCTGGCTGTAGCCCCTTCCTTAGTCCTTTCCCAATACCACCTCCTCCTTCTTCTCCTCCCATGCCCCTCCCCCAGTCCACTGATGGGGGGAGTCATCTTCCCCTTCCATCTGATCCTTTTCTATCAGGTCTCATCAGGACTGGCTGTATTGTCTTCCTCTATGGCCTGGTAAGGCTGCTTCCCCTTCAGAGGAAGGTGATCAAAGAGCCAACCACTGAATTCATGTCAGAGGCAGTCCCTGTTCCCCTTATTAGGATACCCACTTGGATACTGAGCTACAAGGCTACATCTGTGCAGGGGTTCTAGGTTATCTCCATGCATGGTCCTTGGTTGGAGTATCAGTTTCAGAAAAGACCCCTGGGACCAGATGTTTTGGGTCTGCTTTCCTTGTGGAGCTCCTGTCCCCTCCAGGACTTACTACCTCCTCCTTCTTTCATAAGATTCCCTGCACTCTGTCCAAAGTTTGGCTATGTGTCTCAGCATCTGCTTTAATACTCTGCTGGGTAGAGTCTTTCAGAGGCCCTCTGTGGCAGGCTCCTGTTTTCTCCCTCTTCCGATGTCTATCCCATTTGCCTTTCTGAGTGAGGATTGATCGTCTTACCCAGGGTCCTCCTTCTTGCTCAGCTTCTTTAGGTATACAGATTTTTGTTTGATTATCCTATATTATATGTCTAATATCCACTTATAAGTGAGTATATACCATGTGTCACTTGAGTTTTTGATCTTAGCCATTCTGACAGGTATAAGATTAAATGTTAAGAGTCATTCTTAATGACACCATAATAGCATCATTGTAATAACTGCTTGGTTTCCAGGTAAAGACAATGTTTTAGGCGAATGTGGATCCTGCATGAGCTGTGGTTGAGCCAGAGTAAGCAGGCTTCTAGGGATGGGTACTTGAAGGTTATAACCCACTTCCTACCTTTTTCTCTTCTTCCTTATCTGCCATGAATGGCCACCATTATAATCTCCTGTGTTTAGGAGCTGAACTTCTGGCCATGCCCTTCCTTCTTGGATGAGCTGATTCTCTGAAATTATGAGCCGAAACACCAAACCAAATCAAACCAAACCAAAACATTTCTATGTTAAGTTGCTTCTGCCAGGTGTTGTGGTCAAGGTGATGCAGATGTATTCAGATGTAGACAGCACCCCCCCAGCATAGAACAGAAGATGTGAGAGGGTCTTGTCTTGACATAGGTATTAAAAGAAACACTTTCCATTATTAATTATTAACATGTTGCTTATTGTGTGTGTTTTTAAAAATAAAATAGATACCTTTTAACTGGTTTGTTTGTTTCAGTTTGCCTAATGTTTCTCTAATAAAATAACATAGACTGGGTGTTTAAATGTTATAAGTTGATTTTTCTTTCCATTCTGGAGGCTGAGAGATTAATGGTGATTTCCTGGAAGCTTTCCTGTGCGTGTCTAAATTGTAAACTCTCTTGAGGATGGCAGTTACACGGGAGAAGGAGACATTCTAAAGACCACATTTTAACCTAGTCAGCCCTTTGGAAGCATTATTTCCCACATAGTTTACCCCAACAGCACAGGTTAATAATACATCAGATGAGATTTTTGAGGCTTATTGATTGAAGAGAGAGGTATGCAAGTGTGAGCAGGAGTAAGCTATGAACCCAATAAAACCTGTTTTCACTTCCCTAGACCTGCTACCACTGCACCCTGGAGAGCAGGGACTGCAGTTAGAGCTGCCTGCTAGACAGAAGCTGCTTTCACACACTCTGAGCTATGAGACCCTGCAGGGAGCAAACAGCCTGGCCAACCTCTCCTCCAACCCTCAAGTCTCTGTTCACACTGACCAAGTACAGAATTCAGTAGAAGCCCCAAGCAGTCCTGTCCTTTGGCCTTGACATCCAGAGTCCAGATCAAGGCAGAGACTGGCAGCAAGAAAAAGAAATAATGAGCTATCTCTCCCCCAGTTCCCCAGTGTTCTGACAGGCTGTAAGGGGATGGATTTCCAATCTGCACAGGAAAAGCCTGCATCTGTTGAAAAACAAGCACGTTTTCTATTTACCAATGGATCAGGAATAATTGTTTTATGAGGTAAATCCAATGGATGCACAAATTATTACCTTTAATATTTACTGTCTGTTTCAGTGCAACATTCTTTGCTTAAGTTTTCCATCTTTATTCATTAAATTAGACTTATAATTCTCTTTCTTGTATGACTCTTGATCGAGTGTGAAGTTAGGTTAGCTTAATAAAATAATTTTGATAATTTTTTGTCTTTTTCTCCATATGTCATTGGTAAACATCTTATACAGGTTGCTCATTTTCAGTGATAGGATTTGGTAAGGAAGATCAGTGGCCCTAGTAATTTTGAGAGTTTACTTACTGATTCAAGTTTTAAAGGTTATAAAAATGTTTCTTTTCATTTTATTTTTATTTTTTACTTATTACAATTTATTTTGTAATAAATGAAAAATAGACCCCTCCCTTATCCTCTCCCAATCCCTCCCTCCCTCCCTCTTTTCCTCCCATGCCCCTTCTCCAGTCCATTGATAGGGGAGGTCCTCCTCCCCTTTCATCTGACCCTAGCCTATCAGGTCTCATCAGGACTGGCTGCATTGTCTTCCTCTGTGGCCTGGTAAGGCTGTACCCCCCCCCCCCAGGGAGGAGGTGTTCAAAGAGCCAGCCACTGAGTTCATTTCAGAGACAGTCCCTGTTCCCATTACTAGGGAACCCACTTGGACACTGAGCTTCCATGGGCTACATCTGAGCAGGGGTTCTAGGTGATCTCTATGCATGGTCCTTGGTTAGAATATCAGTCTCAGAGAAGACCCCTGGGCCCAGAGTTCTGTTGCCCTCCTTGTGGAGCTCCAGACCCCTCTATGTCCTTTTATCTCCCCTTATTTCATAAGAATCCCTGTACTCAGTGGAAAGTTTGGCTATGAGTCTCAGCATCTGCTTTGATACCCTACTAGTACAGTCTTTCAGAGGCCCTCTGTAGCAGGCTCCTGTCTTATTCCTTGTTCCTCCCTCTTCTGATGTCTATCCCATTTGCCTTTCTGAATGAGGATTGAGTGTCTTACCCAGGATCCTCTTTTTTGCTTAGCTTTTTTAGGTGTACAGATTTTAGTATGTTTATCCTATATTATATGTCTAATATCCACTTACAAGTGAGTATATACCATGTGTGTCCTTCTGCCTCTGGGATATCTTACTCAGGATGATCTTTTCTAGTTCCCACCATAAAAATGTTTCATTTAAAGTAGTACAATTCTACATAAATCAGACTTTTGGAAGAGTCACCTGATTTTGTTGATCTTACTGTATCTATTCCCCCAGCCAATCTGCATCATTACTAATTTTCCCATTTACCTCTAATTTTTTTTTCAGATAGAGACCATTGAAAGATCCTCATTTGTGGGTGTCAGAATGCAGTTGATACTTGAAATATCTCCTTTTGTGAGCACAAGAACCCAGCTGTTACATCTACAAAACAACACATACACCTAGGGCTCAGGGAACATCATGAAAGCAGTAAAATGATAAGAGCCAAAGGACCAACAGGACTGCTGCGAGACAGCCTCCCCCATTTTTGTTTTTGTTCTGTTTTATTTGCATTAAAATTGTCAGTAAGATGTTTCCAAGTTACTAATTCTGAGACTTCATTCTAGCATCAGGTTACAAATGTGTCTTTAAGTGCAGCTCCTATTTAATGAACACATTTTAATGTGTGATGCATTAAAAATAACTTTGTTCCAATTTGCATTTAAATTCCACTATGCACTCTTTTCTGTCAATTGAATGGAACTGTATTTTATTTACATTTTTATTTAATTGGGTTGATTTTTAATTTTTAACTTTTTGGGAATTTCACACCTGTGCACACTGTGTTCACACCATTTCCATTCCCCTCTGTCTCCCAGCCCAGCTCTTTCTCTGTACACCCCCCCAGCCTATTTATAATTTATGACATCTTTTAGAAAAAACTTTATTATCTATTCTATATACATAACATACGGAGTGCAATTAGTGTTGCCTGTATATGTATGTGTTTATAGCTGACCACTTACAATTGGATGACCTGGAGTGTCGTCCCTGGAGTGAGGCCTCTGTACCTCAGCAGCCATTGATTGCCTGATGCACTTCTCCAAGTCAGAACACACAAAGTTTTCTCCATCCACACTGGCATATCAACTGGTGTAGGCATTCAGATTTTGTGCAGGTAGCCATAATAGTGAGATTTCATTGCTGTAGCATCCCAAGCCTGTCTAGAAGACATGATTTATTGCATGCAAATCCTAGTCTTCTGGTTCTTACAGTCTTTCTGGTTCCTCTTCCATGATGTCCCTGAGCCTTAGATTATAGGGATTGTATTGTAGAAATATCAGGGATTACATATTGGGATTAGGTGCCTCAGTTTGTGTTTGTCACAAAAAGAAGCGTCTTTGATGAGGGGGGAGAGCCGCACTCGTTTGTGAGTAGAGAGAGAGAAATATTTAGAATATACTTGGAAGTGTTAGTGCTTTAGAAAATTAGCAACAGTGTGTTCTCCTCTAGGATCTGTGACCTCTCTAGCCACATGTCTACATGTTTACAGCAGCAGGCATACGTTCTCTCTTACTGAGTGGATCTTAAGTCCAATAAGACAAGTGTTGGTTATTCCAGTGATGTTAGTGCTATTATTCTACCAGTGAGATATCTCAGTTAGATGGTCATTATCATGTTTCACAGGTTTTACATTGGGTAGGAGAAACACTTATCTCGTCTTCGGCAGCATATAATCTTGCAATACTAGAAGAGCTACTCTGCTGGGAGGGCTTCCATGTTAATACCAGCTCAATTCCTCCAAGTCCTGTGTCTTAACCACGTAGTGTCTTACCTAAAGTTCTGAGAGGCAGCCAACGAAAATCACAATATTTTGTACTGGTTTTTTTTTTGGAGGGGGGGGTCCCCTGGTCCTCTTATGGCAAACAACTGGAAGGGAGGTATCTCTTTGGCTGGTCCTTGGTGCTTCAGTTAGACAGTCGGTCTTAGCTACTTTTTGTTGCTGTTATGAGACACTATGACTAAGGTGTCTTATGAAAGGAAGCATCTAACTGGGAGCTTCATTTCCGTTTGAGTGAGTCCATGATCATCATAGCTAGGAACATGGTGGCAAGCAGGTAGGCATGACTCTGGAACACAACTAAGTACGAGCTTGTATTCATTTCCACCAAGTAGGGCCCAAGTATTGAAATACACCAGCCAGTGGGGGTCCTTTGCATTCAGACCACAAGACAGCCCATGGCTTCTGGTGAGCATTAACACCCGGTGCAGGCTAACTCCATTTAAAGTATGATTATATGTAACTGCACACGCATGCATTTAAAAAAATATGTGTAAAACAATTTCCCAATTTCTTCAGACATCCTTATTGTGATTTATTTGTCCTCTATCCTTTTCCCTTTTTATTTTCCTCTCCCCTGCAAAAGAATTCCCCTCTCCATTTTTCTCCTCTCTCCCTTCAAGTTTCTCTCTAAATCTTCTTCCCCCTCTCACCACAGCCCTTTGCTACTTTCCAGACTTCTTTGGTACTCCAAACACTCAAGGCTAAGGAACCAGAGCCAGGAGACAGAAATCAGAGAATGGGTTTGTTTTTCTGGGTCAGGGTTACCTTTCCAAGTATAGTGTCCAGTTCTGTTTATTTGCTGTTTTTTTTTAATTTGAATAGAATTTCACTGTTTGTATACGACACATTTTCATTATCCGTTCATCATTTGATCGATATCTAGGCTGCTTCTATTTTCTACCTATTGTGAACAGAAAGGCAGTAAAGCATGACTAAAGTGTTTCAGTGTTGTAGAGTATCTAGTATTTGGCTTATATGCCAAGGAGTGCTGTATTGGGTCATATGGAAGATAGTGTTTAGCTTTGATTGATTTCCATAGTGACTGCACTATGATCTCACCCACAGTGAATGATTTCCCTCCACTGTATCCTTGCCCGCTGCTTTTGCTGTCTGCTGTATTCCTATGTCAGTCATTCGAACTGGGCTAAGGTAAAATCTCACGTGCATTTCCCTGATTTCTAAGGGCGATGAACACTGTTTCACTTTTTCTTTGAAGATACTCTGTTTGATTCATAGCACATTTTTAAAAAATTGTGTCATTTGTCATTTACTGATGTTTCGATTCCTCCCCCTCTTCCACAAATATACATTTTCCTTTGTTACCTTTAAAAAGTTGTGTCTGTGTTAGTGATGTGTGTATAGATGTCTGTGAGGGTAGGCATGTGACACAGACCTTTGAGAGGGGTCCTTTTTACTGGCTGCTCCATATGCCAGCCTAGCAGAAACAAACTGACTCAGCATTCCATCTCACTGCAACACGAGGCTTACACATGGATTCTGATTTTTTTTTTTTTAAGTTAAAAGATCATACCTTATTTTACCTGGGCATTTTCTGTAGAAGTCTGACAAGAAGGTACATATCTGTCATTAACTATTCTGTTATGCCATTTGCCATTTTCTGCTTTATTTTTTTACTAATTATTTATGAAATGGTAATTAGTAATACAATTGAAATATCCTTTTTTAATTGGTCACTGGGCATAGTCTTACAAAAACTGTCATGATGTTTCTGGGTTCTGAGAATTTCAGCATAGGTCCTATGACTGTGTGGTAAGTATTCTACCCACTGACCCCTCCCTCCAGCCCCTAGACACTTGAACGTTACATTGTACCTATACTCAATACACAATATATACTTGTTTTTAAATGTCCTTATGTAACACAATAGTAAGTTCAATTAATCAAAAATAAAATCAGAATTTGGTTTTTTAAAGTAATTTATATATTTTTATATTGGTTATATACTTTGTATTCTGGCCATAGCTCCCTCCCTCATTCCCCTCACTCTCCCCATCCCTCACTCATCTTCTCCCTGCCCCCCTCCAAGTCCACTGATAGGGGAGGACCTCCCCCACCTTCCATCTGACCCTACCTTATCATGTCTCTTCAGGGCCGGCTGCAATGTCCTCTTCTGGGATCTAGCTAGGCTGCTCCTCCCTGGGAGGGGGGAGGTAGTCGACAAGCCAGCCATTGAGTTCATGACAGAAATAGTCCCTGTTCCCCTTACTAGGGTACCCAGTTGGGTACTGAGTTACCATGGGCCACATCTGAGCGGGGGTTCTAGGTTATATACATACATGGTCCTTGGTTGGAGAAACAGTCTCATAGAAGACCCCTGTGCCCTGATCTCTTTGGTCTTTATGGAGCTCTTGTCCTCACCAAGTCTTACTAACTCCCCCTTTTTTCAAATGATTCCCTGCACTCTGCCAAAGGCTTGGTTGTGAGTGTTAATATCTGCTTTGATACATTGCTAGTTAGAGTCAGAGGCCCTCTGTGATAGGCTCCCATCCTGATGCTTGTTTTCTCCTACATTCAATGTCAATCCCATTTGTCCATCTAAGCGAGCATTGATCATCCCACCCTGGGTCTTCCTTCTTGCTTATCTTCCCTAGGTGTGTAGATTTCAGCATGTCCATCCATCCTATAGGTCTATATAAGTGAGTATATACCAAGTGTTTCTTTCTGCTTTTGGGATACCTCACTCAGGATGATTATTTCCAGGTCCCACCATTTAACTGAAAATTTCATGATTTCCTTGTTTTTAATTGCTGAGTAGTATTCCATTGTTTAAAAGTACCACAATTTCTGTATCCATTCCTCAACTGAGGGACATCTGGGTTGTTTCCAGGTTCTGGCTATTTCGAATAAAACTTCTACAAACGTGGTTGAGCAAATGTTCTTGTTGTGTATTTGAGCATCTTTTGGATAAATAGCTGCATCTTGAGGAATCACTATTCCTAATTGTCTAAGAAAACTTCAAAATTGATTTCCAGAGTGGTTGTACAAGTTTACATTTCCACCAATAATGGAGGAGGGTTCCCCTTTCTTCACAACCTCTCCAGCATGTGTTGTCACTTGAGTTCTTGAACTTAGCCATTCTGGTGGGTGTAAGGTGAAATCTCAGGGTCTCATGTATCTCCCTGATGGCTAAGGATGTTGAGCATTTCTTAAGTGTTTTTCTGCCATTCTATAATTCTCTACAGAGAGTTCTCTTTTTAACTCCATACCCCATTTTATATATATATATATATATATATTTATAATTTATTTATTTTTATATCAATCACAGGTTAGGTACTTTGCATCCCAGGCATAACCTCCTCCCTGATTCCCTCCCACCCTTCCACTCCCTCCCTCATCTCCCTCCTCCCCGCCCCCTCCAAGTCCACCAACAGGGGAGGACCTCCTTCCCTTCCATCCAACCCCAGCTTATCCTGTCTCCTCAGGGCTGGCTGCAAAGTCCTCCCCTGGGATCTAGCCAGTCTGTCACTCCCCTGCTTATATGGGGGAGGGTCAAAGAGTCAGCCATCAAGATCATGACTGAAACAGTCCCTGTTTTCCTGATTAGGGTCTTCAGCCCTACACCAAGTTATCATGGGCCCCATCCGTGCGGGGGTTCC
>CM053743.1:54812758-54873477 GCA_028658305.1 Pachyuromys duprasi | reverse complement strand
GGGGAATGGAAATGGTATAATTATATCTTAATCTCAAAAATAGAACAAATTTGAAAATCATATCAATGAAAAATTCAGTAAAATTGACTTTTTTTTATTGAATTGTAATTCAATTGCCTTTTGAGCAGTAAATGTAATACCTAAGTTTTAAAAAATTGTCAAAGAAAGCTTATGCCGTTTCATGTGATCATTTTTCTGTTTTCAACACATTTAAGAGCAAGGCATAGTCTCCCATTTTGGCCCTTTCAATCTGTAGTTTAAGCATTTCAGTTGAGATTTTTGAATAATTTAGTCTTTATTGAATTTTTTCATTGATGCGATTTTAAAATTCTTCCATTTTTGAGATTATGATATAATTATACCATTTCCTCTCCCAATTTCTTCTTTCTAAGCCCTCCCATATACCATGCCCCTTCTCCCTTTCAAATTCTGGATTTCTTTTTGATTAATTGTTGTGACATGCTGAATTTTTGTAACCTTGCATAATGAATATGTTAATATTGGCTTGGGATCATCCACATATTTAAGATGTAGCTATATGTTTACACATTCCTCTCTCTTTCGCAATATAGAGTTTACACTTGCTTAAAGTGTTTTTTAAATTTCCTCTCATTGTCTGTTGACCAGGAATGCCTTTGGTGTATGGCTGTACCAAAAATGCTTTTATTCCTCCCTCATTTCTAAGAGTAAGATTTGTTGAGTGTCTATTTTTCACTTTATGAGCATTTTCCTCACCAGAACATGCATGTGTATACGTAATACATGTTACACCTGTGATTCCACATATCATATCACATGCATCACATACATTTTATCTTACTGCAATTGAACAGGCGAACAATGCTTCTCTCTGTCAGTGAGTTGCTGGTTATCCTTGCTGTGATGACCTCTTTCCTAGAGAGCCTGCAGATTTGTGGCAGTGCGTGCTGAACTGTATTTAAGTGCATATATTCTGCTTGCAATTCAGTTTACAGGCTATGGAGATTATTCAATTATTCGTGTACATTCTGTGAATACTCACCTGGTACCTCTGTTCTGTGTAGGCCACCAGGCTCAAATAGAAATGCAATGTCTCCATGGCTTGGCAGAACCCTCTAGGATAAAGTTTTCTCTGTCACATGTACTCATTCACCAGGAGTACTGCTTTCACTTTTTTTGTGTGTATAAGAGATTTTTAAAAAACCCTAATTTTAGAATAGCCCAGTAAGTAATTTAAAACCATGTTTTAACTTTTTATTAGCATTTAGTTGTTTTATTGAGAAGGCTAGTCATTGTTATACTTTTGAAGAAGCATATCTACAATAACATTAAGGTGTTTAGGGTAGACTTTGTCATAAATTATTTTAATTCATAACTATAATGACCCATTAATTAAATCAAGAAGAAGCAGGTACATCAAAGTTGAAATAAAACTTAGCAAGGAATATAAAAATGATCATAAGATCTTCAATTTTATTTCAAGATGATGTTGAGCATATAATTATATTCATTTCACTAACTAGTATACCAACATATAAGTCTTTTTAATATTTTAAAAACATTTATGCTAAAAGAGAAACATTATGACAAGTAAATATGATTTAATTTTATTAAACAGTATTTAATAAATATGCATTCCATTAAAGGAGAAATGGTTGAACAGCTTTTAGTCTTTTGAAATAAGCTGTTCACATAACAGTAAGAGAGTTGGTATATTTTGTAAAACAAATTTTTTTCTATTTCCCCCTTCTTGCATAAAGAAAGACCTGAAAGGGACAGGAGTTCCACAAGATGAACAACAGAACCAAAAAATCTGGGCACAAGGGTCTTTTGTGAGACTGATACTCCAACTAAGGACCATGCATGGAGATAACCTAGAACCCCTGCACAGATGTAGCCCATGACAGCTCAGTGTTCAAGAGCGTTCCCTAATAATAGGAACAGGGACTGTCTCTGACATGAACTCAGTGGCTGAGTCTTGATCGCCTTCCCCTGAGGGGGGAACAGCCTTACCAGGTCACAGAGGAAGACAATGCATCCAGTCCTGAGGAGACCTGATAGACTAGGGTCAGATGGAAAGGGAAGAGGACCTCCCCTATCAGTGGACTTGGAGAGGGGCATGAGAGGAGATGAGGGAGGGAGGGTGGGATTGAGAGAAAATGAGGAAGGAAGCTACAGCTTGGATACAAAATGAATGAACTGTAATTAATAAAAATAAAATAAAAATTTAAAAATTTATTGAATTTTTAATTTTTATATTACAGTTTATTCACTTTTTATCCCAGCTGTAGCACCCTCCCCCATTCTCTCCTAATCCCACCCTCCCTCTTTCTTCTCCTATGCCCCTTACCCAGTCTACTGATAAGGGAGGTCCTCCTCCCCTTCCACCTGACCCTGGTCTATCAGGTCTTATCAGGACTGGCTGTATTGTCTTCCTCTGTGGCCTGGCATGGCTGCACCCCCATCAGGGGCAAGTGGTCAAAGAGCCAGCCACTGGGTTCATGTCAGAGAGAGCCCCTGTTCCCCTTACTAGGGAACCCACTTGGATACTGAGAAATTTAACTCAAGGTTATGGTAGATTTTGTTCTCAGTCTCAACAGTATAAAATTAAAAATGGAAATCTTCACTGTTATAATTGATATTCAAACTAAAAACATTTCTTTGAAAAAATTTGTGAATAAAGCATGCATTTTTCTAAATGGGTACGAAGTATCAACAAAGTCATGCACATTTGTAGTCAGTGAAGATATCATTTTAATGTCCTTATATTATATAAAAATGTCCTTATATTATAAAACAATTAGTTAGAATTCAGATTTTAAGTCAGTAATATCTTTATTTATTTATGATGCATAATTTTCATTGCAATCAGACAATGGAATTCAGTATTTCTGATCAGCTGGTTGCAGAACCTGAGACTTGAAGACTCTTGCTTGTGACTCTGAGCATCTGGCCTGAGGACTTCTCACTCTGGGATTTCGCCACCAGTGGCCCTGAAGCTTGGCAGCTTTTGCAGTCTCTGACTTCTGACAACACAGGCAGCAACAGCAGATAGCAGTAAGCGGCAGTGTGTGGGCATTTTCTGTAGCTCTGGCACTCAATCCTTTCCTGGGTTCTTTCACTGTCCTTGTTATCTGCTGTCTTTGTTCCCCGTCATTTCTTCCATGGCTGAAATGTCGCCGTTGCTCCTTATACAATGGCTCCTGCAGTCTCTGCTGTAATTGCCACCATGGCTGCCATTATTCTGCCATCCCTTGTTCACGTGACCAACCTAATCTTCTCTACTAATGACAGATACAGGGCGAACAAGAAGGGGCCATTCACTACATATTATTTGTTCCAAAGTTTCAAAACTGAGGGCAACCGAGAATGGCATCTCCTGCTGCCTGAAAAGGTGAGGTAAGCTTGCTGCCCACACAGTCAGTAAGGGGTGTGGCAAATGTTATCTCCACCAATCACGTGCCTTTATGCAGATGAGGGATGATGTTTACATAAGTCCAGCGTAGAAATGAAAGTGCGTATTTTGCACCAATACCAGTTTTTTTCTTGGACCTCCCTCTTGAGACTGGGTAAATATGGCTGTTGATTTACTTAGAATTCACTGAGTCTTATAATTGGGGGGAGGGGGAATTTAAAAAAGACCTGATATATATTTTTATTAGCTGTGGCTGCTACAGTGCCCTATGAATCCAGAGTTATGGTTTAACAGGAAGCATCAATGGTCAGTATTCCAAGCATCCTCTCCTATAGGATCAAGGATACAACTCAGCAGCTAGCAGCGCATAGCAGCTGTATGGAACTGTGTCCTGCTCTACTTTCCTGTCCCACCTGTCAGATGAGGTGAAACTCAGGCTAGATCCAGAGTCAGCCATTCTTGTCTTCCTTAATTGTGCTGTATACAAAAAAAGCCCCACAGCTTTAAATAAGCTCAAATGTACTTTACCTTTTGTTAGTAGAAAAGAGTAAAATGCTTTTTAAAACAATACAATTTATGCAAAATAGGGCCTAGAGTAAAGAAAAAAAAAGGGGGGGAAGCAGGCTTGCTTGCAGGCTGCATTGCTTGCAGTGTTGAAGAATGTACCATTTCAAAAAAAAAAGGAGAGGCTTTTCTTTCTTTTGTTTAATTAAATTTTTATTTTTATATTAATTACAGTTTATTCACTTTGTATCCCAGCTGTAGCTCCCTCCTTCCTCCCCTCCCAATCCCACTCTCCCTCCCTCATCTTCTCCCATGCGCCTCTCCAAGTCCACAGATAGGGGAGGTCCTCCTCCCCTTCCATCTGACCCTAGCTTATCAGGTCTCATAACTGGCTGCATTGTCTTCCTCTATGGCCTGGTAAGGCTCTTCCTCCCTCAGGGGGAGGTGATCAAGAGTCAGCCACTGAGTTCATGTCAGAGACAGTCTCTGTTCTCCTTACTAAGGAACACACTTACATACTAAGCTGCCAAGGGCAACCCCTACATACAACAGGGGTTCTAGGTTATATCCATGAATGGTCCTTGGGTGGAATATCGGTCTCAGAAAAGACCCAGATATTTTGATTTTGTTGCTATGCTTGTGGAGCTCCTGTCCTCTCCAAGTCTTACTATCTGCCCCTTCTTTCCTAAGTACAATAACTTTGGGAATCATTTTGGCACTTTCTCAGACAATTAGGAATAGTGCTTCCTCAAGATCCAGCTATACCACTGCTAGGCATATATCCAAAATATGCTCAAGTACACAACAAGGACATTTGTTCAACCATGTTCATAGCAGCTTTATTCCATAATAGCCAGAATCTGAAAACAACCCACATGTTCTTCAACAGAGGAATGGATACAGAAATTGCGGTACATTTACACAATGGGATACTACTCAGCAATTAAAAACCAGGAAATCATGAAATTTGCAGGCAAATGGTGGGAACTAGAAAAGATCATACTGAGTAAGGAATCCCAGAAACAGAAAGACACACATGGTATATACCCCCTTATAAGTGGATACTAGACATATAATATGGGATAAACCTATACATATCTGTACACCTAAAGAAACCAAGCAAGAAGGAGGACCCTGGGTAAGATGCTCAATCCTCACTCAGAGAGGCAAATAGGACAGACTTTGGAAGAAGGAGAAAACAGGAATCAGGACAGGAGCCTACCACAGAGGACCTCTGAAATACTCTACCCAGCATTGTATAAAAGCAGATAATGAGACTAATAAACAAACTTTGGGCAGCATGCAGAGCCTTTTCTTTGGGAATGCTGGGACTTCACATGAAAATGGGAAGCTGTTCTCTCCACTGGGGAGATAATTGCCTTTCTAAGCCAGAGGGCTGCTTAGGATGAGCTCCAAAGGGCAGAGAATGGTGCAAGCATATTTTCTATCCAAGCAATGGCACACGGTAGTGGCTGCTTCCAGGTCTCTGTCAATGATACAAATTTGCTGAAACTTCACTCTGTTGAGTACATGCAGCCCGATAAAGCTACACACCTGAACTTCTGTGAAGATGAGCCATGGTTCCTTAGGGCATCCTGATCTCTTCTTCAAAGATCCAGTTTGTCCTTTCACAGAGCAGAGTGGGAAAAGCTAATTTCCCTCCTTACAAAAAGCTTACTATTTAGTTTTATTCTGTATTATTTATCCTCTTGAATTAGGTAAGGATACAGTGTATTTTGTGCTAATGAGAGATGCAGTTTTAGGACACTTTCCAGTGACTGTTTAGTTACTGCAATGAGAAGATGCACTATAACATGTCTCAAGTGGGTATAGCTTGAGACTAAGTGGTGAGACTATCTCATGCATGGGGACTGGTTTTTAACCCCCTTTAATTCAACGTGTCTCCCATTATGTTTTCAGCCACTTTAACTGGAATTTTAAAAGGTTAATGGTTTGAACTACACTTTAAAACTTTCTCAATGATATCATCAACAAAGATCTCCATATGAGGCTCAACACAGAACATCTAAGTGCCAGCCTTAAGTGTTTTCATTAGCTCAGAAAAGGAAGCAAATGTGTAAGTTAAACAGGCTGCATGCTACTCTAGCCATGTTGTGAGCTCAGGTGTCAGAATGGTTGGAAATGTAATAATAATTACATATTATTTTATATCTTATAACAGCCATACATAAAATAAAATAATCGCAGCAATTTTAATGATACATCTTACATATTGCAAATATCGTGTGAATGTCTAATTAACAGTGCTTGTATTCAAGCTACTACTGAAATAAATTATAATTTTGGTTTTTGCTTGTTCTAAGTTTTCAGATTCCTCCTATGCCACATTCCAACTCTGACTAGCCCACACCACTTTTAAATATTCAGTAGACACACGTGGCACAGTCTAAACCCTGACCTCAAGATCTCTCACAGTAGTTTCAAAGGTCTTTAATGATCTGGATTTCCTTTCTAATCTGCTCCAAGAGTGCAAGTCTGTCCCTCCCCTGTAGTTTTCTGCTCAAATGGTAGTAAAGCATACTGAATTTAGGGAACTATGAACTACAGCTTATTTCATAACCCTAATATTTTTAGCTGAAAACTATCAAATGTTTACAGTCATTGGTCAGGGGACATTTCCACAGTGTTCATTGCAGATCTGTGGATTTTGCAAACATTGGGCTTCTTATCTAGCTTGACAACCTCGCTTGACTGGGCCAAGGGGTTAGACTTCCACAGTGCCAGCAAAGCAGTTTTCACTTTCTTCTAGGAGACACTACTTTACTACTTTTGTAAATCTGTCAGTTTGACCTGCCTTATCTTGATTTCCTACTTTTGGGGTGGAACTGTTGGCCGCATCTCTCCTCAACTCTGATTCTTGGCTTCCTGGGTGAGATTCTTAGAACTTTGAGTCAGGCTCTGGCCAACTTCCATACAGCCTATTTAGATCATGCAAGTTATTCCCGTTTGGTATAATACAGGAGTCAAATAGAGTGGTTGTTGAGTTTTAATAGCCTGAAAACCTTCAAGATGGGCTCATAGCAGCTTAAACATGATAGACTTTAGCCTCTTTGCTGTGGAAGACCCAAAGGTAGAAGGCTCAGCCAAGGAACAGTGCTTTGCCTTCAGGAGTTTTGTCAGGAATGTTTTTTTGCTGCCCTGCCATTCCCAAGGTGTTGTCCTTTCTCATATGGCCTGGAAGTCTCTGTCTTGTGCTCTGTACGGCTGCCTACAGATATAGCATGCATAACAACTTTCAGATGTTACTGATCATCAGTCTTTTCTTCAAGAAGTTCTTGAAGAGATACATAATTGTTATTAGAAGTGGTTTCTTATGACCCTTTCAGTAAGAATGAGTGAGGTGTGGAAAGACTGTGATTAATGGTAGAGACTTTAGTTTGACACAAGAAAGCTCTTCTTGACTTTTAAACAGCACTGTATTGTCTTAAAATATTTTTTCTTGTTGCTTTATAACTCTGTCCACTAGCCACATTTGTCTTGTAGCTTTGGTCTTTCTGAGTTATACTTCTCAATAGTGACCGATCATTTTATTTTGCTACAGTCAGTGGTTCTTACATATCACCTATTATTACCATTACCACCAGTCTGGTGAGAATAGAGGTGGGTTGTCAGGTGCAGCTTAGTAAACAATGAAGAAGCACATGGATGCGAATGTGAGCAGTTGACAGAAAACTTTCAATATCAGAAGAGACGGCTGCAATAGTCTCCACTGAATTAGGGCATTCACCTCTTCTTCTTCTTCTTCTTCTTCTTCTTCTTCTTCTTCTTCTTCTTCTTCTTCTTCTTCTTCTTCTTCATGATGTGACCAAATATCTGACAAGCGATTTATGGAGGGAAGGTTTATTCTGGTTCACAGTTTGGCAGAGAATGCATGGCAGCCAAAGTCTTCCTCAGTCATCAAAGAGAGAGAGTACCAACGCAGGTACTCAGTTTGTTTTGTCCTTTTTATTCAGCCTCAGAATGCAGTTTGTGGGATGATGCTGTCCACATCCAGAGAGTGTCTTCCCTTCTCAGTTAGACCTCCCTGGAAACACCCCCACCACCCTAGCTAGGAACGTATTCTGTGTTGAGAAAGAAGTTTGACCATCACAGGTTGCTAATTCTTTGTGAAGAGGGGAGAACTCTCCAACAGATCTCTTCAGAATGAATGTTCTATATTGTGTTACTTTCTTCCTTCAGCATTCTCTAGGCTGCATTTCTGCCATCTCACAGTGAAGTGATACATTGGGGGCAGGAATGAACATTGTTCTTCTAGATGCAGGGATCACACATGTACTCCTCTGCTCCATCTCAGATTGGGTTCTGTACACCTGTATCTCTCAGGAAGCTCTATTTCCTCTCCTGCAGTAGCTGGCAGTTGCCATGGCACTGCTGGACTGTCTCCGCTTTAGTCTAGATTGATTCTCCAGCAGTGTCAGAGATAACAATGGACTTCGTGGCTGTTGCCCGGAAACTGACCCTTCAAATCAGCTCTTCTTTCTTGATCTAATGAGTTGGAATGATGCCCAAAGGCATCTTCCCTCAGTGTGTGTGTGTGTGTGTGTGTGTGTGTGCACGTGCGCGCGTGTGTGTTTTCTCAGTTTCTCCCTGAATCACTTTTAGTGAGCCTGGTTGCCTTTAGAATGAAAACTATTCTGCACTTCTGCTGATCATCTAGCTGTCCAACAATCGGGTCTTCTGATAACAAAACAGCCAAAAATCACAGTTGTGAAGCAGGGGCTTTTGATGGAGCTGACTGAATGGCTCCATTTGTAAAGAGGCTGTCTCCTTTGTATTATTTAACCTCTTACTCAGAAAGCAGAACCTATTGTCACCCTGTGGTCCCTGAGATGGGATGTAGCCCTCTGGGTTAGAAAGGCTCCATGTAATATTTTACTGTGGAATACATTTTGGGCATCAGCTTTCCCCAGATAGACTGGAAATGTATCTTTTGGCATCATATATTAACCTTGGATACTTTAAAAATATTTTTACCATTGTTATTTAGATATTATTTAGGGTAATAGTGAATATGTCAATTCATTTAGAATTTTTTTTTTGCTTTAGACTGAGCATCTTTTCTATCTGAATAACTATTTTTTGTTGTTGTTGTTGTTGTTCACTTCCATGAAAAAGGGAAGATTTCAAGTACAATTCTGGAATATATATGAGGGTTGTTAGGTTATAACAAAGCAAGTGAAGCTCCCAGGCTAGTAAACTATAAATTCAAACAGTAACAGAAACTGTTAGGATATTTAAATAATCCACTCAGCAGGTCAGGTCATCATGTTGGTCATTCTTAAAGAACATGCTGCCCTGAGAATGATACCAGTACTGAAATTTAGCATTTAAATTAATCTAATTCTGATGACTTGAACAGACAACAGTATTTATGGCTGCATAAAGAGAAAACATAAGTCATTCAGGCACCATGCTTCCTTTTTTAAATTGTTAGAACATCAAAGGATGGTTTGGAACTCTTTCTTCAATTAGGAAATTATTTATATTGTTATCAATGATTCCAAATACCTTCCTGACAACTATGTCACCACTAAACAAAGTGTAAATTAGGGCTGAGGAATACAGTTTTGTTGGCATGATGTGTGCCCCAAGTCTTGTGTGCACATGTCTTGTATTAAATACCCAGACCACATAAAGCCAAATATGGTAGTGCATGCCTGTAACACAAGCATACAAGTATCTGTAGGTAGGACAATCTAAAGTTCAGTGCTGTCCTAGGTTACAGGAGTCCTTGTCTAAATAAGTAACTACATAGCAAAAAATCAGTGTGAGGACTTTTGCATTCAATGTTCTGTAAATCTAAGCTGATCCACAGAGCAAGTTGGGGGCCAGTTAGTGCTACATAGTGATACTCTGTCTCTGTAGACCAGGGTAGCCTGGAACTCACAGAGATACACCTGCCTCTGCTTCTCAAGTGATGGGGTTAAGGTTATGCTCCACAACCTTGGATTTCTAATTTTCTGCTTTCCACTGTTTTGTGTACTATTAAATTGAGAGCAGGGTAAGAAAGCCGAAACTTTGTGGTGCTCATCAAGAGAATGGACTAACCTCTTATCAGAGCACTTTTCCTAGTCTTAGCAGGAAGTGTATAAAATACCCAAATTGGGTCAGTTGAACATGTAATCAACTAAAATACTCTAGCTGAGGCAAGCATGCAGGCAAGTATTTGGATACCTGAATCTGAACTGTCTGGATTAAGCCTCATACTATTATTCATGGAAAATACTACATTAAGAAAGATGTTGGAAGACTATCAACTGCTGACTCTTATATGTGGATCTTAGTTTACAGTGTGTGTGGTCTGGTGTGTGTGTGCACGTGTGTTTAAGTGGGTTAAATGTGGGATAGAAAGAAGATCATAGGAGTAGATAAAGAGAAGTATTGAGCAGAGGGCCTGGTCAATAAAACACATGAAGTATCAAGCAAAAAGGAATTTATAGGGGGTTGAAGGGTAAAAATGGAGGGTGAAGAGTAAGAAGAAAAGAAAGGGTGACTAATGAAAAACACATTTTGCTCGAAAATGTCATAATAAACTGTAATACAATTTATGCTAATTAAAAGGTTTAAAATCCTGTGCTATTATAAGATGAGCTTATTATGTGCACAGAGGAATTTTGTGCATTATATATGTGTGTGTGTGTGTCTTATAGATTGGGACAGAGAAAGCATGGGTAAGACACACGTGCATCGAGAAATAATAGTCAATACATGCTTTTTATTTTCCCTGGGAACTGACTTTATTTCTGAAACAGGGACTGGAAATTACTGTTCTCTATAAAACAACATAATGAAATAGGGCTATCAAGATAAACAACTGATAAATTTACTTTTCTATGAGTTTGTATGGGTTTCTACCATTAGGATCATAGCTGTTTTCCAATGATCCAGTAAAACTTGAGGGCTGCCTTTCTCCCTAGATTGCCCTTAATAGGTAAAAGTGATGATTAAACTCTAAATTCCTCAGGACCTTGCTGAATATGATGAGTAAATTACGTATGACATAAATTTATTTGTACTGTGGTGCTTTGAATGAAAATGGCTCCAGAGGTGCATAGGGAGGTACATTATTTGAAAGGATTAGGACATGTGGCCTTGTTGGAGTAGGTGTGATTTTGTTAGAGGAAGTGTGTCACTGGGGGTGGGCTTGGGGCTTTTAAATGCACAAGCCAAGCCCAGTGGCTTACTCTTCTTCCTGCTGCCTGAGGAGCCAGATGTAGAACTCTCAATTACCTTTCCATCATTAAGTCTGCTTGCCTGCCGCCATGCTTGCAGCCATGATGATAATGGACTAAACCTCTGAAACATAATCAGGCCCAATTAAATGTTTTCCTTTGTAAAGGCGATATGGTCATGATGTCTCATCACAGAAGTAGAACACTGCTAAGACACATACCTTGTGTATGTAATGCTTTTTAAGGGCGTGAATACAGACCCCTTTGAAAGCAAGAAATCTGTTCATAAAGGGACTGAAATCCACTAATGATTAATTAGTAAGTTTGGGGCCTCACATAACTATTGAAGTATCATATCTATGTGTTTTCTTTCATAACAAAAAGTCCCATGGGCACCGTTTAAAATATTGAATTATACACGCAAGATAAGAGCCTGGAAGTGTGAAGGCACACATCACTGATATATATATACATATATATATATATATATGTATATATATATCAGTGATTTTACAATGAGGGACTTTCTTCTGGGAAACCTCAAAAACAAACAAATAAACAAACACAAATCCCTTTTGTCATGCATTGCAAGCTTACTTTTTAGTGTCCTTTTGAGCAACTATACAGTGCTACAGGATTTCTTAGTGGTTGAGAAAAGGAAACATTCTTTGGCTAAAAATCAATGTATTTTCCATAACAGAGAGCTAATAAATGGCCCAAGAAACAGAAATCTAATAACCACTGAGGGATGTGCAGTAATAAATTCATACTTCTCAGGGACATGGATTGGAGAGGAGCCATTTCAGCAGCAATATCCATGTACATACCCTGGTTCAGCACTGGCCAGATTTTTGTAACTCTCAAACCCTCAATAGAACCTGAAAGGTCTGTTTAAGGTCACACACAGAAACATCTCCTTCAGAAGCCACAGAAAAGGCCCCATGCTGGCAACCACTTAAATCAATTTCCAACATTAGGTGGATATTGCATAATCAACAAAGCTTGTGGGCTCAAATAAGAGATTGCAAGATATAATCACATACCACTTAGCTTCCAGGGACAGAATTTGTAGCTTTGAGGCTCCTCTAGGCCAAAAGGCCAAATGTAGTTTTTCATGAGACCCCTACAAGGCAGCCTGGTTTAAATTATGGTCATATGTGCGATAGTGTTTCAGTTGATGATGGATTGTGTGGTGGTTTAAAGAATTGTCTCCATATGCTCATGTTTGAATTTTTACTCTCCTGTTAGTGGAACTGTTTGGGAAGGACTAGGATGTATGACCGTGTTGGAGGAGGTACACCCCTGGTGTCAGGCTTTGAGGTTTCAAAAGATCCACACACTTCCCATTGTGCTTTCTGCCTCCTGCTTGTGAGATGTGAGCTCTTAGAACTTGCTCCTGCTTGGCTGTGTACCACCAAATCTTCACTATGCCATCATGGACTCTAATTCTTTGAAGGAATAAGCCCAGCTAAATTCTTTTATGCATTGTCTAAGTGATGGCATCTTATCACAGCAATAGAAAGATTGCATTAAGATTACATGTACCATAGTGGCATTTCAGTACAGGCAAAGTGTTTCTACAGTAGAGTACATCATCTAATTGCAAGCATACTCATGCTAGTTTTACAACAGAATTGCCCAATGATGCATTTCACAGGACATATCTACTATGTCCACTGTTAAGTGACATAGAATTATAATTAAAACAAGCCAAATAAAATGTTTAGTTCTTCAGAAGTCACTAATCACATTGCAGAAGCTCAAACACCACTTTTGGAGATCAGGTGTCATGGCATTTTAAATACTTCCAGTATTTAAAAGTCTGGGATGGGTTTGTCATAATCTTGAGGCCAGCCTGGTCTACATAGAACATTCAAGGTAAGTCTGTGTTACAGAGTGAGAAAGCTTAACTTGGTAAACAAACAAGGAAGAAAACATACAGACAAACAGCATGGTGTATGGTTAGCTGCTTCTTCAGGAAAATATTATACAGTAAGACATGGAGGAGCATACCGTATACTTATTATCACACATAATTTGATTGGCAACATCTGTCAGCCTCCTTTCATTACCACATGGTGTCTGAGCACATTCATCATTAAAAATGTATGTACTTAGAGTTAAATTGTCATCATTAGTACATAACTCTTGGACAATTAAATCTATTGGGCCCTGAGTTTGCATTAGTGAAATTGCCATGGGACTTAACTCTCTGAGGACCAAGTTATGGAAGACTGATGAAGGCAGCTGTTGAGAAGGCTCAGCAGGGAAAGGTACTGGCCGCCAAATCTGATGACTTAAGTTGGATCAACAAAGCCCACTTGGTGGAAGGGGCACACAGACCCCCACAGGTTGCTTTTTCATCTCCACACATATGTGTCCACATATATGCACACTGTGTCATGAGCATGCTCTTACACAAGGACACTAAATATATAATAAATAAATAAATGTAAACTATAGCACTGAAAAAATAAACCCAGCAGCCAACTAAGTTTCTCTATACCACAAAGGAGATTCAAAGTGAGTAAAGGTGTAGGGAAAACAGTATAAAATGACTTGGTATAAAATTGTAGTCTGCTGTGGAAATAAGCTTTAAAGAATTGAAGGTTGGTGGGCTATGCCGTCAGTGGCCTTGATTTAGAGAACTTAAGAGATGCTAATGCACACAGGCAGTGCTTTGCTTTTTTTCATTTGTCACAGTTTATTCTGTTTTTGCACATGGAGTTCATTAATACATACTGAACATCTCCCTTCTTGTTTTAGGTGCTGATGTGTTAGCTGAGATTTATTGCTTCCTTCCATTGTTGACTGGCTCTTCTGGCAAAAAGAAAACTGTAAATAAAGAAGTATGTGTTGCACAAGTTTCATAATTCGTTATGATTATTAGTATTTTTCTACTTGCAGTTTCTTAGATTGCCAATTAAGCATTACAAGTATAATATATAGTGTAATTTTATGAAATATATGAGTTGTGGAATGGCTAAATTAAGCTAATTAGTGAACACTTTACCTCATATAGTTGTGGTTAGTGGTATATTTAGTTAACAAATGAAAGAAGACAATATTTTTATTTTATATCTTCACATTAATGAAATAAGCATGTATTTTCATTACAGAATTATTTCACAAAGTCATAAGAAGGTATTTCAGCAATAATAATTTACTTAATCCCAGATGAGATTTTCGTTTTAGTGAAAAGCTTGGAATCATATAAACACACAGAAAACCTCCCAGAGTAGATCCCCATCATTATACCCTGGACACCAACTGCTCTGACTGTTGATGTAGGAAATTTGGTTCGTTGAGTAGGATATTACATGCTAAAATACAACTCAGAGGATTAAAAATATAACGCAGGGCTATGCTTTGCTTATGCGATATCTTCAGGCAGTGGGAACCTGGAATCGCCAGCATGTTAGCAAAATATTTTCAAAAAGAGGAGCAGATTTCTTTTTAACCACAAAATCCTTCTTGAGTGTCAGTTTACTTAAGGAGTAGCTGAGGATTTACCAAGGGAGCCATGACAATAAGAGAGTCATGCTCAAACAGTGTTTGCCTCCTGGATAATATGAACGCTGGTACTGAAAATGATTCAGGCACCGTTATTCCAGGTATCAACAGTCTGCAGAAAGGGGATGCCGAAATCTCCCTCTATAAAATGGAGCACTGGAGAATTCTTGAAATTGTTGATTTCATTTTCATTTCTGGAAGTGATAGAAAACTTAGAATTCCCTCCCATCTTCTATTTTGATAAAACTCACTCTTAGCATTTTGATAAGATTTATACATGAAAGTCAATACATTAGACGTGTATGTGTGTTGTGGTGTGTACATGAATACGTGAGTGTCTCATTACCACAAAGCTGATCTCTTCAAATAAGAGTAGACGGAGGCTCTTTTCACCATGCATTATTAGACTATGGTCTTATATGTTTTTTTGAATCCTGATGAGACTTGATAGACTAGGATCACATGGAAGGGGAGGAGGACTTTCTCTATCATTGGACTGGGGAAGGGGCATGGGAGAAGAAGAGGGAGGAAGGGTGGGATTCGGAATGGATGAGGGAGGGGGCTACAGCTGGGATACAGAGTGAATAAATTGTAATAAATAAAAAAATTAAAAAAGAAATTTCTGAATTTTGTTTTTAGAATGCACACAAATTTACTCTAGACTATACCCATTTATAGAAATAAATATAAACCTTGAGACATTCAAGACCAGAAAAGTAAACATACTGGTTTATCTACTACTGCATAACCAAGTTCCCCAAAATTTTGTGGCTGAAGGCTATACCAGTTATTATTGTATGGGTAATTACGAACCAGGCTTCACTTGGCACCTCTGTCATGTGGTTACTGTTCAGGATCATTAGTAATGTTGTTACTGGGATTTTAGTCAAATTGTAGCCACTCAGGGCTTGACTAGGCCAGTGGCCTTGCTTACAGCCATTCTCAAGTGGTCATTAATGGAATTCCTCAATTCCTTCTCTTCATACAAGAGACTCCTTATAAAGAAGTCTTACTATTCTATCATAATAATAACCTTTGCACAGAGTATTCAGTCCAAGAGAAAGGGCATGAGGTGGAAGTCACCAGGCTGTTCACGACATTGCCATAGAAATAGCACACCATCACTTTTTGCCTTATTCGCCACATCAGTTGTGTGACTGGTTGTGGTAAATTAAGGTAGAGAGACATATAGTGTGTGATGGTGAGAGTTACTAGGCTCACAATGGAGAATGATTAGACAATAGCAAGCAGCTTAGAGGAAAATGAATTTAGTAGATGTGGGTGGTCTATTTAGCAATGGGAGCCAGAGTTAAGACATTTAGAGTCAGGGCTGGAGACATAGCACAGTGTCAAAGAGAACTTGCTGCTCTTGTTGAGGACTCAGGTTCAGTTCCCAGCACCGCCATTGAGGCACTCACAACTACTATGAACTCCAGTTCCAGAAGGTTTGAATCCACTTCTGGCCTTCATGGGCACCTGCATGCACAGTGCACAGATAAAAATGCAGGCACTCAGATGTGCACATCAAATAAAAAATAAAATCTTAAAAAGAGAAACTCAGAGTCATGTTACATTTTGTTTCACATTATCAATAAACATGATTATGGACTGAAAAATCTCTGTGTACCTAAACTAATAATATGTATTTATCATTACTATGTATACTTCCTAAGAAAAACAATATAAAAATTATTATATTGCTTCTTTTGGCCATAATGTATGGAAAAGACACTGAATAATCTTTTGTTGAGACTATACATGAAGAAGGACTAGGACCTGAATGATTTGGAGTATGCTGGCAATCAGTAATGACCTAATTCAAAGTTTCAGCATTGCTTCACGGTAGGTGACTTTTTCCTTACAGGTCTCAGGAGGCTGATAATAATGCTTCAGTAGCCGTAGGGTTGAGTGGCTTGATTGATTGTATAGCTCTTAGATATTTTTCTGAAAATGTAAGAACGTACACAAAGTCAAATGATATGCTCTTGCTTCATGTGCATAGACCCATTCTCATTAATTTCCATCCTGGATAATTAGGTGGACATCAATTCCAAGCAATAAAAATTATGAAATCAATAAACAGACAACATATATACACAGGCATTGAAGATATGCTAGGATGGTTTGTCTTATACTTTTACCTTTCACTAGAGAGGCAGTTCTCAACCTATGAGTCAAATGACCCTCACACCAGGGTCACCTAAGACCATGGGAAAATACAGCTACTTACATTACAACTCGTAACAGTAGTTAAATTACAGTTATGATGTAGCACCAAGTATAATTTTATGGTTTTTGGTCACCACAATAGGAGGAACTGTGTTAAAGGGTCTCAGTCTTAAGAAGGGTGAGAACAACTCTACTCCAGCATGGACACTCATTTCTTCTTGCCCACATGGCCTGGTTTGAGTCTAGAAAGAGGCTTGGAGTTCCAGACTCATCTTCACTGACTTCTTCCCTGCATGTAAAGTCCAGAATGAATTGTAGAACTGTTGATTGTAGACTATTAGACCAATCCCGAGGTCTACTCCGGCTCTGGTAATTGCCCTTTCCCTGCATGTTTAGACTATGCAAATGGATGCGTATCCTTAGCGTACTGTTGGGAAGTGGAATAGATCGTGCTACTCACTCCAGCTTCGTGTACTTCCCGAGAAGACTAGCCCAGAGCATGGGAAAGTGGCTCGTCTTGTATTTTCTCTGGAACATACTTAACAGCCCAAATATAGTGTCTGTGTGAGTTTGAGGGAGAAAGATGAGCCTGTCATCAGTTGAGCAAGTGGGGGACCGAGGCAAAAAGAACTCGAAAGAGTTTGCCTGCTTCGGCGATGTGGAAATAGTAAAAGAGAATTCTGCTAACTCACTGGATTGGTTTTGACAGTCTGGTAATTTCCTCAGCCATCACGAATTTGTTTGGAAAATCGTCACTTTGGTTATGATTTACTACAGAATTGGCTTCAGGTTGAAACTTCTAAAGTTACAGCGAGATACAAGGGGTGGTTCGGAATATTGACAATGGTCCAGGGGATAAGAAAGGATGAAAGCGTGAGTGACAGAAGGAACTGGAGATCTGCTTTCTGTATTTCTATATTTAGAAAGCCCAGGATGGTGTTGGTTATATTGATTAACATTCAGACTCAACCAATAAGCTTCAGCAGGGAGAAATTTTCATTTTTTTTTTAAAAGAACACTGACTGACATGTCTGAAATATCTGGAAGCAGGAAAGTTTAGGTTACACTTGAGATCTATGTTTTGGATATTTTCTATGTATTTCCCAGCTGCTCTGCCAAACAATACAAAATTTCCATTTTTTTCTTACAACTGTAGAGATAACTGTGGGCAATGGATGGTATCCCAGAGCCTAGATGAAATAACAGCTATTTCATCAGAGTCCTCAGCAGGGTGCTGGGAGACTGCAGCACCTTTGCCTTTGCTGAATGCAATTCAAAGGAAGAGACACTTTCCCCACCCTGAATGTCCTGCTTATTAAAAGCTTTCTCTAGTGACAAGATGCTATCACTGAAGCACTTTTTAATTGTTTTCTCCAAGCAACTTTCAACGTGTAATTAAGCTTCAGCTAACAGGCTGTAGGTTAATTTAAGACAGATGGCTCTCCCATAGCTATGAGAGCGTGCTGTTCTGGTTGTGTCTTGTTCCAGAGCAGATCTGTCTTCTGCTATGGGGATGTAGCCTTTGAGGTGACCCTGGCAGGCCTGTGTGTCCTGGTTTGGAAACACTCCAGCCACCTGTCTAGGTTGAATGATCTCCACATCACAGGCCTGAGTTCACATCTTCAGAGTTCATGTAACACTGGTATTGATTTGAAACCTGGAATTTTATTATGAATTAATAGCAATAGATTTCATCTATCGAAAATACACCAGGGCCTGGTGTATCAAGGTACATTATATCAGCATTGAAATGGAACCCAGCGCAAAGACTATTCCACTCTGGTATGAATTAAAGAAGAATCGGAGAGGGACAGCGCATACCCAAGGTTACCCAGATTTTAGAAGTCAGAGTAAAACTTCTACTTTCAGTTTGAGTCTTGTTTGTTTCCCTTTTCTACTTCCTCAAATGGAGCATATTTATAAGTTATATCCAACTCTTTCAGAGTAAGAAATAGAGGTACAAGGATTTAGTGGCTAAGAGGTGGGAATAAGCATTTCTAATGGGTTGATAAATCTGTCTCATGCTGCAGAGAATACAGTCTGTGGCTGGGAAAAGACAGAAAATGGTAATTACCTGAAGACACAAAAGGATGCCTGCAAGCCAACTTGTTTTCCCACTGCTTCACATGTGTCTGCATTTCTTCAAGGTCAAATTCCTTGGTTTTCTTATTTTCAATCAATCCTCACCTCCACTGTATCCCCACCCCTCACTTTGGCCTCAGTTCACCCCCTCTTTTCGCTTCTCCTCGGTGGTATTTCCCTTCAGTTCTCACATCCTTTTTTGAGTGTGTTTCAGTTTCTTCTCTATTCTAGTGTCAACAATGTTATGATTTAGCTAAAATTTGGAAACACCTGAGCAAATTGTACGATGCCCAAGAGCATGACAAGGACAGCTCCAGGGTGGTTATTTTTCCTCAATTATTTTCCCATTAAAAAAAAATCTTTCTCTTGTTCTGACAAGTTTGATATTTATATTGTGGTCTTTTAGTAAACTCACTTGGTTTTTTCATTTCCCTTGGAATATGCCCCTGTGTTTTCCCTCTCTTCAAATAACAGGAAACGCTGTTTTTCTGAGAGGTCTTTTAGCCCCTGGTTGGGAAAGAGAAAAATGGTGGCCTTAAGGTATTATTTTAAAAATTCACATTGTAGGTCTACAAAACTGTGCTTTATAAAAGTTGGTTTGAAAAATCTGTATACTTTATTGAACACCTCTGCTAGTAGAAAAAATCAATTTGAACCATCCTTTGAAAACTTCAGAGTATATATGCTTATTTTAAAATACATTAAAAAACAGACAAAAAAAGTCCTTGGGAAGGTGTAAAAGATACTGAGAGTGCATTTCATAAAAGGAAATTGAAGTACATAGCATTTCTTAGCTTAAGAAACATCTTTAGATACAAAGTATTGTAGAGAGTATCAAGCATTTGTTATAATTGGGAGAATGGTTTGTCTGTAATCCTAACAACATATGGAATGACAAAGATTTTAAGTGTTCATGAACATTAAGCACCATTACTATATAGGTAAGAATATCATAAATAAAATAAATTTTAAATTTGGGATACATGCAATAAAAACAGAATACAAAATGGTAAAGGACACACTTGAGGATATCTTGTTAAAATATATTGTAGCTTATGCTGTTTTTATCTTCACTATCTGTAATTTGCCGATACCTGTCACTGGAACTGGAATAAACGTTCTCCGTATATTGCTTGAGGCTGTTTTCGATAGGACTTTGTGTACACTGACTACCACAGAGGGAGTTTCAGGTGTAGACCAAAATAGAAACGGCATGGTTTACAACTTTGTTACATTCATTTTCAAAAGCCCTGTAATTGCCTCTTTGAAACAAAACAAAACACATTTTGTCTCTACAAAACAAAACACATATTTACCATTTATTACTCAACTATGTTCACCGCCTTTATTTCTCAATTGCTACTAATATTTTAAATCTGTAACTAGTGCACAGAAAAAATATTTAGGCCACTGAATAGAAAAATAATTGCTTCTGTTTGCTATGAAAGCACTAAAGCTAATGGGAATAGGTTTTATTATTTTTTTCTCCCCAGTAGGCCCAAGTGGAAGTTGAAAAATAAAAATAATTGTACAAAATGAAACTCAAGAGGGGCTTGAAGGAAATGAGGAAACATTTCACTCCATGTGCCCTTACAAGATTGGTGCTGCAGCAGCTGTTAAAGGGACATTTTAATAGAATTGACGCTTAGATATTTCTTAAGTAGAAACAAACGACAGATGTATCTTCTGTGGACCGCAGATGTCTTCTGTGGTCATAGTGATACCATTCATTCGGTGATTTCCATTTGTGATTGATTTTTGGAAGGTCAAATCTCTGCATCAGCATGGAGGAAATGAACGCAGTAGCCACATTCTTTGATTTAGCTCTTCAGTCAATTGGACTATTATGGTAGTGCTGGGCTTTGGCCACAGTTGAAGTTTTATGGAATTTATTTTACTTTTTGTGAATTGCTTAATGTGTATAATAAATTCCACTTCAACAAAATCATTAGCACATTTCTTTCCACTTTAATGAACAAGCCTGCGTATTTTAGTAAAAAGAAATATTTCAGACTTTCATTTGAGAAAGTTCTAGTTGGCCTAGGTGAAGTTCTAGTTGTGTAAACTTGGAGCTGCATTCCTGGTGGAGTTTGCTCCTTGCCTTTCATTTTGAGTTGGATAAGCTAGCTAACCTCTCGGTGTCTCTTTTTCTCATCTGTACTTGCATAGGTCTGAGCAAAAATTCAGTAAGATGCTACTTAGAAAGCAATGGCATAGTAATGGCATAGAGAAGATGCTTAATAAATACCCACCCGAATGGGAAGAAGAGATTAGAAGCAATTGATGTGAAGATGATGTGCAAGGTTTGCTTGCTAGCTTGTTACCATGCCAGGATATAGTTAAAAGGGTGAGTGTGGCTGACAAAAACAATGAACACTGAACAATGTCTAAGGATGAGATGGAACCCTTTCATGGGAACCTCTATTCTTAGTTCTAAAGCTCAGCCGTAGCATGGTTCTGACACATAGTCAAGTGATTTACAAACATCACATAAAAAAAAAAGACGAAAAGGTTTTTTAAAAAAGAAAAAAAAGAATATTCTAAGCCACCAAACCCAACAACTTTAGATGAACCTGGACAATAAGCTCATCTATATCTTTTCACCAAAACTAAGAACATAGAGCTTGTCACATGATGTTCTGATGGTGGATATTTTTCATGCCTTTCAGTGGAAGTGTTCGTATAACCTCCTCTTGAGAGGATTCCTCACCGCCCCCCTCCCTTTATGTTACGGAGAACAGAGGGAATAGGCTTTACTTACCTACTTCTGGGTGATCTCAGCAAGGCAGACTATTCATCTCCTCAGCATTCTTTCCTGGATGGGTACTTAGGGAAAAATGAAAACATCACTGGTGATTATAAAGTCGCTTTCTATTAAAAACACCCCCAGGGCATGTTTTAGATTAAACATAAGGAGATTAAAAAGAGAAGTCTTTATTAGAGCTAGAATTCTAATTAGAAGAAGAAATATTAGCTTTTCTAGCTAACTTAAATATTTGAACACTGCTATCTTTGGCAATAAATTTCACATAATTTTTCTTTTTTCTAACCTGCTAATAGAAGCATCGACTATGTCCATTACTAATAGAATGCAATAACTTTGGAGAAAGTATGTGATAAAATGAGCATATTGCAACAGTTGATAGTAACTCACTTAAATATCCAATTGAAACAAAATTATTTTATTCATACATGCAAAAAGTAGGCAGGTATATACTTAAGATAACTATCTGAGGAAAATGAAATGGTAAATACCTCAGAGGGCTACATAAGCTTGTAGTCATCTACTAGAAGATATTGTTGCAAAAATGGTACATTTTGTAAATTCTAACAAGAACACTTTGATTCAAACAAATGAAGGAAAATCTTTCACCTTCTGGTAACAAATTACTTAGAGACAGAATTTAAAATACAAATAAAAGTCTCCTTGCTGAAAAAAGCATGTAATTTTCCTCCTTAGGTGTGTGGATTGAAAACAGCTGCCAGGTCTTCTTAATTATGGGTCCTCAGAGTCAAAATAGAAATGACGGATTTTCACTTTGATAGTACCATGCTGAGTGTTTATTTAGCAAGTATAGGTAATTATTCCAGTTCTTATTTGAAAATTTCCTTCAAAACTGGTTGCATGTTGTTCATGAAAAATTGTAATGTCAAGACTCAGCATTTCAGGGTTCCCTTCCTGTCCTTATTATTGTTTTTTGTGTGTGTGTGTGTGTGTGTGTGTGTGTGTGTGTGTGAGAGAGAGAGAGAGAGAGAGAGAGAGAGAGAGAGAGAGAGAGAGAGAGAGAGAGAGAGGATATTTTTCAAATTTAAAGAAGTGATTTCTCACCTATTGGTACAAAATTCCATATCCAGAAAAAGCTATGTACTAAATTGTTGATGGAAAATATTTTTTTATATATTTAAAGGCAGAGATCCAAGAGCGAGATGTTCCAGTCATCAACTCAGTGGGTCACTTTTTAAGCTGAAATTTATTATTTCCATCCTTCAGTTCTTTAATGTGAAGCACTACACCCATGGCCATAGTTCTAGAATAAGGCCAGCAATTTACTTCAGGTAGAGGGTAGTGGTGCCTACAGGCCATCTGTTGATCCTTGGGACCAGTTTTCTGACAGACTAAGGGATAAGGTAGGGTTGCAATCTCCAAGACTTGAAGCTATATAAATAACAGCTTTCTAGTTTGACAATATGGCCATCTGGGGACAGTTTCATTTTGCTTATCTTGTTTGAGCATCACAACAGTAATGTAAGCAGGGAGGGAAGACATATTTACCTCCCTTTTAACTGATGAAGAAACTGAGTCTTGGAGATGCTGAATGTCTCAATCAAATAAAATACCAATTGTCCCATGAATACCATGGTCCCATAAAGCACAAAGTTCCTAGTGCAGAATTCTCTACAGAAAGGCCGTTGCTTCTGCTATAACTAGAAATGAGGAGGGAAGAGGGGAGCTTTGTGGGGATTGCCTGAGAAAAATACAGCTCATTTAGTCAATTTGTACTTCATAGAAACAATGTATTTTTTAAAAATTCTCATTAATTGTACTTATTCACTTTGTATCCCCCCATAAACCCCTCTCTCCTCCCCTCCCAATTTCACCTTCCCTCCCTCTTCTCCATGCATGCCCCTCCCCAAGTCCACTGATAGGGAGGTCTTCATTTCCTTCCTTCTGATCCTAGTCTATCAGCTCTCATCAGGAGTAGCTGCATTGTCTTCCTGGTGGCCTGGTAAGGCTGCTCCCCCATCAGGGTGAGGTGATCAAAGAGCAGGCCAATTGGTTCATGTCAGAGGCAGTCCCTCTTCCCATTACTATGGAGCCCATTTGGACACTGAACTGCCATGGGCTACATCTGTGCAGGGCTTCTAGGTTATCTCCATGCATGGTACTTGGCTGGAGTATCAGTCTCAGGAAAGACCCCTGTGCTCATATGTTTTGGTTCTGTTGCAATATATTTTTTAAAGAAAATCTCATCTCATCCTATATTAAGTCTTATTAATTTGAAAGACCAATGTAACTGGGTCTCTGTTTTTGCTTATTAAACCTGACAACCATCTGGCTGGAGAGATGGCTCAGAGGTTAAGAGCACTGGCTTTTCTTCCAAAGTTCTGGAGTTCAATTCCCAGCAACCACATGGTGACTCAGAACCATCTATAATGATATTTGGTGCCTCTTCTGGCACACAGGCCTACATGTAGGCAGAACACTGTATACATAAAAAATAAATAAAGCGTTAAAAAAACAACTTGACAACCATTGCATGTTTCTCTTTCTGATTGGACAGCATTAGTTAAATAGTTGACAATGCTGACCTGTTGTGGCGTAACCCACTGGTTAGAAACTGTGTTCCTTATAAAATAAATTAAAGACCGAACCTTAATGTGATGTCATTGTAATAAGGTCATTACAGTGATGGTCACGTTAAAATAAGATCCCCCGGGTGCATCTTAAAATAATGTTGCTACCTTTAGGAAAAGCAAAAATTGTAACAAGAGTTAGGAATGCACAGGAGGAATATGCAAAGACATAGGGAAGATACAGCTCATGTGAAAACAGTGAATGATAACCCCATGTTCTGGAAACCACCAACAGGAAGAACCCAGGGAAGAATTCTTTCCTGAAATCAGCAGAGAAAGCATAGCTTCACTAACTTCGATATCAGACTTCCAATGTCAGACTTCTAACCCTCAGAACAAAACAACAGGTTTCCAATATCTTAAGCCACATAGTTTGGGGAATTTTTTACAGAAGCCCTTGGACATAAGTATAATAGAAATTACCATAAAATTAATAATTCTTAATCATTATCACAGGATGCCAGATGTCCCCTTGTAATACCACTTGGAAACCCATTTGAATGTTGAAAAGGCTTATGCTGCCTGTTAAGCCATGACATCATGTTAAACCATCATGATTTTATATAACTGCTCCACCCAAGGTCTTTCCAGGGTGTCTGATTCTCTCACCCTTTAAACCCAGATGTGTCTGCCATCCATGTAGCACATCAAAATGTATAAACTATACTTTAACCAGGAAGAATTGGTCTGAATCATAAGTCTGACCAATATTTCACCCCACATTCTAACTAGGTCTAAAATATCTGTTATCTTGAGATGGTTTAGTCAGAGATGTTTAAAAAGTCAAAAAGAAGAAGAAAAGAAAATGTAGTATGAGTCGTGAAGGTACATCCTCTCTGAAGACTCCATTCCACATGGCTTTGCTTAAGCTCTTTCCAGATCAGCCATTCCGAGTTCAAAAGAGATGAGAAAATTGCACTGTGTGGTGCCTCAGTAGCCATGTAATAGTCTATATTAGTCTGCTCACTAAAAGATCACTTCTCCTTTAGCGAACATTAATGAATAAGGTGCATTCTTCTTTGAAGTTAGACAATGGAAGGTACAAGACAGACAAATGAGCCTACCAGGCCCCTGGCCTTCTCCTGACCTCACAGTTCCAGCCTATCAGACACAAGGTACATTCATTAATCTGCTACAGGCAAATCAGTGTTTAAACTGTCTACTGCATTAGTAGTTGCAAAGCTGGTGAGATCTTCCTGAAAAGTGGCAACTCCCTGTTAAAGCATTTAGCTCACCAGAATGGAGTGGGCACTTTTTGCCTAGGCCTGGGTTTGGCATTGACTCTTCCCCTTTTTGGTCTGTGTAGCTTGCTTTGTGTAGCCCTCTGGATCATCTGGATTCAGCACATGTACTCATGGACCTCTACTTTTCCTCTGCCTTGTTCCTTTCTTTCTCTGTTGCATTCTCTGTCTGATAAATTAAGTGACTAGAGCATGATATGTATCTATAGCTCCTAACGATGTGGTCCCCTTGTTTGCTAATGTCGTTTCCTTTCCATCCTGTGAATGGAAGAAGACATGGAATGGGCTGACCGTTTAGCAAAGAGACTGGGATAGTGAATGAATTCCCACTTAAAAGAAGAATATGGAAAAAATATTTCCTTGAGTACACTGTAAGGAAGCAATCAGCTGTGCCCTTCAGAGTGATGCTTGGCTGATGTTTTGACTTTTGAACTATTTACGTCTCCCCCACAAAACTGACATAAAACATGCTTTAAAGAGGGATAAACAATTGACTGGCAAGTCCAGAGCAGTCATGAGGAAATGTTAAGAGTCATGTCTGAACTACAGGGCATAGTTACAATGAAGAATGGCAAGAAAAGAAACACGAACAATTTGATATATATTTGACAGCATTTCATAGAATCACCTTAGAGAACAAGTTTTACTATTTGTTTTTTTTTTTGTCTTTTTAACAAGTGTTTAAAAGACTTTATTTTTAAACACTTGGGCTTTTAGAAAGTGTCTTGGGCTCTCTTCTTTGTCATGTACCTAGCAGGAAAACAGTACTAGCAGGTAGGTTACTCGGATTAGACAACACTGGTCGGAGGGCAGTTCATGATCAAACACTAAGACCTCTAAACTGAGAGACTGATAAACAGAATTAGAATCTGAGCCTGCTCCCCCACGCTTCCACTCATCAGTCACAAGATTCCCCAAAGAAGGGCACAATTATGCCACCACTGTCTTCTCTCTTGGTCATCAATTGTCCCTTAATGAAGAGAAATAAATAGTTGACATAACATTTTTGAATACCCGTAATTTTATATATTTTAAGATTATTCATGTACCTTTTAGAGTCACTGTGATAACTGAGTAAGCTGCTTAGCTGAAAAGCTTATCAAAATTTTTAGTACTTTTTAGCTATTATTTTATTATATAAAATCATGTACAGTGTGGAATATGACAGGAAAATCATTATAAAAACCTGACATGGCAAAAACAAGATTATTGGAAATACTGGTTGATGCACCTCTCCAGGATAAGTTCTAGCTTTCATTATCTGAGCTATTTTGTAATTCTTTAAAATGCAGAGAAATGGAATAATGGAAAATGTTCTGCCTAAAGGGACTTAAGTAGAAATAAACATTACTAATATCCTAAGAGTATTGATCAGTTGTATGTCCTTGAATGCTTTAGCTTGGCATTTGTAATTGTCCATATATATGTCTGAACAGGGATTTCTCTTTGAGTAAGTTATGACATACTTGCTAATTTGCACATTAATATAAACAAAATTCTGTTAAGTGTTGTTTTCATATATGTATATCAATTTTGATTTATATCTTTTCAAATAAGTTCTTTTTAAAATAATGCTTTCCTTTTAAAAAATTATGTATCTTATGTATGAGTGCTCTATCTGCACCAGAAGAGGGGATCAGATCACATTATAGATGGCTGTGGGCCATCATATGGTGACTGGGAATTGAACTCAGGACCTCTTGAAGAACAGAGCAGTGATCTTAACTGCTGAGCCATTTTGGGGGCCCTTAAATAAGTCCTTTAAAAACCCTTCCAGTTCTTACTATAAACTATGGATTGATTGGTAAGCAGCAGGACATTTTAATATTTTTTATTGCTGTTCTAAATATGTTCTTATTACAGTTGTTTGAGTGTATCACTGGCTCATGTGTTTGAACACTTGGTCTTCAGTAGTGGAGATATTTTGGAAGGTTTTGGAATCTTTGGGACTGTAGCCTACCCAGCACACGTGCACTGTTTGGGGAAGCTTGAAAGAGATGCTTACTTCTGGCTTCAGTTCAAGGTCACATCTTCCTGATCCTCCAAGATGTGAGAAATGGCAGCCACAAACTTCTGTTGCCATAAAGAAACCTTTCTTCCAGTCAGCCCTTTGGTAGATTTTGCCCTCTGACAACAATCGGCCAAAATAAGCCTCTCTTCCCTTAATCTGCTTCTGTTATTAGTTATTTTGTACAGGCTAGTGCTGCTGTTCTGATACATCTCCCTTTATAAGTAAATCAAACTTTGTAGATTTGGCAAATTTTAACCTGTTGTAAATTACCGTATTGGTAAAGACAAAGCTGTCCAGTACTTTCTCCCTCCTGGTCTCAAGCCTCCAGATCATATGCCACTATTCACAGGAATAGTTTCTTATAACCAACACTATGACTATGTGTACCAGACATCCCTAAGAGAGTTCAGACAAGAGTGGGTAGAAAGGCTGGGCTATTATGGAACCGTTTTGTGAGCTGCCCAAATTAACAACTGTTTCTTTACTGAGAGGAACTAATGACCAGTGTAGCAATCTTTGAAGGTTGATGCCTTGATGTTTATTTGGTTTTACCATCTATAGTTACTGAGGTAATTAAAATAAGGTAAGTAAACAGCTTATCATATTGCACCTATTTTGTTAGCCACTTCCCTTCACATCACTCCTTACAGAAAAGGCTCTTAAGATTTTTTCATTATTTGAGTTTTTGCATGTTTTGAGGTTTGCATGTTACACAAGCAAACTGAAAAATGATAGTTTATGTCAAAAGAGGAAGATTTTGAAACACTTGCCATCAACTAGTTTTTACAAAGTGGTACCAGAGCTGGTATGCTCCATAAAGTCCTTCACTGAAAATTTAAGATTGAGGCTTCAAAATGTGTGCAGTCCTCTTAAGACCATAATTGTGAAACTGGTAATGTGATTTTTTAAAGTTAAAATCATCTTGTGTTTTAGTTCATTAGAGTAGACTTGAGAAAAATCCTCCAACTAGAAAGCAGATGGGAAGCTGCAAATGGCATGAGGCTGCCAGAGACTTAGGCAGTGGTAATCCTTAAAGATGTTCATTCTGGGGCACCCAATTGTTAGTGACTCCAAACTCCCTATTTCTAGAAACCCAAAGTCACTGATTCATTATCACACAGTTTATACTTTGTATATGCTGGGAAAGAAGTCTGGGAATCCCTGAGATGAACATCTGCAACATGGCGAAGGCTTTGTAGGAACATGGAAAGGTAGCAAAATGATCTGCCCTTAAATAAAGACAAGGCAGGCACAGCATTCCCAGCACTGGATTGAAGTGAAGAGGCCAGAGAATCTTCTGGAAGGAAAAGGAATGTGGGACGTGTCCATTCAAGTTTTCCCTTTTACAGAACACCTTTCTCTGAGGAAATAGTTGTTTGGCAAGTTGAGGTATTATAAGACCAGCAGCCAGAAAACTGAGTCATATTGTTATTACTTAAATATACTTTCTAGTCCTGAAGCTTCAGCTCTGCTTCTAATCTGCCATTAGAGGAACTTAAAAGGCAGCACTGTAGATTTTGTTGTAAGTTAATCCAATAACAATAGGGATATGCATTTATTCAATGCTCCCATCACTTTGTTCCAAAGGTAGTTATTTTCTCCAATTAATAGCTGAGGTTATTGATGCTTTATGAGCTTAAATAATTTGTTCAACAGTCATAACTCTTAAGAAGAAGTAAAACTGGGATTTAAATCATAGTGACCCAACTCCAGACTCCATTGCTTGATCACTAATCTTTAATTTCATTGGACTTGGAAAGATTTAACCACCAGCTTTTGAAAACAATAAAAGTAGTTCTAAAAATTTTCTTTTTAAATTTTAGACACTCACTGGTAAGTCTACAACAAATACAAGAGAAAACTCCTCATGCCTTCTCTAAGTTTTCATTTCTACTTTAATATATACAGAAGCTATAATTTAATGGAAAATGTTCAGAAAGAAACACGGGAGTCTACATTCTTCAACAAAAAAATATCCCAGCACTCAGACTTCTTACCAGCTATAGCTAGCTGTAGCTACTTAATACTAATAGTTAACGTTTTGATTATACACTGAAAATAAGCCATTTTCAAGTTCTTTTTGTATATTAAGCATGTGCAATACACAATTAGGTATTTATAGCATCCCAGTGAAGTTGGCATTCTTATCACAAATCTATGGGAGAAGATTCAAGATACTCAAGTCACAGAGGCCTCACAGAGTCTCTGTACTAGATTAGTGTGATTCCTTTTAGGAATCTTGAACACTATGCATTTTGCAGTAAAAGTGCAATCAGTAATAGTTTTCTCAGTCAAATTCTATGTACAATGCTTGTGTCTGTGTATAACTCAGCATCAGCCATGAATTTTCCCATATCAGCATTTTATTTAAAGCAACATCACTATAAGGAAGATAGAACTGCTTTCAGAGCGCAACAGACAAGGAAAACTGAAGGTCAGAGAAACTGTCATTTGCCTGAGGATACAGGTGATATGAAGGAGGGGTATGGAAGAAATGAAGAGGGAGACTCTAACTGGGGAGGGGAGAAATCAGTGCAGAAGGAGGAAGGAGCAACAAATAGCAGCAAGGTTGGTTGATTAAGCTTCAAGGATTATTTTATATTTGTCTAAAATTATTTACAATATAATGCATAACAAGTGTATACACAATATAACTTTTATATATTTATATTTTTAAATGAAATTATGCCTCTTAGGTTGATTGTACTCCTCAAAGCCACAGGCTATTTAACAAAATTTCCAGTACCAGCCACAGGAAACTTCCACTGGAGTTGTTGGCCAGGGTTGTCCACGCAACTCCCAAAACAATGTAGGCTGTTGCTATTATCCTTAATTGCCTCTCAGAGGTTGAAAGAACATTTCTCTTGCTGAATATATCACACACTTAGGACATAGGACTTGGATGATTCAAGCTGGAAAGCCTTCTTCCTGTGGTCTAGCTTTCATAGTAACAGATGGTACTAGGCAAGTGAAGTAGAGGGGAAGAATCAATAGTTCTAGCCAGTTGTGATGTCTATAAACCATAACAACGACAGATGTGGCAATATATCCTAAATGTGCAATAGTGGTACTTGTAACTCTGCAATTACTAACAGCTCTCAAACTGAACTTACAGACCATTCAACAGCAGCGAGGTTATACTTGGCACTAAAAAGCTACCCAACTACTCAGGGCTAGTGAAGTCATAGAATTTAGAAGAGACCCTGCTATTACTGCTTTACTAGACCAGAAGATTCCTAACTACTTTCTAACACTTAACATTATACCCACAAGGAAGTGTAGCTCTAAACCCACAGCAAAGAAGCTTCTTTTCACAGAAACCCACAACTGAACACAAAGCAGAGAACACAAAGCAGATCATGGGGAGCTCAGCTGCAATGTATACATTCCCAGAACAACTCCTGCATCTAGGACTCAGGGTAAATTGCAAAAGATGGGGAAGAAAAATTCTAAGAGCCAGAGAACCAGGTCATCTGCTACGATACTGTGTTTCTTAGAAATGGCTGCCTAAACAAAACCTGAACAATAGCAATAGACATGCTAATGTACAGAGGAAGGGAAAAATCTCAGAGCCCCACCTGTAGATAAGAACTACAGGTAAATAGTGACTGCTGAGAGAGGGAGAGTTAACCTCTCCTAGAGATGAGCCCCCAAATTTGTTATTAAATACAAAGAGGTCAGTTCTGAAATCATACGCATACAAACAACAAAATCAGACTCATCAGGTTTTATGCATATTAAGATAAATGTATTTTAAAACAAATACATTATATTATATTTTATTTATAATTTTATATTATTTATTTATAATCTTATATTTTAATATAAGTAAATTATATATATATATATATATATATATATATATATTCAAAGAAAAAGAAGCCATATATTTGAGAGGGAGATGTATGGAAGAAATGAGAATGAGAAACAAAGTTCTCTTGCTCTTTGTAGATAGTATGATAGTAACTGAATATAGTCAATGGCGGTTAAAGTTCATGACTGAAGTTTACAACAGGCTCTCAGTTGTGGGCACCTGGGGAGAGGAGGGTGTGCTATTTCTGACAAACTCGATTGCCTGCTTTGGATCATTTCCCCCTGGCAGCGCCGCCTTGCCTGGCATCAGTGGATGAGAATATTCTCAGTTCTGATGTGACTTGATGTGCTGGGGAGGGTTGATATGGGGGAGGGGAGGGCTCCCCTTTTCTGTGGGGAAAAAGAGAGAAGAAAGGGGAAAGGGGCACTGGAAGGAGAGGAGGGAGGGGGCGCCCTTGGGATGTGAAGTAAAAAACTGAAATAAAAAAGAACAACAACAACAACAAAACTTTAAGCTAAAGATAGTGGCTTCCTGATGAGTATCACAGGATGGAAGGCACACTCAGGAATTCCTGGAGATGAGTTATCTAAATGCTTGCAGCATCTGCCTGGGCTCCTGGAAGCTGGTTCTCAGGACACACCCTCTCTTAAGATAGATACCCTTGGAAGTTTGCCTTCACAGTTTGAGGACACCTGTGAAGTGGTTCAAGGGAAAGTAGTTCAAGGGAGACCGATTGAGCCTCCCAGGTGACAGGTGTGGCTGAGCTCCTAGCCAACAGCCAGCTGTGACTTGCCAGTGATGGCACTGAATCATTCTGCCTATCTAGCCCACTCAAGCTTCAGACGGCTGTAGTCATGGCTGATATCAGTCTGCAATCACAAGAGAAATTCCTGTTGACCGAACAGAGCCCCACAAATGAGAGGCTGAAAAAAACCGAAACCTTTTCTCTAGGTATTCTTGAGCTTAAATATCTGGAATTAATGTGTCAGAGGGATGATGCCATCTTTTAGAACCATTGAGAAGAATTTTCCTTGCCCCCTTTCAACTTCTGGATGCCGTGGCATTCCTTGGCTTTTAATAACAAAACTCTTATATCTATGTACTTCCACCTTCATATGGTCTTGTTTTCTTTCTTTGTCTTTCTCTCTCTTCATGTATCCTATTTTCTTCTTTTAGAGATAACAGTCACCATATTTAGGACCTAGTCTAAATCCAAAATGATTTCATCCTTAAGTTCTTAGCTAATTATAACCACAAACTCACCATTTACAACAGAGTTCGATATCAAGGTTTTTGGTGGACATTATCAGCTTGTTATGGACACCAAGTAAAACTTAATGCCAAACTTTCTGAAATTCATTCAGGAAGTCAGTAGGTTTGTTAGTCTTCTCATCAGTATGACAAATAGCAGGGGAAAATGGACAACAGTGTTTTCAGTCCATTATTGGCTAATTTCAGTGCTATGGGTCAAGCGAAGGCTGAATATCGTGGCAGGGACACATAGGCACAAGAAAATGATGGTTCTCAGCTGAATTTGGGGGCTCTAATGGAGCAATAGAAACCTGTTTTGTTTTGTTTTATTCCTCTGAAACATTTCATATGGATTTTTTATTTAAATGTATTTTTAATTTATTCACTTTACAACCTTTCTCTCATTCCATTGTTGATATTCCCACACAGAACTTGAAATTTTTAAAACTCACAGCACAGTTAATACATGTAACAGCTACTTTAAAAAATAGATGAAGTTGAAAAATATTTACATTCTTTGTTTTTAACTGTCTCTGACATGAACTCAGTGGCTGGCTCTTTCATCACCTCCCCCTGAGTGGGGAGAAGCCTTACCAGACCACAGAGGAAGACAATGCAGCCACTCTTGATGAGGCCTGATAAGCTAGGGTCAGATGGAAGGGGAAGAGGACCTTCCCATCAGTGGACTTGGAGAGGGGCATGGGAGGAGATGAGGGAGGGAAGGGGGGAACTGGGAGGGATTCAGGGAGGGGGTTACAGCTGGGATACAAAGTGAATAAACTGGAATTAATATAAAAATAAAAAAATTAATTAAAAAAAGATTTAAACTTATGAGCTACCAAGCATAGCACCTTTCACCTGACAGACATTAACGTGTATTAGCTCTGTTTGTTATTACTGCTGATAGGACAGCAAAAAACTTATCGGTATATTTTCTCAAACAGAAAAATCTTAAAACTATTTCTATCCACTAGAGCCAAATCTCTAAGTGTATAAAAATGAATTTTTCATATTTGCTCTCTGTAATTTATTGGGGTCATCCCCAAATTATAGCACAGGTGTCATAGTCAAGTTTAATTGCGGTGAAGGAACACTGTGACCTAGGCAACTCCTGTACACGGAGGCATTTAGCTGTGGTCTTGCTTGCATTTTCAGAGGGTTAGTCCATCATCATCAGAGCAGGGAACATGGCAGGCATTGGAGCAGTGTTTGAAACTTTTACACCCTGATCCAGAGGCAGAGGGAAAACCTGGACCTTTAAAACTTCAAAGCACCCCATCATGACACACTTCCTCTAACAAGGCCACACCTCCTAATCCTTTGAATCCTAAAACTTCAAAAAAAAATAAACAACAACAACAACAACAAAAAAACAATCCACTCCCTGTTAACTAAGCATTCAAATATATATTTGAGTATATATTTAATATATATTTATATATTAAATGTATGCATTTGTTACTGGCGTTACAGGCAACAGCAGTTGTTGCCTCCTCCATCTAAAATACAATCAAATAACCATAATCCCTGATGTAAAACAGCTCAGGGAATTAGTGCGACCCTAATAACTAACATTTCTCATTTATAGTGGTTCAATTGTTAAGAATTAAAAAGAGTATAAAACAACTAAGTGGCTGAAAAGGATGCTTAAGATTTTCGTCCAAAGGGTGGAAATATTATATAAAGCCTCAGCCTCTCCCCACCTCACAAAACAAACAAACAAAAAAGCAAGGCTTAGGTACAGCTTAATGACATCTAAAGAATTTCCAATCATTTCCTTTTTGACAAATTTCTTCGCAGTTCTTTTCTTTCTCTGCATATATCTCATGCCCAAGTATTCCTCATTCTACCTCATCCTTAGTTCATTAACATTTTCCAGTGTCTCTTGCCTTTTCCAGTTTTTATCTAAACCCAGAGACAAGTTATAAGCAATTTCAGAACTTTTTTTCCCAAATGTGTTACTCTTTGAGTGAATATAATCAGTTCAGTAATTAACTCAGATAAATAGATAAAAGCCACCCACTACCTTACATTACTACTTACGTTTTTAGGTGTGATAGGCCTTAAAATGAATTTTTATCACAGGCCTATACCATTGACACAATATTTTAAAGTTCCTACTCAATCTTGATGTGTTCTTTTATTTTGAATATTTTTTATAACGTTGAGATGGAGTTGAGAGTGGGGAAGAGGATGGCGTGAAAATGATTTGGTAGAATACTTATGTATAACTTTTAAAAAATGTAAACCAGTTCTTTTTACAATAGAAGCAGTCTTTACAGACTATACTGTCTTTTAAAAACATCAGACATCATTAATCGTTATGAATTGTGAAAACTATCTTGAGCTACTAAGGGGCTCAACCTAAAAAAGCACCCTTGACGCTTGAGAACTTATTTGGAGTTCTCTAGCTGGGTAGTGCAGCTACTTGTCAACTGGTGGTTAAAGATTAGTAACTTGGACCCAGGGCTTAACTTCAGAAGGGACAAAAATGGAAGTAGAAAGGGGTTACCAATCTAGCAATCCAGGTCTATCAAACCAACCCTAGCAATCTATCAGATGATTGATGTAGCCAGATTATCCATATTACCATTCTGATAAATGGACACAGCATTAAACTAACCACTGATGAGTTATTGGTATGCCAATAGATCTGTGCATCTGTCAGCCCCATTAGAGATGACTGTATTTACAGCAGTTGGTTATTAAAATAGAGACTCACAACTTGCCAAGGTATAGAGACTAAGAGTCTGCAATGCTCAGCCCCAAATGTGCAGTCTGTATCTTATCCCCTCTTTCCAAAGCTCAGGGATAAAGAAGAAAGGGGCAAGAAGAGTGTAAGAGGCAGAGGTTATGAATGAATGTGTGCGAGGAAACAGAGTCTTATGGGCAAGCAGGGCATGTGAATATAGGAACTCACATGCTTGTGACAGTATCCTCAAGAGCAAGCTCAAGCCACACCAAGTCACCTTTTAGAGAGGGAAGGCAGACATAAAGTTTCACTCATAACTGAAGACCTTTTGGCTACCGATCGCTTCTAGAGAGGTGACCATACTTCAAAGGAAGGCCACACACCCAAGAAGATATGAGCAGCACAATTTGGACTTGTTGGGTTTAAAAAACTGGTTCAGACAAATATATATGTCAAGGATAATATTCCTTTGTAAGAAGTTTTATGAATTTTCAAAATAAATTTAGTGATTAAAAGTAAAGGGCAAAAATTGCGGGAGTTGGAAAGAGATGGCGAATCTTGGGGGAATCTGAAAGAGATGGGATACTATTATCAAAACACATTTGACAAAAATTATTAAATAACTAACAAACACTTAAAACTAATAAGGTAAAATGAAAAATGCACACTTGACTTTTCATGAAGCTTTAAGTACTGCAAGCAGAGACAATTACAAACAGGACAACCCTTTCTATGTAGTAGAGATCTTAAGGACCTCATTTATAGGCGTGATCACACGTGTAATGGCATGTAGTTTATGCGGGTCCTACAAATTTCTCAAAAGAAAAATATGTCATGAAAACAATGACAAGAATAAGTTCCGGTGTAGACTGGGCATGCTGGAAAATTCAGAAGGAATATAGAGAACAGGGAGCCTGGGTTCTCTGGCTGTCTAAGAGTGATCTCCGATGGCTTTCAAGCATCAGAGATGTGAGCAAAACACACAAGAAGCTACATGTAGAATCAAGGTGAGGCTGACATAATCAAAGATGTTTAGTTACATGATATAAATGGGAAAACAAAAGCCAAATAGGTAAAATAAATCCACACTACAAAGACTAAGTCCTAAGCCACAACAGTTGTAGAAGTGAGGAGAGAGTAGAAATGCCTGCTGCCATCATGTTTAACCCATCTGTGACTCTCTAGACAGGTGCCCAAGAAAAGAAGGACCTGAGAAGAATCCTTCTGAGTAATTCTTTTATTCCTATGATTAACATTTGTGTTTTTAATAATATTTCATCAAACAGAATAGATTTTTTTAAAGCCATGTGTCTTTAGTCAGTGTTTTGCTGTGACCAGACACAATGACCCCACTCACTCTTATAGAAGACAGTGTTTATTTGGGACATTCTTAGAGTTTTTGTGGTTTAATCCATTACCATCATCATGAGGAGCATGGTGGCATACAGAGAGACAAAGGGCTGTAAAAGTGGCTGAGAGTTCTACATCTAGATCAGCAAGCAGTAGGAAGACAGCCACTGGGCCTGGCTTGAGCTTTTGAAACCTCAGTTCCCATCCCCAGTGATACACTTTCTCCAACAAGGCCACATTTCCGAATCCTTCTCAAGTTTTTTCACTTTTTGATGACTGAACATTCAAAATATGAGTGTATGGAGGCCATTCTTATTCAAGTAACCACACCAAGTTTAGTGGCAAAGATCTATAATGTCAGTTACTGGGGAGACTAAGGCATAAGCATCACCTGTATAAAGCATGATTAGGCTGCAGAAATGATTTAAGGCCAGTTTGGGCAACATAGTGAAGGCCCTTTCTCAAACTAAGAATTAGAAAGGCCTGGGAATATATTTCAATAAAAGAACACTTAACATTTATGAGGCCTTCAATCCAGTCTTTCGTGCTGAAAGGGAAGAACAGGAGAAAGGAAGAAGAGAAAGAAAAAAGGAAGAAAGGAGAGAGAGAGGGGCAAGAAAGGAGTTTGGGAGAGGGAGGAATGAAAATTTCAGGCACACAAGTAATTTGCAATGCAAGTTCACATTTATCTTCCCACTAAAAACAAAGTCATTCCAATGAATGGTCACCAGAAAATAAAACGGGAAGGTACTTAAATCACCGAATGAAATCTGTGTCTTTGCTAGTGTATGGATTACCATAAGGCAAGTACAAACGACTATATATGTGTTCAATCCATATTGGTTAAATCAATTTTGCTAAAATTCATAAGACATGTGAATGATACGCTGACATAGAGAAAAAAATCCCCAAAGGCTCATTACTTCCTGTGCAGCATACCACTAACTCAATTGAGTCCTAAATAAATTTCTTGCATTTTCTTGATATATAGCTTCATTTACAGAAAGTGTCCACTTGCCTTTCCCACAACTTAGTGTATATTTCAGGGAAGTTATTGTAGAAAGTCAAACAATGACCACTCAGCAGAGGTTCATAACCAAGAATTAATGACAAAAACAAATTGTAAAACTTAAAACTGCCCCCAAAACAAAAGTCTCGCTGTCTTCTCCAAACCCGCTCTGAATGTGGCCCTTCTATTAGTACTCCTCCATCTATCTGGAAAGGAAGCTGCAGCTATAATAAGGATCTCAGTTTAATGCACAGTCAATAAATCACAAACATTCTGTGCTCTTTGGTTTACTATAGGTTTGTGTTCATGATTTGGATACTCTAACTTTCAACTCTGCACATTTCAGATTCTTTTATTATAGATTATATATGCGGATCATATAGCATTGTTATATTCATTTTTAGTCAATAAGGTATATATATGATTATTTTTTAACATCTTGATTTCATTTTGCCTATGTCCTTAGATGGCTCTGAACTTCCTAACAGGTGGATTTGTAAATTTCTTCATGGTTTCCAGGAATGTTTATTGAATACACATATAGATCTCTCATACATTTAGACATTTATTGCCTCTTTTCATCACAAAAGACTAGTTATTATTATTATTAAAGAATATGTATAAATTTAAGATATATACTTCAAAAAGAATATATATTAAATGCATATTTAAAGAAATATATCTCTCTATATAATTCTACCTCAAAAACTGAGATCACTTTTAAGAGGAAAATTATAAATATTAATTTTCAAGTATCTCATCAGTAAACCACACTGGGAAATGAGCCAACAAACCTTGAGGAGCCATAAATCACTTGAAGTCAGGCAAGATGTTCCCAAGGCTGGAAGAATAATATCAGATGATGATGTTGCCTTTATCTTGTAATATCTGGAGGTCAGCATGCTTTTCTGATACTTAGCAGAGCACAGGCTTAGAAACAAGGACAGGCTATGAGCATGGACAATGCCCAGCATACAATTCCAACATGCAGAGATGTGGTTTATATAGGTTTGGCCCTATAGATTCACATGTTTAAATTCTTGGCCCAATATTTATATACATATATGTATTTATACATATGCATATACATTTAAAGAAATATATAGTGCTCTTTCTTGAACCTCATTTTGTTGCTAGAAAAATTTCAACCATTTGTTAACCATTTGCTTAACAAAATATTTCTCCTTGAAAGGAAAAGTCTCAAATCCAATCTGAACTCTGATCCCTTTATCTGCTCTACATATTCTTTGGCCTCCTCTTTTTCTTACTATGTGGTCTGACCCAGTACACCTTTGATTTAGTTCAGACTCTCACATTCTATACTTCTGTTTTTCCCTTTGTTCTCCATGTTAACAGATAACTCATACTTGTTTGTCTGTTTCTTTGGTGATCTATGAACTTGTGTAGAAGCTAATTCATCCAATAAATCACCACTGTGTCCCTTAGGACCTTTGCATTCACAATAGTCATCTCGAGAGGATCTTTTAAATTATTAATTCCAAAATAAGGATCATGTCTTCAATATTTATACATTCCTTCAAAAACATTTGTTAATCTATAATTTTATCAGTGGACTAGTGGAGGGGCATGAGGGAGAAGAGGGAGGGTAGGATTGGGAGGAGATGAGGAAGGGGACCACAGCTGTGATACAAAGTGAATAAATTGTAATAAATAATAATAATGAAAATTTTTAAAAAATTAAAAAAGAAAGTGATAAAAATCTGTCTTTAAGCATAGAAATAGTATTACAGATGGATTAATTTGTTAACTATCCAAATACAGTAAACATGTTGAGGGTCACCAAAATTTTAAAACTGTTTTTAAGTTAAAATAGAGTGACATCATTTTCCTCTTTCCTTCTCTTTCTACCAACACTGCTCATACACTGTACATCTCTACCAAGAACCAAGGTCACTTTTAGAGGGAAATTATAAATATTAATTTTCAAGTATCTCATCAGTAAACCACACTGGGAAATGAGCCAACAAACCTTGAGGGGCCATGAATCACATGGGGTCAGGCAAGACATTCCCAAGGCTGAAAGAATAATATCAGATGATGATGTTGCCTTTCTCTTGTAATATCTGGAGGACAGCATGCTTTTCTGATACCTCGCAGAGCACAGGCTTAGACACAAGGACAGGCTATGAGCATCAGTGTGGACAATGTGCAGCATACAATTCCACAAATGTGATGGTTTGAATAGTTTTACCCCCATAGATTCTTGTTTGAATGCATGGCCTATAGAGAGTGGCACTGTTAGGAGGTGTGGCCTTGTGTGAGTAGGTGCGGCCTTGTTGGAGGGAGTGTGTCGCTGTGGGGGTGTGCTTTGAGGAATTCCAGGTTCATGTTCTGCCCATTCTGCTCCTGTCTTCCTTCTGTTCAAAATGTAAAACTCTTGACTTCTCCAGCACCATGTCTGCCTGCATGCTGCTGTGTTTCCTGCCTTGCTGATAATAGACTAAACCTCTGAAACTGTAAGTCATCACCAGTGAAATGTTTTCTTTTATAAGAATTTGCATGGTCATGGTGCTCTTCACAGCCATGAAAACCTAACTAAGACAGCATAAATCCATAAAAGCCTAGCATTCATGGCTCAAAGCACTAGCTAAAAGAAGAGCTGATATCATGTGTGATGGAATCCTTTATATTTTCCTTGTCCTGGGTTAATTTTTCATCTAAGCCTTCATCCTAATATAGTACCCTAAACACATGATGAGCCAACATCCCTATTTTGGAGCTTCTTCAGGCAAAATTTGGGTTTCTGTGTCTTTACTTAATGGTATGCGTTTGTTAACATTCTTGTTAACTAAACTCCCTAAAATATTATTCCAGGGTTCCTGGTTTAGGACTCTCTGATTTAAACTACATTCATAGAAATAAAAAAACCAACAAAATCAGAAGGCAAGATAATCTAAGTTCTTAAAATCATACTACATACCCATTTTGCCTCAATTTTCCTTAAATTTGTTAAATTTTGAGCAAGAATTCAAAACACAAGAGTCATTGAAATATTTGCTGTTCCTTCTTATCTGTATAAACATGCATCTAAGATTTTGTGCTTAGTTCACGTTAAATCATTCATTGGATTCTCCAAAAAAAAAATCAATGATACTGAAATAGTTAGACACTACTTGTCTGTAGGTTTACATTTCATTTCCAGGTTCCATTCATTGTTAAACTTCTTTTCTAGTCTGTCCTTGTTAATGTGTTTGATTTCTGTCACTGTGACAAAATGCTTGATATAAATCAACTCAGAGAAAAAAAGGTTTATTGGCTCACTGTATTAGAGAGTTCATCCAGTTTATTTACTTCTTTTTTTAATTTCAGTTTATTTACTTTACACCCCAAGGGTGGCCCTCCCTCCTCTCCTCCCACTCCTAGTCCTTCCCTTCCTTTCCCCTTCCTTTCTCCCTTTCTCCCCCAGAAAACAGGAGACAACCTTCCCCAGCACATCAAGCCACATCAGGACTGATCATAGCCTCATCTCCTGATGCCACCCAAGGCAGTGCTAAGGGGAAGGGATCCAAAAGCAGTTAAGAGAGTTCATGCTAGAAACAGACTGCCCTCTACTTGCCAGGCAGTCCATATAAAAACCAAGCCGCCCATCAGCAGCCACGTATAGGTTCTAGGGCTAGACCATGCATGCTCCTTAGTTGATGTCTCAGTCTCTGTAAGCCCCCATGGAACTGAGTTCCATTCTTAAGGAGCCATTCATGAAGTTTCTACCCTCTCCCAGTAGATCACTGAGTTACAAATTAATGGATGGATTGATCACTGGTGAAGTAAGAGTCCTCACAATCCAAACCCTTTATCATGGGACAAATTCTAAGCACAGCTGCTTAGAATCAAGTTTTTAATGTGTCTCTTAGGTACCATTGTGTATATCTTTGAAGTGTTCTAAAGAGAATCATTATGGAAGGCTTGGTCCCCAGATAGTTGTGCTAATTATGAGGTGACTAGTTTGAGATGACACCCTTGATGTCTTTAACAAGCTCATACATAAATAGTGTTTGGGGGCAGAGCATGCTGTGAAGGATGCCCTGCATCCTTGGACTCATTTTCTCTTGCTCTCTCTATTTCCTGCTCCTCTGAGGTAAGCACTTTGGTTTCACTATGTGGCCCCTGCTATGATTGTTCTCTCTTATTGCAGGCCCAGATGCAGTGGAACTAAGCAACCATGGATTGACTGACACCCCTGAAGCCCTGAACCAAAATAAGGCTTTTCTGCTTTATGCTGATTTGCAGAGATATTATGCCACAACTGAAAATGACCAACACAGGGACATTTCAGGCACAAACCACAGTAACCAGAATACTTACTTTTAGCAACAGTCCCTATGATAAATATTGATATGATCAATATTGATCATCTACTATTTGCTAGTAGATATTATTTTGTTTTTGGTATTGAAGAAACAACATTATATGAACAAGTTGCTTAATTGAAATTCTTGCTCTGTTTAAGGTTCTCAGCTAATTACTATCTAATTTAATACTTAAACCTGTAAAATAGGTAATATTAAAATTTTAATTTATATATGAAAATACACAGTGATTAAATCTAAGTCCTCGCGTTTTATAAGCAATGACACCTTTTCAAATTATCTGAGGGATATAAATGTGAGGTCAACCAAGACTCCCCAGGCCATGAGAATTATCAATTATGTAAGAATAAAGACAGTTACCCTGTTTGTAAGGATGGATCATGGTTTTTCTTCATCTTCTTTCTCTTCCTCTTCATCCTTCTTTCCGTCTCTCTCCTCCTCCCCCTTATTTTCTTCCTTCTTCTCCTTTATTTTGCATGTTAGATAAGATGTTTCCAGAAGAAGTATGAGATTTGGAAATAGAAAGTTTCATTTATGAACTGAACACCCTAAATGGAAATTGTGGACACATTACTTTTTGTCTACTTCTCTTTCTATTCTTACAGCTCTTGATGTTCATTTCTTCTTTCCTTACAGGATGATAAGAGGTTCTACCAGCACAAGAGCTGGTTAAATCATCAACACTATTTTAGGTCAAGCTTCATAAAAGTCATAGCACAACACCAAGCTGTATTAGTCATAACATCTGAACAATAGTTTAAACTCCCTTTTCACTTGTTTTAATCAAATATATTTGCATATATCCAGATTTGTCTCTGCAACCCAGAAATGATCTCTTGTGTGACTTAGTCGTCAAGTTACTTGGCTGAACACTTCTATGTTTAAATATGTTTTAAAATCTTTATTACTTATAAAAACCTATAATAGATTTCTTCCTCCTCTTTCTGCTTTTTTTTTCCTTTTCCTTTTTCTCTTCATCATCTGTGTCACAAATAGCTTCCACTTCTATGTATCAAATACAGACTTCATGTGCTCCACAAGAACCAAGTCCTTGGTTACGGCTAGGTTTTCTTCATTTCCAGTCAACCATACATGAATGTGATTTATTCTAGTTTGGTGTGTGATAATCTGATGCTGTCGTAGTACGTTGTGCGTGGGACACATCAGATTAAACAGGAAAGTTAATTGTCCTGTCTAATTCATCACCCTTTGCTGGTTTCCTAGCCTAAGGCTCTGTGCTTAAATTAGTGTGACTGTCTTTTTCCTAAAGGAGCTTATAACTTGCTTGAAGCCTAGCTTTATTTTTGTAAAGAAATAACCGAGCAAGTGGGTCCCTACTGTACCTCAGCTCTCAAGTAAGCAGACTACTCCAAGAGGGAACAACAACAAAAACAACAGCAAATGGCCACTGATATTAAGTGACAAAGGAGATTTGGCACTTACTCATTCCAACAGTGGCCAGACATGGGAACAAACTCATTTTGACTTAATCTTACAGCTCCCCATGCAACAACATGGACTCTTAGGTCAAACACTGAACTTCAAGACCTGTTTTCACTTTTCAGTAGTTGGATGATCTCAAGTGTGTTACTTACCTAATCTCACTCAGACTTAGCTCCCACTTTAAAATGATGTCATTGTTGTTTTTATCTTTCACAGTTGTAAGGATTTAAAAGAGTACTACCTGGTATTTCCTGACTTTAGAAAAGTATCTCACACATAGCAGGTGATTATTACATGAACGGTTACATTAGTTCTAAAGTATCATGTGCTGATGGCATTAGGAAGTGAGAGAAAGCCAGCTACATCACTGCACTGCCAATCAGGGATCCTGACACTCACCAAGCACTTGTCTTTGGAGTATTAGTACAGGAACTGCCCTTTGCAAGAATTTCTGTTGACCATGAAGTTTGTCACACTTTGCCTTTACCTTGATTCATATTCCATAAAATGAGTGGGGACTGCCTAATCTTAAATTCAGACAGAATTTTATTGCTGTGTAAGAACACTCACACACTAATGATTTACTCACCTTATTTGATTTACCCATTGATTTGAATATTGTAAAGAATATTTTTTTCTGAAAAAATGTATTATTTATTTTACTATCATTAAGGAACTAGCACTGGAGTTGGCAGTGTAGCTCAGTAGTAGAGTACTTACCTAACATGTTTGATCTTGGGATCCAACCCCACATAGCAAAACCTACTAAGTACCCATACCCACAGTTCTGTGTGACTTTTTGACAGTACCTATGTTAATGTGAACTAACATTAATGTATCCCTAATGCTATAATATAATGGTTTTACTTTGAATACAGATGTATTTTTAATTACAACAAAGATACTAATGATTTTAAGATATTTTGGATGCACTCACTGTGTCTCTGATACACCCATTAGTTTATTTTCATTTCTTTTAGATGTAGGAACAATTAATATATAATTATCCTTATAATACAATGGGGGAAAAGATACTGTAATTAGTCCTTTTGGAGAATAATGATTAACTATACTAACTTGTTCTAAAGCTGCTTGAGAACTGTTTTAGAATAATCCATGGTTATCACAACTAATTTGGCTATTAAGTGTAATTGTATACTCTAGATAGTTAACATACACATACACACTTGCACACACAGAACTTGAGTAGGCATATTTCAATAATACTGTATTTATGTGACTTACTTTAGGTGAATCTTTCTTTTCATCATCAGAACTGATGATGAAAACTTTTAGAATGAAGCTATTATCTCAACCCAAATTTCCCAGTTACAATGTATGTTTTCATTCTTTGTAAGATGGTTAGGAAGATGATACTAGAAACACACTAGGTTTGCTGAATAAATGACTTCTCAGCAGATGTAAAATATTTTAGCCAACATATGCAACCCTCTGAGGCCCCATTAGAACACTGTCCCTTATTGTCGTACATTGCTTGTTAGCTTTCAAACAGGCCAGTAATATCTAGATTTCAAATCCATATTCCCACAATCTCATCTCCTAACAGAGTTTTAATAATAAGGTCCACAGTTGCTATAGCAATAGGAAACTACTCTATCCTCTTCAGAATCTCACCAAGGAGCAGGTACCTCTGCTCAAGGAGTTAAATCAGGAACCTTTGTCATTTTCTGAGACAACCAGGTACAGGATATTTGGGAGGAGGAGTAGGCGACATCTTAACATTTGAAAAACAAACAGATTTGTTTGGTATGATGACATCTGCCAATTGTTCTTTTGAGACATTGCTTTTGTTTTTTTTTCTTTTTACCCCAAAGTTGAAAATCTGAAAATGCAAAGAACCTGAGTCACACAATGAGTAGCTCCCCATCTCACAGTGAACAGGAGATGGTGTCATCTACAGCACTGATACATTTTCGTCCTCCATTCCAGACGTTGATTTCAAACATCTGCTATGGAAGCTATTAGGGGAGTGTAGCATAGTAGCATTCAGTATAGAATTTTAGACATGGCAGTCTCTAAGCCTGAAAATAAGGAGATGAGGTGGGGAAAGACATTATACATCGTAGATTAAACAAATAGTATATTCGTCAGCCACAGGGAGAATATCTGTTGCCAAAGACCCTGATCAACAAGTTCAACTAGAGAGACAAACTTTGGTCTAGAAGTAAGTATTAAATCCCTGGCTCACTTGGATAAGCATCAAGATGTCGCTGAGCTAGAAAGGATTAGGCAGGGCCACAGGATGATACTAAGCTGAGAAATTTCCAAGTCACTGAGTCAACTGGCTGTCACCTGGTCTACCAGTTGGTGTAATGCTGCTCCAAAGAGCACAGGACAAACTGCAAGCAGCTGGTGGAACGAGTTCAATTGTTTCTTCTCGACACAATGGGGAAAATAGGCAGTTTTAAAGGAACCATAGCAGATGCCTACATCCTTGATGCTTTTGGAACTTGCAAAATTCTCTGGTTATCTAGCCACCCTGGGTAGTACAAGGATCAGCATGGGAAGTTTTAGGATTCGGAGGTACAGACCTCTTTCTCTTGAGTCCACTTGCCTGTGTTGCTTCAAATTACTTTCTGAATTTTCTATGGTTGATCCTCAACACACATGTGGTGTGTGTGTGTGTGTGTGTGTGTAAGTTTTTGGCAGGAACACACAAATCTATTTTATCTAATTGTACTCAAAATATGGTTATTACTACTCCATAGATGATGTACCCATTTGCCCTGATTCTATCTTAGCGCTTTGGGTTCAGAAGCTACCAGTGCCTCCTTTCTCCATAGCACCCCTGTCTTAACTTTGCCAGTACTCATCTTCTCCCCTGGCCTCACCAGCCCATCCCTGTCCCCTAGTGACTCTTTTGGCCCCTGCCTAAGAAGACATACACTGTGGATTGAAAAACAGGATATAATCCAGCCACGTGGAGTACATCTGGCAGCAACAACAACCTTGACCAACAAGTTCAGCAGAGGTCCTATTGATCCAGTAGAAGGTTTCCTAAGGCCAACCCTAAGAACAGGATCTGAGTACCAGTGTTTATTAAGGAAGTGCTACCTGGAAGAACAAATGAAACATGGGACCATGAGAAATGACCAGAGGATCCCTCATCATGTTTTCATTCTGAGAATGTGCAGATGAATTTTCCTAGGGAACTGTGGAAGTAAGAATGTTGCACACACCACAAAATAGTTCCAACCAAAATAATTTCTTCTCTGACAGCTTTTGAAGGCTCCTCAGGAGCTTCTTTGTTTTCTATCACTTCCATTTCACCTAGCACATAGGCTGAATAGAGTCTGGTGGGCAGGAACTATGTCAAGCATAGGTGTTCAGGTGCTGGCAGTTGGCATAGTTGGTTTTCTTCATGTAGATGATAAATGCCAAGTCAAATATCACATTCTGACTGTCCCTAAGCTCAGGGCATACCCATGCTCTGTTTCTCTTCCTCAGAATGGATCAAATCTCACATTCTAATTAGAGAAGATTTTATGCCCAATTCTGACTTTTATTTTAATTCCAGTTGCATGCTAACATTATCAAAATTTATACTTCTGACTGTGTGAGCTAAAGATCTACAAATGAATGCTTCCTTCTCTGCTTGCCAAAGAAAATCTGTTCCCTGGTTTACCTTGCATCTGGTGTCATTGCTTCCTTAAGGCTCTGCGAGTCGTGGCTAAGCCATCACTTCGTACTTGTTGAAACTACCATTCAGGTAATCTCTCTTTCTACTCTTGATGCTTATAGCTGGACATTTTGGTTGCTTCATCAGGTTCCTATATATACCACCCTTCTCCACCCTAATCCTTTCTAACCCCCCAATACTAGATAGGCAAGAAAGAAGATTAGAGAGTAAAAGGGAGCAGAGACCTCTTTAGACTACTTCCTGCTGATTAGGGGCATTGAGTTCCTTGGAGCAAACTTGATCATTGACTAAATTTCCAGTTTCTTCTACTCATCTCTTTGCACATGATCGCTTGACAAACCAAAACAAACCGCAGCACCTCGGGGAGCAGCCGCTGCCACCTCTTCAGAGCTTCCACAGCCCCTGGCAGGGTTCTAGCATTTATACCCTCCAAAAAGTTCCCAGAATCCCAAATGTCACACACTCACACAAACTATCTGCAGCTGGCAAAACCACACTCCTGCTAGAGTGCAAGGTAATTGATAGTCAACTGCTGTGAAGCAGCCGCTCACCCCCCCCCCCCGTAATTAAAACAAAAAAAAATTCATATAACATAATTTTTTGTATGCTTGTTTTGAATTTCAAATTCTTTAATCCATTATAACTTTTTTAAATCAATTACACTTTATTCACTTTGTATCCCCCTCTGTAGCTCCCTCCTTCCTCCCTTCCTAGTCCCTCCCTTCCTCCCCCTTTCAAAACTGGGTTTTTTAAGAAAGCAAAATTCTCACTACAGATGTGTCTAGTGTTGGTTTGTTTCCATTTGTACTGTATAGCTTAAGAAAGTTTTTGTAATGTTGCTATCATTAGCTTTACTATGCAATAGCCTCAAATTAACGTCTCTTCCTCTTCTGTGATAAAATATCTGACAAAAGTGACTTAAAGAAGTATGGGGTTAACTTGGCTCACTGTCTGAGGCAGAAAAGCACCAGCAGCAGAAGCTCGTACAGCTTGCAAGCTTGGGTGTATCGTGGGGAAGACAGTGCTAATGCTCAATCAAATTCTATGTCCCTGTTTTTCTGACCCAAGACAAGGGAATGGTGCAATTCACATTTATAGTATGTCTTAGCTCCATTGCCTAATCAAGATAATTGTCCACAGACATACCCCAAGGCTAACCTAATCTGTATAACCTAGTCTCACAGGTGTGATTCTACAACCTGAAAAGTTCACAATATGAGCCACCACACTTATCAGCCATAGATGTCTATCTCGTAACTCCCTAACCCACAACCAGATTTATTCTCTACACCACAATGATGTGAAGAATCTTCCTGAAACATGTCATTTCCTCTCAGGAGCCTTGAAGGTCTTCTTCAAATTGTTCATGTTAACCCCCAACCTTCTTTCAAAGCCAAATCCTTTCACTTAGCTTTGGAAGAAGGCACACTACTCTGTAGTCTCATGCAGCATTCCCAACTGGCATGATCCCCTTCTTCCCAAACTGAATCTTATTCAACTTCCCGTCTTTCTAGAAGTTTATCACCCTCCCCTACAAACCATGCTGAGCTTTCTTAACAGAACCCGTCCTTTTTCCCTCTGTCAATGGCCCAATATTACCATTCTTTGAAACATGACATTATTTTAATATATCTGTTTTAGTATTTATAACAGCTGTCACCTAACACTTTCATGTTAAGATATTTTAACATTTCATCTTTTCATCCATAACAATAAGAGATAATTACTATTTTTCCCATTCAAAGTTGAAAAGAAAGCATTAGAAGGTATGATGAGCTTATCCCAGGAGATAAGAGGTGATTTTTCAAACTAGAATTTGACATGAGAGCTGAACATTTCTTAATATCTATCTTATCTTCCTAAGAGAATTGTGAGTTTACTAAGAATGAGAGTGAGAATTGTTGCTTTTTATAGGTAATGACTTATCTGGTAGGAGTTCAATTAAGTTATTTGTTTAGGTTTTAGTTGAGTTTTTAAAAAAATCACTTTAAAAACATTTCAAAGAATGTGTTTGAAGTTTCTTTTGTTTATTAAATTAGTTACTTAGCTTGTTTATTGAGTTGAAATATGATTTCATTGTATTGCCCAGGCTGGCCTTGAACTTGTGAAACTTCAGCTTCAACTTCCTCAGTGCTAAGATTAAATTATGTACTACTGTGGCTAAACTCTCAATAATTTAGGAAGGAAAAAACTAAATAATGACTAAACAGTGTCTCTGTTCATCATTGGTGAATCTAATCATTTCCAGAAATCACATACAGTGTGTGAATGTTTCTCAGAATATTTTATTAATATAAAAATTATTTGGTGAATGAATGATGCCGTTGTGGGTTTTGGCCATGTTAAGGATGTTGAGAATATGGACCATGTCATAAATATGCAATATAATCTTAAATCCTTAATGAGCTAAAGCATTAAGACCACAGAAAACATAATTTCCTCTTTCTTCTGTATATTTGGCTTTGCACTGAGTTCTGATGTTGCTGCCTCAGCAGAGGGCATCCACAGTAATTGTTAACATGCAACCTTTTTGGGATGAAATGATATAGCATTCATTTCTGTCTTTTTCATGATGGGAATGTTGTGTCACCTTCTTTCAGGCTATTATTGATTATATTACAATTTATTCACTTTGTATCTTGGTTTTGGCCCCCTCCCTTGTCTCCTCCCAATCGCACCCTCCTTCTTTCTTCTCCTCCTATGCCCTTCCCCGATAAGGGAAGGTCCATTGATAAGGAAGGTCCTCCTCCCCTTCTATCAGACTCTAGCCTATCAAGTCTCATCAGGACTGGCTGCATTGTCTTTCTCTGTGGCCTGGCAAGGCTGCACCCTGCCCCCCTCTCCCCAGAGGGAGGTGATCAGAGAGTCAGTCTTTTTTTTTTTAATGGTTATATTTGAATGATGATGCAAATAAGTGTTCAATGGAAATTTGTGCCTCTTTCTGCAAGAAGTAGTATGCATGGTTGGCCTCTGTTGGTTCTAGCAACATGGGAAAAAAAAGATACTAGACACTTGCTATTTTCTGCGTAAAAGATTCCCAAGTGTGTCTGGAATCTGAAGGACTTTAAAAATATTACTCAGTGTAAACTAAGTTCTTGCTAGGTTGTGATTTACTAATCTATTATTGATTGAGTGACTGAATAAAACTGATTTCTAAATGCTTCTCTTTCCTCACAGTCCTGATTTCTGGGCACAACACAAGCTGTAATGACACATATTCAGGCTCTCAATTTAGTTTTGAAGTCTTAATCAGTTCATTTTTGGATTAATTGCCTATTCAAGTACTGGTTGGTAAAGCAGAAACTTCATATTTTTGTCCAGACACTACTATGCCCATGTATTAGATTCCCTCACCATAACGCCATACTCTGTGAAAATGTTGGCACTAGGCTGGCACAAAACAATGATTTTCCTGCTGTGCCGTGCCCTGGCTGTCTCCATTTTACATGTAGCATTTGGCTACATAAACTACCTGCTGAACAGCACTCATGAGGTACAAATGGATAAACAACTCATTCTGACTATTCCTGGGCATTAGCCCAGCTCAGTTTGTACTGCTGACATAGCCTACTATAAATACCATCCACTGGTCCATCTATCTTGCCTACCTTGATCCAGTCCTATGTTTTGTCTACATGGTTCCATGGACCTGAATCTTGCCTCCTTGGCTTCCATGAAAGCCTCCTTGTCAGGTATTCTAGACTCTGAGGGTTTGTTTAAATCTCTGACCTGTGTATCCTATAAGCATCTCTAGGTCTCCAGCATCTTTCCTTTGGATTCATTAATATCCAATCAGTACTCTTTGAATCTCTATCAGCTCTCTACCAGTACCTTTATGTTTTTGCTTTCTCTGAACCCCTTTAGCCATGATATAGTCTCTTTAATCTTTTTGCAGCCATTTTGTTACACACACACACACACACACAGCACACCACAGGCATATGTATAGTTAATGTATGGTATGCGATGTGTGGTCTGAGACATTACTAATTAAGACTGGGACATTTTGATCTTGTGTTTGCTAAGACCAATTATCAAGGAAATTGAAAATACATGGCAAATTGTAGCCAATGAAACCTCTGTAGCTTATGGATTTATTGCTATTCAATAAATTCTGATGCTGTGGGAATGCATAAGCATCTATTGTTCTGATACAGCATAATCACAATAGAACCCCAAGAAATCCTTTGTCTTATGTGTTTCCTTTCTATGGGAATAAATGAATACACAATGTTGATTTTCTTTATACAACTGACACCTACTATTCGGATGTTAGAAACACATTTTTAGTAAGTTTTGTAAACAGAATTATATTTATTCAGCTATTGAGCCTTATTGAGTCACTTGAGGATTACTAGCATCCAAGAGCAAGTTTCCTAATCAGGCTTAGGTCAATGCCTAAGACACAGAGAGAGGCCAAATGGTTTACAAGCAATAGTACCTATGGGATTAGCTCACTTTAAGATAGCTCTAGTCTTCTATGTTTTGGCAGTGTTGTCTGAATTCTTTGTGGACTTTGTAACAAGAATACTGTACTTAGCCTTTATTGCAACTGTTTCTAAAGTGAGATCTGGGATTGTTAGATCTGATCTTTGATGATGTCTTCCAGTAGCAGTGTGTTGTTCAGATATAAGTGCGCAATATCAGAGTGACATTGCAGGTGCCACCATTGATAGCCTTGGAATGTATTTCTTTTGGTTTCCTGAAAAGAAGATTAAGATTACAAAGAAATACCTTTTAAAATCCCAGCCTCAACACCCTCATGAATTTTCCATCTTAATATCCTAACTCTAACTTTTGTTTCTTCCTTCATTCTCTTTTACTCCATTTTTAGACTTAAAATATTTTCAACTATAGACTCACACAAAAGAATTTAATTTTATTATTACCATTTAAAATTACCATAGTTCTGTTACTTGATTACAGTTATCCATTTTTTTATATAAACATTTTTTGTGCTGAGGAAAAAAAATTAAAATTGATTTGTCACAATTGTTCTTTTGAGGGGGAATTGCTTTCTTAATGATTTTCTGTAATTTTGTTCTCTGGTCTTTTTTTAATTAATTAACTAATTAATTAACTTTACATCCCTATTGTAGCCCTCTCCCTCCTCTCTTCCCGATCCCACCCTCCCTCTTCCTCCTGTCTGCCCTCCCCTAGTCCTCAGACAAAGGCAACCCCACCCTCCCATCCCAGCACATCAAGTCCCATCAGGACTGAGATTGTCCTCTTCCACAGTGGCTTAGCAAAGCAGCCCTTCCAGCGGGGAACGATTAAAAAGAATACCACGAGAGACAGCCCTAGCTCCTGTCATTAGGAGACTCAACTGAAGACCAGCTACCCATCATGTACATATATGTAGGGTCCTAGGTCCAGTTCATACATTATCCATGGTTGGTGCTTCAGTATCCACAAGACCCTGGGACCCAGACTAGTTGTCTCTGTTGATCTCCTTGTGGAGATCCTGTCCTGTCCAGGTCCTCCCATTCTTCTATCCACTCTTCTACAAGCTTCCTGCGGGACCTTCTCTAAGAGTGGTTCTCCACCTATAGGTTGTGATCCTTTTGCCAAATCTCTATCTCCAAAAATATTTACTACAGTGCTTAATAGTAGCAAATTCATGGCTATGAAGTAGCAAAGAAATACCCTCTGGTTGAAGGTAACCACACATAAAAAATTGTACTAAAGGGTAGCAGCATTGGGAATGTTAAGAACCACTGTTTTAAAATCTTTAATTTTGATATGGAAAAGAAAAACCAAGCAAGATAAACAGAATGAATAATAAAGGCAACAATTTTCTCCATTTCCAGCGACATAAAAAGATTGTAGCAAAGTAGTTTGGATTATGTGTGGACAATTTTTTCCCCCCGCTGTTTCTGCATTTGGTATTTTGTTAACTATATATTTGAAAGCTCTGTATGTGGTGGCTAGAGTATTTTCTTTTCTCTTTTTTCAATTTTATTTTATATTAATCACAGGTTATGTACTCTGTATCCCAGCCGTAGCCCCCTCCCACATTCCCTCCCTATCTCCCCTTCCCTCCCTCATCTCCTCCCTGCCTCTTTCCAAGTCCACTGATAGGGGAGGACCTCCTCCCCTTCCATCTAACTCTAGCTTATCAGGTCTCTTTAGGAATGGCTGCAATGTTCTCTTCTGTGGCCTAGCAAGGCTGCTTCTCCCTCAGGGGGCGGGGAGGTCGAAGAGCCAGCCATTGAGTTCATGTCCAAAATAGTCCCTGTTCCCTTACTAGTATACCCACTTGGGTATTGAGCTACCATTTGCTACATACAAGCAGGGGTTCTAGGTTATAACCATACATGGTCCTTGGTTGGAGAGAGAGTCTCATAAAAGACCCCTGTGCCCTGATATATTTGGTTCTTGCGGAGCTCCTGACCTGTCTAGGTCATACTAACTCTCCCTTCTTTCATATGATTCCCTGCACTCTGCCAAAGGGTTGGTTATTATTCTTAATATTTGCTTTGATACCCTGCTAGGAAGAGTCTTTTGGAGGCTCTTGTCCTGCTACTTGTTTTCTCCTACATCCAATGTGGACAGTTTTTTTGTTTGTTTGTTTGTTTTGTTTGTTTTTGTCTTTAAAAAGTGTGTTGAATTGAGAAAAGCTTGAGAATTTTGTTGCCTGTTTGTCTCATAAAATATTTAACATCTCAAAACAGTTTTATTTGGCCCCACTGGTGGGTTAGTTTTTTAAAATACAGCATAATTAGCTTGTTCTTTTTTAGATTTTAGGGCTTCACACACATTTTAAAAACTGTTGTTTTGGGGGAAAAGACTAAATTCTGAGCTGGGCCTGGTACATATGCATTTGATTCCAACATGAGAAAAACTGAGGGTGGGAGGATTGTGAGTTTGGGGCCAAGGTGGACTCCATAGTGTGACAATGTCAATCAATCAATCATCCGTCTATCAGTCAGTCAATCAATCCATCAAAATTTAAAGAAAAATCAATATATTATAAGAAATTGGCTATGATGAGATACCAGTTTTTCTATTTCTTGAATATGATCTCTAGGAGAATTTTTGCCCACATTCCAATTAAGCCATTCAGTCTCCCATGGAATAAAAATTCCAGGAATAATGATCAGCGTGCTTTAAAGCTACACTGACTGACTCTAAAGCTTATCTTGAGGCAGAGCTGTGCACAGAGAAAATAAATGGGCTTTAGATCTGGGAACTTTATTCTGTTCCCATTCTTACCACCCACTGGTTATGTGATTTATTTTTTTAAATATTGCTACTGTTTGATGCTCACTTATTCAACAGAAAGACTCCAATAAGATGATCTTATGTAGATTCTAAACAATTATTAATGATAACAAACAAACTATTTAATATGGTATAAAGCTGTATAATGGGTTAAATTGTATGAAATTCTAATGTGGGGTAAATCATAACTTAAGTGTATTTGGAGACCTGGCCTTAAAGAGACGTTGAAAGTAGAAACACATGGGGCATAATGCAATGTCCTTATAGAAGACTGTAATATCTGCATGCTTGAACACGCTGTTTACACACCAAGAAGAGGCCTTAGAGTGATGGTTCTCAACCTTCCTAATGCTGCGACCCTTTAATAGAGTTCTTTGTGTTGTGGTGATCCCCCAACAATAAAATTATTTTCGTTGCTGCTTCATAACTTTGAGTTTGCTACTGTTAATGAAATTATAATGTAGATATTTTTAGAGATAGAGTTGCCAAAAAAGCTTGAAACCTACAGATTGAGAACCATTATCTTAGAAGAAATGAAATCATGTAGCCATCAAAAACTTTCAGGCTGTAGAACTCTGAGAAAATAAATTTTGTTGTTAAAGCAACCCAGTCTATCCTATTCTGTTGGGTCAGCCCTGGAAAACCAATATAGACTCCTAGCAGATCCTTGATGAGTGGGAATTGTTACATGTTTTTGCTTTAAAACATCTAGGAATAAGGGCCTAAGATGGGTACAATAGGCCTGTCTCATAAAGGTTGGTAAGTAACCATTGAATGAATAAAAGACACAGCCGAGTACGAGTCCTTAAAGCTTCCTCAGCTAACATACCAGAGAATTAGAAATTCCCAGCTCTTTAAGGTTTAAGTACTGAAGAATCCTTTGAAAATGTATATTGAGCCATTATATTCCATTACTGTCTCTAGACAAATAGTTTGGAAAATTGTAGCTGCTCTTACAGATGGAATCTTGAGAACAGATTATTCAGAGTAAGTAAGTTTCAGATCAGGGGGGCTGGAAGGGGAAATTCAGGACATAGGGAACTAAGGCTGAGTCCATTACGTCGTGGCAATGGGGGAATGAGCGATGTACTGTCATGCATCCTGAGTCAGGGGAGAGAACTCAGGCAGAATGGAGACACTGTGATGTGTTGAGGCAAAACTTGTCCACTCAGTCTACGGGATTTATTCCTTTTGATGAGGTGTTACCCATGTTGGCGTGTGTTGTCATATAAATGTATCCGCAGCCTCAGAATGGCTCACAGTACTGTGAATTCATATCATAGACACGGAAGGCAAAGAAGTGTCACATAGAAATGATCTGTTTATAGAAAAGTAGGAGAATTTAAAAGATAAGGGAAAATGTTAAATATGAAGCACATGGAATACTTTTCATTAAAAAAGAAAGGAAACCTGAGAGAAAGATAACATAGACTTGAGCAATTCGGTGTCTTCTTAAAGGTTTGTTACAGCTATTATCTATTTCTTTCCCGTGTTTAACCCAACGCCCTATCAGCATAAGTCACTCCTCTTAATGGATCTGTAAAGTAGCTCTTCATGACCTTGATTCATCCTTTAATATGGAGTAGTTAAACCTAAATTAACTGAACAAGAGCAATGCACTGAGAAAGAAATTAGAGCAAGTGAGAAGTGAATCAAACGGATCCTCCTAAACAAAGTCTTTGTTCTTGACAGCATCTATCGTTTGTGTGGATCAGTTAGTCAGGTTGGCTGGGTTATAACAAGAGTTATATATTAGATGTCTACAGTAATGTATACAGTTATACATTAGAATATGGGATTAAGTGACCACAGGTGGAAAGGGGATTACTTGTGTCCTTTTACTAAGCTTCCCATGTTCATGGCATGCTTTGAAACTTGGAAAACTGAACAGGCAGCCATGAGGGCTAGAGCCTGCTTGCTAAGTTTGGAGAAATAACATGCTCATCCAAACCAGGTGAGACTGAATTACAATTCTATTTTTCTGAAGTGACACATTAATTTGAATATTATATTGTTTTTATTATGCTTCTGCAAGAGAGGCAACAAAGTACTCAAAACACATGGACATTTATTTTTCAGTTCCCTTGGGTTTTCCGCTCTGTTTAACTGAAGGCAAATGTACATATTATATTGCCTGAAATATGTAGTTATAACAACGTTCACAATGTACGGGCTATATACTCCTCTCATAAAAATGTACATGAATAATTGAAATCAATAGTCTACTTCAGAAAAATCACAGTATTTAATGCGTTGCCCCAGACTAAGGATTTACTGATTTGAATAATGTAAGTATGACATTTAAATCAGGTATGTTATGCACGTCTGTCTCTCCTCAGTGGGAAGCACGTGCACTTGGAAGTACAGGCAGGTTTTGCTGCTCTCTGATAAGGTCAGTGAAGCTTAGCTAGGATGTAGTGATGCTAAAAGCTCATTGGATTTGCCTGTGGAGCACAAGGCTGTTGCCATGACTACAAAGCTGTGGTTGCTACGGCATCCACAGGCTCATCTGATGTCAAGGCTTCCGGGTGGCCTAGCACAAAAGCTATTACTTTATGTTGTTTTCAAGAAGTCTTTGAATAGTAGTGCATAGCTAAAATAATTCCCAGTAAACAAGGTTTTCTATACTTTCCCAGGTAGACAAAAAGCTATTCGTCTATGTGAGAGCAAAGGACTAGAAACAAAGCAGAGGAACGGAGGAACATTGAATGAAGAAAAGTGTGTACAGGCAATATTAAAATAATGCCTTCTTTTCCACTAGTAAGTGTAAATTTAAAATTTGTGAAGAATTTCTATTTAACAGCACAGAAATCTGTGAATCATTTGAGTTTAGTCACAATAGCCAAATAACTTTTAAAAAAAGTAGAACTTTTTCCATGCTGAAAGAAGCCATAGTATGTACCAGAAGACTCAATTTATATATACCTTTGCCTCTAGAATAGCTGATATTCTGATATAGCTGATATACGAGTCTATATAAGGACAAATGTAGCCTCTTGGGAGTTTTATTTTCATTAAAACATTAGTGGATTATATTTCAGAGAGTGGGAGTAGGTGGGAGGGAGGAAAAAAGGGAAATAGAAGAAACCGTTAGGCATTTTTGCAGCATTATCAATTTATTCAACCACTAAACATTCCCTGAGGCTGTGTAGCAGGTCCCCATTAAAGTCTGGGTATAATGCTGTTTCAAGAAATAGTAAAAATGCTTTTGGTAGTGCCAAGGATGTATTGAATAGGATGAAGAGAAAAGAAGGAGAATCACAGCTAATGCTTGAGCAATGCTTGGCAGATTCTATGAAAAATACTTACACTCATGCTTTTATTGAATAAATATATGATTGCTATGAAGTGTAAGCTTGTAAAGTAGCCGGGTGACTAGAGGCAGGAAGATCTGGCTGTGTTTCCAAGGGTTAACCTTCTTCTATGAGAAGATGTTTTCTCAGGAATGTTACCTGGGCAATGGTGTCTATACTATAGAGGGATTAAGAATCAAGTGGTGGGCATCTCTTTAGTATATTTTTATTGCCCTTGGTTGTCCTCAAGTGGTGGAAGAAAAGTCTCTATTGCTGAAGACATCGCATACTTCAGAAACAGGGCCCAGAGGCCCCTTAGAAGAAACTGTGTTGAAAGCCTCCACCAAAGGCACCATGCAAGCTTCCAAAAGAGGGAAACAATCATTAGTTCTGCTCAGCTGTAACACTTTGAACCACAATGGCCACCAGGTTACCATAATCCTAAAGCTGTTATAGTGGCAACATGTTCTTTGACAGAAACACTCTGTAGTTGGATTTAAGATGTGCCCAAGAAATACCTAGGGCTAGTTAAGTCATGTATCATAGAGGAGAACCTATAGCCACCCCTTCCTAAACTGGCACAATCCTTAGCTATGTTCTAAATACTTGTCCTTATACCCATAGATAAATATGGCTCTTACCCCATCAAGTAAACTTCCCCCTTTTCCCCTTTTGAATGAGGATTGAGCATCTTCCCTAGGGTCCTCCTTGTTTAGCTTCTTTAGGGCTTTAGAGTTTAGTATGTTTATCTTATATTATATGACTTATAAGTGAGTATATAGCATGTGTGTCTTTATGCTTATGGGTTAACTCACTCAGGATGATCTTTTCTAGTTCCGTCCATTTGCCTGCAAATTTCATGATTTCCTTGTTTTTTTTAAATTTATTTATTTTTTAATTAATTTCAGTTGATTCACTTTGTCTCCCAGCTGTAGACGCCTCTCTCGTCCCCTCCCAATCCCACCTTCCCTCACTCTTTTCCTCCTGTGCCCCTCCCCAAGTAAAATCTGTACACCTAAAGAAGCTAAGCAAGAGGGAGGACCCTGGGTAAGATGATCAACCCTCACTCAGAAAGGCAAACAGGACTGACATCTGAAGAGGGAGAAAACAAGGAACAGGACAGGAGCTTACCACAGAGGGCCTCTGAAAGACTCTACACAGCAGGTTATCAAAACAGATGCTGAGACTCATAGCAAAACTTTGGGCAGAGTGCAGGGAATCTTATGAAAGAAGCGGGAGATAGACATATCTGGAGAGAACAGAACAGGGGCTCCACAAGGAGAGTAACAGAACCAAAAAATCTGGGCACAGGGGTCTTTTCTGAGACTGATACTCCAACCAAGGACCATGCATGGAGATAACCTAGAACCCCTGCACAAATATAACCCATGGCAGCTCAGCATCCAAGTGGTTACCCTAGTAAAGGGAACAGGGACTATCTCTGACATGAACTCAGTGGTTGGCAATTTGATCACCAACTCCTGAGTGGGGAACAGCCTTACCAGGCCACAGAGGAAGACAATGCAGCCACTCCTGATAAGACTGGATAGGCTAGAGTCAGAGGGAAAAGGAGGAGGACTTCCCCTATCAGTGGATTTCCTTGTTTTCAATTGCTGAGTTGCATTCCATTGTGTAAATGTACCACAATTTCTGTATCCATTATTTGGCTGAGGGACATCTAGATTGTTTCCAGATTCTGGTTATTATGAATAAAGCTGATTGAGCATAATTGAGCAAGTGTTCTTGTTGTATGGTTGAGCCTCCTTCAGATATATCCCCAGGAGTGGTAAAGATGGATCTTGAGGTAGCACTATTCCTAATTTTCTGAGAAAGCACCAGATTGATTTCCAAAGTGGTTGTACAAGGTTATATTCCCACCAGTAATGGAGGAGGATTCCCCTTTCTTTGCAATCTCTCCAACATGTGTAGTCCCTTGAGTTTTTTATCTTAGCCATTCTGATGGGTGTAAGGTGGGATCTCAAGGTTGTTTTGATTTGCATTTCCCAGATGATTAAGGACTTTGAACATTTCTGTAAGTGTTTCTCTGCTATTCGATATTTCTCTATTGAGAATTCTCTGTTTAGCTCTGTGTCCATTTTTTAATTGGATTACTTGGTTTGTTGATGATTAACTTCTTGTCTTCAGAAGTAGAAGAAAGCAGAAAACAGGACAGAAGTCTTTCTCAGAGGGCCTCTGAAAGACTCTACCCATCAGGGTATCAAATCAGATGTTGAGATTTAAGGCCAAACTTTGGATAGAGTGCAAAGAATCTTATGGAACAAGTGGGAGATAGAAAGACCTGGAGGGGACAGGAGCTCCACCAGGAGACCAACAGAGCCAAAATATCTGGGCCCAGGGCATCCTGCAGAGGTTGATGAATCATCCAAGGACTCTGCATGGAGAGGACCTAGAGCCCCTGCTCAGATGTAGCCCATGGGCATCTTAGTCTCTATGTGGGTTCCCTAGAAAGTGGAGCAGGGGCAGTCACTGGCACAAACTCCATTGCCTGCTTTTTGATCACCTTCCTCTGGTGAGGTGACCAAACTAGACCACAGAGAAAGAGCATCCAGATAGTCCTGATGAAACCTGATAGGCTAGGGTCTCGCGGGATAAGGCCTTGTGGGAATATGAGTCAGTGTAGCACTGTAGACAGTGTCTTTTCCGGGTATTGACAGCTCTTTTTTTTTAATTTTTAAAAGTTATTTATTTTTATCTCAATCACAGGTTAGGAACTTTGAATCCCAGGCGTAGCCCCCTCCCCCATTCCCTCCTACCCTCCCACTCCCTCCCTCATCTCCCTCTTCCCCGCCCCCTCCAAGTCCACCAACAGGGGAGGACCTCCTTCCCTTCCATCCAACCCCAGCTTCTCCTGTCTCCTCAGGGCTGGCTGCAATGTCCTCCCCTGGGATCTAGCCAGTCTGTCACTCCCCGGCTTGTATGGGGGAGGGTCAAAGAGTCAGCCATCAAGATCATGACTGAAACAGTCCCTGTTTCCCTCACTAGGGTCTTCAGTCCAACAATGAGCTATCATGGGCCCCATCTGAGCAGGGGTTCCAGTCCAACTCCACACATGGTCCTTGATTGTAGAAAGCGTCTCGTACAAGACCCCTGTGCCCTGCTCAGTTTGGTCTTTGTGGAGCTCTTGTTCTCCCCAAGTCTCAACAACCTCCCCCAGATCTATCATTACTTCTC
>CM053743.1:54794766-54812258 GCA_028658305.1 Pachyuromys duprasi | reverse complement strand
AGGAGTTCTGCTCACCTGGCACTCACAATGCTGGCGTTTTAGGTCCCAGAGTTCAGTCTCCTGGTTGCCGCGTTGTTTCTGCTCTCCTACTCCTCAGACACAGTGTTCTCTCGTGGCAGCCATCTTGGATCCCTCCTCCCATCTCTATTGACAGCTCTTATTGTTAAGTGTTTCATTCTTTGCCACAAATGACCCAGAAACAAAGAGCAATGAGAAATTTTGTTTTCTTTAAATTATTTATTTTACATCCCAAACATGGCCACCTCTCTGGTCTCCTCCCAACCCCACCCTCTCTTCCTCTTCCACCCTATCCCTGTGCCCTAGTCATCAGAAAGGGGGAGTCCTCCTCCTTTACCAACTGACCCTGAACCGTAAAGTCTCTTCAGGACTGCCTGCATTTGCTTCCTCTATGGCCTGGCAAGGCTTCCCCAACTAGGGGGAAGTGATGAAGAAGCAGGTAACAGAGTTCATGTCAGAGACAGCCCCTGGTCTGTTTACTAGGAAACCCACATGGAGACTGAGCTATGTATGGGCTACATCTGAGCAGGGGTCTAGATCCTCTCCATGCATAGACTTTGGTTGATGCATCAGTCTCTGGAGGGGCCTCTGTGCACAAATGTTTTAGTTCTGTTGGTCTTCTGGTGGAGCTCCTGTCTTCTCTGGGTCCTTCTATCTCACTACTCTTCTACAGGACTCCCTGTTTCATACAACTTTATTGAGTTTTGTGTAATCAAATCAAATACATACCATTTGTTAACTAAATGTATCAGAAGTATTATAATCTAACTTAAATTAGCATTGGGATATTTGATGAAGGCATGAACTTTGAAATCTGGGCAGAAATCCTGGCTTTGGCTCCTCTCCTACCAGCGATGTGGCTTTAGGTAAGTTGTCTTTCTGAGCCTGGCTTATTCCAATTAACATGATAATTTCCAGTTTAATCCATTTTCCTTCTATAAAGGAGGAAAATACCAGTGTTTAAATGTACTGTAGCAGCTTTTTTCATCAGTTCATCTATTCATGAACCTGTGGCTTCATGTCGTTTTTTACTGCAGCAACAGCAGATGTTCAGGTACCTGTGGGTGCTGACCTGGATTTTTTTAGGTACCTGTTTAGGAATGGTGTAAACTCTCTCTGTCATGTAGAAGCCTTATTTATATAATTCTGGAAATTTGCTGTCTAATTTTCATGATGGCTTCATAAGCTTATATTATATTAGTACAATATTAACTATTGTTTTATTATGTAGAGCTTTCACTATTTTGACCGATAATATTTTTCTTTTTTCTACTTTTATTTTTTATTTATTACAATTTATTCACTTGGTATCCCAGCTGCAGTCCCCTCCCTCGTCCTGTCCCAATCCCGCCCTCCCTCTCCTCCCATGCCCCCTACCCTGTCCTCTGATAGGGGAGGTCCTCCTCCCCTTCCCTCTGACACTAACCTATCATGTCTCATCAGGACTGTCTGCATTGTCTTGTCTTCCTCTGTGACCTGGTAAGGCTGCCCCCTGCCCCCCACCTCAGTGGGAGGTGATCAAAGAGCCAGCCACTGAGTTCATGTCAGAGACAGCCCTTGTTCCCCTTACTAGGGACCCACTTAGAGACTGAGCTGCCATTGGCTATATCTGTGCAAGGGTTCTAGGTTATCAAGAAGCTAAGCAAGAAGAGAACCCTGCATAAGACACTCAATCCTCATTCAGAAAGGCAAACGGGATGGACATTGGAAGAAGGAGAAAACTGGTAACAGGACAGGAGCTTACCACAGAGGGACTCTGAAAGACTCTACCCAGCAGGGTATCAAAGCAGATGCTGAGACTCATAGCCAAACTTTGGGCAGAGTTCAGGGAATCTTAGGAAAGAAGTGGAAGATAGAAAGACCTGGAGAGGACAGGAGCTTCACAAGGAGAGCAACAGAGCCAAAATACCAAAATATCTGGGCCCAGGGGTCTTTTCTGAGACTGATACTCCAAACAAGGACCATTCATGGAGTTGACCTATATTATTTATATTCTTTGATTCTTCAGAGTTTTTATTGTGAAGGGATTATTGATCTTGCCAAAAGCCTTCTATGCATCTATAGAATGGTCATGTTACCATTGTCTCTTAGTCTGTCTATGGTCTCTATTAGATTTATTGACTTGCATTTGTTGAACCATTTTTTTTCCATCTCTGGAATGAAATAAACTGAGTAGAGTGTATCTTTTTTTTAATGGGTTGTTGAATTTCAATCAAAATTATTTTATTGAGAAATTTTTATAGTTGTGTTCATCATAGAAATTTATTTTACAGTTTTTTAATTAGTTTGGTTCTTTATTTATTTCATATGGCTTCCTTACATAGTTTGGCTGTTAGGAAAATGGCATCATTGAATGAGTTAGGAAGCACTTCTTACCTTTGTATTTTATGAAACATTTTAAAAAGCATTGCTACTAATTTTTCTTTAAGGTTTTGGCAGATGTCACTGTGTATCTAGTTTAGTCTTGGGCTTCTTTTTGTCAGCATATTCTTTATTATTCTTCTATTTCATTAATAATAACACATTGTATCTAGCACTTTACATATTCTTTAATTCAATTTTGACAGACATATGTGTCTAGAAATATATTGATTTATTTTATATCTCCCAACTTATGGTCATAAAATTTTTCAAAAACTTCTTTAATAACTCAATGGAATTGAATCGTGTCCTTCATAATATATTATTTTTCTCCTTCTGTTTTATTCATTTGTATGTTATCTCATTTTAGTTATTTAGCTAAGAACTTTTCAATTTAGTTTGTGTTTTCAGGAATCAACTCTTAGTTTCAATTACTCTTTTTTATTATTCTTTTACTTTTCAGTTTATTAATTTCCTTTCTTTACATTTCTTTCCATCTACTAATTTTCTGTTTTGATAAGACCGGAAGGTTCATCATTTTTGGTTTACTTGAGTATTCTCTGATATATTAATTGCAAGCACTCATAGCTCTATCCTTTCTTAAAATGTCTTTGCTATATCCAAACATTTCATACTTTATGTTTATATTTTAATTTATTGCTAGATGTTTTAATTTTTCCCTTAATTTTATAAGAGACTCACTGTTAACTGAGAATTATTCTGCTCAATTTATGTGTTTATTTATTTTTATAATTTGTTATTGGTTTATATGGCTTTATGATGCTTTGATAAGATAGAATGATTTTGTATTTGATCATTTGGTTGGACTTGTGCACCAAGACACAATCTGTCCTAAACACAGTTCTGTGGGATTCTGAGAATGTGTATTTTGAATTTTTGGATTAAATGTTCTGTAAATATCTGTTCAGTCCCTTTGATCTAGGGGCTATTTTAACTCTAAAGTTCCTATTGTGGTTATGGTCTGGATGATGTGCTGATTGGTAAAAGTGAAGTATTAAATGCACACACACATGTTCTTGTGAGCACACACGCAACCTCTTATGTCTACTAGTACTTAATACAAATGGGCACACTAATTTTCAAAGCATATACATTCACAATAGTAATATTTTCTTGATGGATTGCTCTCTATATTAACATTTAGTACTATTTACTCTTCAGGATTACTTTTTGAAAACTTACTCTGTGGTATATAAATACTGATACTTTTCTTTGGTTTTGTTGTTCAGTTGGTTTGTATATTGACTTCTATTCTTTTACTTTCAGGTTTTTGTTTTTGTTTTTGTTTTTTGTCTTTGCCAGTATTGTTGTTTGCTTGTTGTTTTTCAACAGCAGTTACTGTAATTTTGTGTTTGAGTACAACCACTTAGTGCAGGTCTTTTAATTGGGCTGTTATAGATTGAATGTTAGATGTTCATATAGTTCAACATTTGCTCACTAGCCGCTGGCTTTATTTCAGAAGGTCATAGGATTTTTAAATTTTTATTTTATTATTATTATTTACAGTTTATTCACTTTCCCTATTGTAGCCCCTTCCCTAATCTCCTCCTGGTCCCACCTTCTCACCTTCTTTCTCCCCTCCCCCTCCCTCAGTCCACTGAAAAGGGGAAGTCCTTCTTCCCTACTTTCTGACCCTAGGCTATCAAGTCTCATCAGAACTGCCTGGATCCTCCTCCTCTGTGGCCTGGTAAGGCCAAAGCACTAGGGGGAAGTAATCAAAGAGCAGGCAAACCAATTTATGTCAGAGACTTCCCCTGCTCCCCTTACTAGGGAATCCACTTGGAGACTGAGCTGTCCAGGTATTGGGTCATACTAATGAGAAAAGTAACTAATAGAGAAAATTAGGAACAAAGATTTAAAAATTTAACTATGAAAAACTGGACTACGTACCAGTCTTGAGAACTGATCTGTGAGATACATGCTGAGGACACAGGATGTTTGGCCTCATCTACTGAATATCTGAAGTGTGCTTTTTGTCATATTCATCTATTCATTTGACATTTCTTTCTGTTTTGAAAATATTAGTTTTCTTGGTGAGTTTTCTCATCCCACTTTCCACTATCAGCTCAGCCTGCTTTCTTATGCACCCCAGTACAACCTGCCCAGAATTTGCACAGCCAAAGTGGGCTGTGCTCTCCCAAATCAATAATTAATCAAAGCCCCACACATTGCCTACATGTCCATGTTGACTTTCTCATCTGTTTTTACTGAGTTTCTTATCGAGGTATTGGATTCATTTCTCTCCCCTCACTCATCTAGTGGTTTTTATTCTCTTTGAAGTTATTGTGTGCTAACATGCAAGCATGCATGGTCTGTATGTGTGTGGGAGGGCACCAGAGGAAATACTCAAGTGTTGTTCCTCTGATGCTATCTTCTTCTTCTCTGAGACAAGAAATATCCTTGGCTTGAAAGTTGTCTAGTGAGTTTGGGTGTTTAGCCAGAGACCCAAGGATCTGGCTGTTTCTGACTCCCTGATGTCATCACATCTGGGCTGTTTTGTTTCTTAACATCGATTCTGAGGACTGAATCCATGTTTTTGTGGTTTGCATTTTACTACTGAGCTGTCCCTAGCCTTGAAATCATTATTTTTATAGTTACATGTTTGACTTCTTTGTCTAGCACTTCAAGCATTTCTATACATTTGGACTTACCAGTTGGATTGTTAGGATGTTTTGGAGGCATTATAGATTGCTTTCCCCTGTTTTTCTTTTGTCTGTATTATTGTTTGCACATTTCTGGCCATGAATGTCCTTTTCTGTACTGATTAGTTCATGTCAACATGACACAAACTAGAGTCATCTGGAAGAAAGGACCTTAAATGAAGGATTGCCTCCTTCAGATTGACCTATAGGCAAGTCTATGTGGCAGTTTTTGATTAGTTATTGATGAGGGAGTGCCCAGCTCACTGTGGTCTGGGCCACTTTTGGGAAGGTGGTCCTGGGTTGTATAAGAAAATAAGTTGAGCTGACAATGGAGAGTAAGCTGGTAAGCAGCATTACCCTGTTGTCTTTGCTTCCTGATTCCTGTCCCAGCTTCTTGGTGGAGTGTAAACTGTCAAATTAAATAAACCCTTTCCTCCCAGGTTGCCGTTGCCCACAATCTTTATCACAGCAATAGAAAGTAAACGAGTGTACTTTTTATTTTACTTCGTTATCTTCTCAAACACATACTTAAGGGTTGGGTGAAGGTTATCTTCCTATTATTTCTCCATACCATAGAGGGAGGAAGCTGCTCTAGCAGCTGAAGGAAATGAGATACAGAGGCACTGTAAAAATTAATAAAGATAGCTACTATATCACCAGTTACAGTAGAACAGAAAATAGAAATGTAATTACACAGAGAAACTGTGATATAAAAGTTATTTCAGGTAAAGATAAAATATTAAACCAATAAAATAAAGGAACAGTGGAAAGAAAAAGAAAAACAAGGTTTAATAAAAGCAAAAATAGAAAAAATGGAGAGCAGTATTATAAAGAGGAGGAGAACCAGGCAAGGGATTAAACTGATTGTATAATTAATAAAAGCCCCCCCACACACACAGGAAGTCAACCCTGAACAATCAATGCTTTTAACCATCTCTCCCCTTTTGATGACTTCCCACTGATAATAAAGGAAGAAATGTTAAAGAGAAACATTTTAAACTATTTTAAGACATTTTTGTTTTGTGTGTATGGGTGTTCTGCATGCATATATGTCTGTGAACCGTGTGTGCTCTATACTCTCAGAAGAGCATAGAGGCTAAAAAGAGGATGTTATATCCTGTCTAACTTGAGTTACAGACTGTTGTGAACCACCATGTGGGTGCTAGGGAATGAACCTCAGTTCTCTGAAAGAACAGCCAGTATTGTTAACTGCTGAGTCATAGCTCAAATCCCATGAGGGGAGATTTAGTCCATATTTTAAACCTCATGTCAAAGTTTCCTCTTTATGTGTGCACAGGAAATGGAGTCATGAAAGCTCCTTGTTTTTCATCTTCCAGTCTCATTGGAAAATTGTTATACCATTAGCTGATTTGTGATCACTGAAGAAAGCAGAAATAAAATGATTGGTTAGTTTGTGAGGTTTTCTACCTAGTCAGAGCCTTTCATCATCTGTCTCAGACACCAAGTCCATCTGGTTTGTTCCTTTTCTGTCTTTGAAAATGGACAGAACACATTTTATGTGCTAACATGACCTTATTCTTACTCCAGGGTTGTGCCACACATTACTGATTCTATGGGCACCCTTTTACGTATTTTCTTTTAGACAAAAGTCATTTTTCCCATTACATGCATTTTTAAGTGCTAAGAACTAGATATAAATACCAATACAGAGTGGCATGGACTCTGTGGACCAGAGGGTTAAAAAGAATCACTAGAGAATGCAGAGGAAAACCAAAGATGATGATACTACAAAAGTTCACAGACAAGGAATTTATTTGATTTAGCAGCAAAATCTACCTGCTATGGTTCACTTCATTAGTGAATGGAGAAAAGAAAGATTATAGAGCGAGCATATTATACCTTAATTTTTTTCCTGTACAAAGTACAACTCAAGATGATAGTTATTTTAGGGCAGATAAAATCAAAGATGAATAATGTGCTTGTTGTGTGTATGAAGTGAGCATTCTTTAAAATGTTTTCATTAATTCCATGACACTTTATATTAAATAATAATCCACAGAGCCTCCTTCTTCTTGGTAAGGCATAATAGGTCACAGCATAGCAATAGTCTCATTAATATTAAGTAGAAAATCAGTTAAAATGAAAAAGTAAAATCATATTTTTAAACTAGTCAGTGAGCTACAAAAACAATGAGAGCAAAAAGAACCAAAAAGGGCCATTTTAATTTATATCATGCTAAGACTCAGAGAACATCACAGAAGAAGGAACAAAGAGAATGTAAGGGCTGAAAGACAGGCAAAAAGGCTTTGAAGTATAATATAACAATTTGGATGACAGCCAATAGAGATATGCTCTTACAACAGCTCTTTTCCTTTTATTTATTTATTTATAAATTAATTACTATTTATTCACTTTGTATCCCAGCTGTAGCCCCCTCCCTCATTCCCTCCCAATCCCACCTTTCCTCCCTCTTCTTCTCCGATATCCCTACTCCAGTCCACTGATAGGGGCTGTCCTCCTCTGCTTCCATCTGACCCTACCTATCAGGTCTCATCAGAACTGGCTTCATTGTCCTCCTCTGTGGACTGGTAAGGCTGCTCCCCACTCAGGGGGAGGTGACCAAAGAGTCAGCCACTGAGTTCATGTCAGAGACAGTCCCTGTTTCCCTTACTAGGAAACCCGCTTGGATACTGAGCTGCCATGGCTACATCTGTGCAGGGATTCTAGGTTATCTCCATGCATGGTCCTGGGTCTGAGTATCAGTCTCGGAAAGACCCCTGTGCCCAGAGTTTTGTGTTCTGTTCCTCTCCTTGTGGAGCTCCTGTCCTCTTCCCAGTTTTCTCCCTTTTACGTTGTCCATCCTGTTTGTTTTTCTGGGTGAGGATTGATCATTTTACCCAGGGTCCTCCTTCTTGCTTAGCTTCTTTAGGTATACAGCTTTTAGTATGCTTATCCTATATTTTATGTCTAATATCCACTTATGTGTCTTTCTGCTTCTGGGATACCTCACTCAGGATGATCTTTTTTATTTCCCACCTTTTGGCTGCAAATTTCATGATTTCCTTGTTTTTAATTGCTGACTAGTATTCCACTGTGTAAATGAACCACAACTTCTGCATCCGTTCCTTCATTGAGGGACATCTGGGTTGTTTCCAGATTCTAGCTAATATAAAAAAAGCTGCTGTGAACATGATTGAGCAAATGTCCTTGTTGTGTTTGACCATCTTTTGGATGCCTAGGAGTGGTATAGCTGGATCTTGAGGAAGCACTATTCCTAATTGTCTGAGAAAGTGCCAGATTGACTACCAAAGTGGTTGTACAAGTTTACATTCCCACCAGCAATGGAGGAGTGTTCCCCTTTCTCCACAGCCTCTCTAGCATGTATTTACAACAGCTTTTAATACCTTCATGGGACAGGGCTTGTCAACAGCAAATCATAGATCATGGGTGTGGAGGCTGGGGTCATAGATCCCATCTTACCCTCTCTGTTAATGTACTGGTTACTGATGGACTCTTTGGGCAGTGTGGCCATTGTCTTCAATTGCATTCCCAAGGGAGAGTCTAGCAAACTCCAAAGCATAGTGACAAACCTGCAGTTCTGGTTAAAACTAGTGTGTCAGAGAGCAAAATAAAAAGGCGTGGATGTAGGAAGGTACAGTAAGGAGGAGGTTTGGCAGACATAAGAGGAAAATAAGAGTAGGAGGTGGGAGTAAACAGAATGCACTACTTACATGTGTGAAACTGTAAAAAAATTCACATTATACATAAAGATAAGTAAAAAAATTCTTCTGATCTTTGCATAAATGAACATAACATATACAAATGCTAAAAAGCCCTATAATACTTTTTTCATATATATTCTCACTAACAGCAGCAAAATTTTATTGCCTCTCTTAGCTGTGGACTAAACATTTACCATACTTTTGTTGAGTGAAAAACCTGGTGTTTTATACAATTGTGAAAAAAATTAATAAATTAAATTCCAAAAATTGAATAACAGATTAACAGAGAATAGGCAATGGAGTACACAGAGGTAAAAATACAAAGAGTACACAGGGATGAAAAATGAGTTGTAAGCCATGCCATCTCCAAAATTCTGATACAAGCATAATTGTATTCACCAAAAGAAAAACAGGATGCAGATGGAGACAGAAGCAATTTTGGAAGCAATAGCAGTATGAAAGTTTGCCATGTTGATGAAAGATCTCAGACCATACTCTAGGAACTTTGAGTAATGCAAATGCCAACAGAAGGACCTCCAGACAGAACTACTTAAACTGGCTAGAATACAGATTACAGAAATCTTAACAGTGACAGAGAAAGAAGACAATGGTTCAGATGAGAAAAGATATTTTCATTTCAGAAAAATAATACTGACAGTTGGCTTCCTACTTAAAGTGATGATGAGGCACACACAGGTACAACCCTTAATATATTCTGAAGTTTGATACCAAGGTTTGTGATGTTCAGGATCCTCTGTAAAATGGTTTAGTAGTTGCACATAATCTAGGCACATTTTCTCACGCAATTCAAACCTTCTGTATATTACAAGCCAAACACAAGGTATGCTGGGTAAACTGTTGGATTGTTTAGGAAATAAGGACAAAAGTATGCATGTGTCAAACACAGATGCAGTTTTGGGGCTTTTTCTATTTGTGGCGGTTATGTCTTCAAATGCACAGGCCCAACCACAATTAAAATGAATATGGACAGGAAGGTTCTGATTATGATCAAATTGTGTGAAATTCTCAAAGAACTAATAGGAAATTTTAAAGATGCATATGGCCTTATTTGCCTGATATATTGACTGAAATATGTGATGCGATGAAAGTAACTGCCAACATCTATCTTTTTATTGAGCATAACTATCCTTATAGTAATGACTCTGGTCATCAATAGCCAAGTGAACTAAAATAATAAAAAGAGCCATCAAAGGCAGGAGAAAATGTGATTTGATGAGAACAAAGGTATCAAATGGGAGGAAGAACCTAGAAAATAATTAATGTATGGGTAAATATTGTTGACATTGACTATATCTACTGTATTAAAATATTTTTCTGAAATAGAGTCTTAGTATGCAGCTCAGGATGGCATTAGCTTAGATTAATACTGCCTGTCTACAAGTACAGCAGAGTAACATTGATAGCGTCAGGGACTGGTCCTGTCTCATGGGATAGCTCTCAAGTTGGTCCTGTCTTTGGTTGGCCATTCCCTTTATCTTTGCTCCATCTTTGTCCCTGTGCATCTTGTAGGCAGGACAAATTTTGGGTAGACAGTTTTGCAGGTGGGTTGGTGTACTTATCACTCCACTGGAAGTCCTGCTTGGCGATAGGAGATGGCCACTTCAGGCTCCATTTCCCTGCTGCAAGGAGTCTCAGTTAGGGTGACCTTCATAGACTTCCTGGGTCCTCCACTATGCAAGGTTATGCCAAATCCCAGGGATTCCTCCACCTCTGATTCCTGTTCTCTCACCAGGTCCTTCCTCTTCCACTCTCCCTACTCCTAATCTCCACCCCTGCTCCTTGGACCCTTTTTGTAACTTAGCTTTTTTGGGTATGTTAGCATGATTATCTTGTACTTTATGTTAATATATAAATGATTTCATACCATTCATGTCCTTTTGGATTTGGATTGCCTTACTCAGAGTGTTTTCTGGTTCCATCATTTTTTTTTTTCAAATTTCAAGATGTACTTGTTTTTACTAGCTGAGTAGTATTCTGTTGTATAAATGTGCCACACTTCTTGTATCCATTTTTTTTTTCTTGGTTGAAGAACTTCTAGGTTGTTTCTAGTTCCTGGCTATTACCAATAAAGGTGCAATGAACATAGATGAGCAAGTGTCACTGTGGTGTGGTGAAGCATTTTGGGGTATATACCCAGCTGGGTCTTGAGGAAGAACTAGTCCCAATTTTCTGAGAAATTGCCAGACTGATTTCTAAAGTGGTTGGTTGTACAAGGTTGCACTCCCACCAACAATGAAGGAGTGTTCCCCTTGCTACATGGCCTTGCTAGTATGTGCCGCTGCTTGAGTTTTTGTTATAGCCATTCTGACAGAAATAAGATGGAATCTCAGGGTTCTTTTGTTTTGCATTTCCCTGATGACTAAGGATATTATTTCTTTAAGAGTTTCTCTGTTAAGAATTCCCTGTTTAGCTGTGTACCACATTTTAATTGGTTTATTTGGTTTGTTGTATAAGTTTTTAAAGTTCTTTTTATTCATGAGGTCCATTTATTAATTGTTGATCTTAGAACCTGAGCTGTTACTGTTCTGTTCAGGAAGTTGTCTCCTGTGCCAATGAGTTCAAAGATATTTCCCACCCTCTCTGCCAATAAATTTAGTCTAACTGTTTTTATATTGAGGTGTTTGATCCACTTGGACTTGACATTTTTGTAAGGTGATAAATACAGATTTATTTGCATTATTTTACATGCAGACATCTAGTTAAACCAGCACCATAAATTAAAGATGCAATCTTTTGTCCATTGTATGGTTTTGATTTCTTAGTCAACAATCAAGTATCCATAGGTGTGTGGATTTATTTCTGGATCTTCAATTTGATTACCTTAATTAACTTGTCTGTTTCTATGCCCAAACTATGCAGATGATAAGCAGAAAGGGGGTGAAGCTGGATGGGAAGAGAAATGGAAAGGAACTGGGAGGAGTAGAGAGAGGGGAAGGTATAATCAGGATATATTTAATATGACAATTCTTTTTTATTTTTTATTGTTTATTATTATTAAATTTTAGTTTTTGGAGCCAGAGTTTCTCTGTGTAACAGCCCTGGTAGTCCTGGAACTCACTGTGTAGACCAGGCTGGCCTCAAACTTACAGAGATCCACCTGCCTCTGTCTCCCAAGTGCTGGGATTAAAGGCATGTGCCTGAGCTGCCATAGGCTACATCTGTGCAGGGCTTCTAGGTTATCTCCATGCATGGTCCATGGTTGGAGTATCAGTCTCAGAAAAGAGCCCTGGGCCCAGATTTTTTGGTTCTGTTGCTCTCCTTGTGGAGCTCTTGTGTTCTCCAGGTTTTTAATCTCCCCCTTCTTTCATAAGATTCTCTGCACTCTGCCCAAAGTTTGGCATCTCCTTCAATACCCTGATGAGTAGAGTCTTTCAGAGTCCCTCTGTGGTAAGCTCCTGTCCTGTTCCCATTTTCTCCCTCTTCTGATGTCCATGTCATTTGCCTTTCTGAATGAAGATTTATCATCTTACCCAGGGTCCTCCTTCTTGCTTAGCTTCTTTAGATGTACAGATTTTAGTGTGTTTATTCTATATTATCTGTGGGCTGTCTCTGATGTGAACTCAGTAGCTGGCTCTTTGATCACCTACCCTTGAGGAGGAACAGCCTTACCAGGCCACAGAGGAAAGTAATGCAGCCAGTTTTGATGAAACCCTGATATGCTAGGATCAGATGGAAGGGGAGGAGGTACTCCTCCATCACTGAACTGAGGGAAAGGTATGAGAAAAGAAGGAGGGAGGATGGGATTGAGAGGGGATGAGGGAGGAGGCTACAGCTCAGATACAAAGTGAATAAAGTGTAATTAATAATAAAAAAAATACCACAGAAGGCCTCTGAAAGACTCTACTCAGCAGGGTATCAAAGCATATCTGAGACTCATAGCCAAACTTTGGGCAGAGTGCAGGGAATCTTATGAAAGAAGGGAGAGATAGAAAGACCTGGAGGGGACAGGAGCTCCATAAGGAGAACAAAGAACCAAAAAATATGAGCACATCGGTCTTTTTTGACACTGATACTCCAACCAAGGACCATGCATGGAGATAACCTAGAACTCCTGCATACATGTAGCTCATGGCAACCCATTCTCCTAGTAGGTTTCCTAGTAATGGGAACAGGGACTGACTCTGACATGAACTCAGAGGCTGGCTCTTTGATCACCTCCTCGTGAATTGGGAGCAGCCTTACCAGGCCACAGAAGAAGACAATGTAGCCAGTCCTGATGATACCTGATAGGCTAGGTTCAGAGGGATGGGAAAGAGGACCTCCTCTATCAGTGACTTGGGGAGGGACATGGAAGGATAGAAGGGAGGGAGGGTGGGCTTGGGAGAGGACAAAGGAGAGGACTAGAGCTGGGATACAAAGTGAATAAACTGTAATTATTAATAAAATAATTAATAAATGGGACCTCATGAAACTTAAAAAAATAGATATATTAATAAAGTCATGTGTCACTATGCTGGGCTAGATCGATTTTCAATGAGAAGGTAAATAAAACTTAACAGAAATCGTGCCACCAATGGGAACTAAGTATTCAAATGCCTAAGACTATGAGGGCCATTTGCCTTTCAAACCAAATTCTTCCGTTCAATATATGAGTGGGAGGTTATTAGGTAGCAAGGAGTTCTGCCTTGCCCTCATCAGCCATAGATGAGCCTGAATCTCCTCAGGAGGTAATTTCAACAAGCTAGAGCCCTGAAGGTCAGGACAGTCATGGCTGCCAGGCTGGAGAGGACATTATAGTGCAGGTCAAAATAGGGACATATACAGCTCTTGGTTTGGAAGACAGATGTTATATATCTACGTTAGCTTGGAAATCGTCTTAGTAAACTACACTGTAAAGAAATGTAATTGATTTCTTTAGTGAACACTAAAAAAGTATGAGATAAACATTTGAGATTTAGTTGGCAAATTGAAAACACTTATGGAAAACATTTTTTCTCCCTCGATGTTTAATTCGCCTGAAGGAGTCTGATAGTTTTCAATTTCTTCACCAAGAGTTTCTGAGAAGAGCCTTTTGATGTCAAGGAGGTATTTCTGTGTGACTCTTAAGAGAATTTGTTTTTTTTTTCTTCAGAGAAATGAAAAGTTACTTTCTTTGAGTAAGCAAACCAGTAAGCTGAAAGATTCTTCTGTTTAGTTCACAATTTCAACCCTCAGGTAGAGCAGATGATGTCGCTTTCTTCTATAGGAAGCTCTAGCCCACTTAGTATGTGTCCAGCTATGTCCTCCTGGCCTTCAGGCAGTGAGGCAAGTTCTAATGGAAGCGGGTGTACTGTGAGGCCACAGGAGTCTAATGCAATTTCCATAAGCTTTCATACATCTGCTAACTTTTATTTCCGAAGTTATTTAGTAATGAACAACATAAGCAATATTCTATACATGAACACATATAATTATTTTGTATGAATGAGATAATTATTCTTTAATATATGAATAGGAAATATTGGAGAGGCCTATTCATATATTGGTTTTGTATTATTTGAGTCAGTTTTCTCTTATCTAAATAATAGGCTGGGCATTTTCATTCTTCAGCCTGTTGAGTATATGGATTGATGGCATATACTACTGTCACTGATTATATACACTCTTTATATAAATTCTCTGACCATGCAACTAGCTGTAAAGGGAATAGAGAACAGCCATGTTTTCAGAAAATTCTCCAAAATTTGATTACACAGAGTAGGCAAGGGATGATGCAATTAACAAATAGAATCTGGGATATTGATAGCTGCATAGCAAGGAACTATTTTCTACTTAATGATCTCCTATGCGATGAAGCTTGAGGGTAGAGGTAAAAAGAAAACCTCCATTTTTCATGTAGTTCCTTAGGTACCCATGTTAATAGAAGACTCCTGATTTCACAATGTACTCTTTGCTTCGTGCTTTTCTGGAGGGGGGAAGACAGGTTGGTGATCTCACAGAGGGGCAAGTGTCTAGTCCTTTAACAACAACAACACTTAGCCTTACCAAATATGAGAGGGAAATGTAATTGTGTGTCTCCAAAGAGGAAAATCATAATTTTAAAATCTGTATTTTAGATTATAATATAGTTACACCATTTTCCCCTTCTCCCCCTTCCATCCAACCCCCCCCCCCATTTGCCTTTCCTTGCTCTCTTTCAAACTCATGGCCTGTATTTTTCATTGTTGGTTGTTACGTAGACATGTACATGTATATCCCTGAATAAAAAAATAGAACCTGCCCAGTTTGTGTAACCTTACTTGTATGTGTGTTTTCAGGGCTGAGTGTTTGGTATGGGAAAACCGGTTGGTGTGCTCCTCTCTGGGGAAGACCATTTCGCCTGCTCTCAGTCCGAGGTTTGTTGTTCTTTAAATTGAGAATTTTATAGATACATATAATGTGTTTTGATCAAATTCAATCCCCTTCCTCCCTTCCAATTGCCTCCTTACTCCCTCCTCCAACTTTGTCTTCTCTCTCTTTCTCTGCCTCTCTGTTTCTCTTCACACTGATTCTACTTTGCTGCTTGTGTGTACCTGGGTGTTGCGCTCTCTATTGGAGCAGAATAATCTTTTCAGGGGCCCCATCCCTGAAGACATGGCCTCCCTCAGTTGTCATGGAACTCAAATAGCTTCTTAGCTAGAGCTAAGACTTGAAGCTTTCCAGGTCCATGCTGGGATTTTGACTGGTTTGCACCAGTGTACACATTCTGTATACAGTCCCAACTTCTGTGACAGCCTTGGCTTGTCCAGCCAATGCCGTTTGGCTGTAGGTGTCCATTACCTCTTAGTCTTGTAAGCTTTCTGATGCTCTTCTGGGGCGATTGCCAAGCCTTGGGTTAAGGGTATGTGATATGCGTCCCATCTAGAGCTGAGGACTCTGTCTCACGGAGGGTTAGTGTATCTATCCTCACCAGAGAGGACTCATTTTAGAGGCACAAACTAGTCAACATGCAGAAAATAAGAGAGCGTGTAGTGCTCAGCTATAAACTGGAGAAATAATGTTTCTTCAAGAGAAATTTCTGTCCTAGACCCAAAAATTATGGGTTATACTATGCATTTATTAAATTGTATAGTAAAATAGTAATGCCTCCATTTGGTAGCCAAGACACTGAAAGGCAGAGGAAGAATTACTTGTACTATATAGTAGACTGATAAATAAGTAGGTAGAGAACCTGGAATTTAGCTATAGGAATTTAGTTTCCTAACTTTCTTATAAATTGAAAATAAGAGAGACTAGAACACAGAGAAGTTAGGCAAGAAGCACCAACAGTTAGGCCTTTGATCACATAATTCCATTTATGAAGATACAAACGCTTTCAACAATTTATACCACTTTAATATCAAAGCAACATCTTTTTATATTAAAGCAGGAAATAATTAGAGTCACAGCAGAAATAGCTGTTGACACATGGAAGTGTTTCAGATTTTTACTTACCTCAATTTTGAAACTAAATCACAGTTGAGTGCACCAGGATTCATTTTCAGGTTCACTCAGCAGGGAGTTGGATTTTGTTTTGTCCAGGGCTTTCTTTCTCGCCATGGCCCCTCAAACCTCTCAGCATCCCATTCAGCTCAGAATGAAGTGCACACTCCATGCCTGTACTACCTATCTAGCTCACTGCACTCTTGCCCACTCACATTTAAACTCTGCCATGACCTCTATTTTATGGTAATCTTTTGGAATCCCACACTCTACACAGGCTGTGCTCATTTGGAATTAAGTGTCTTATTTGAAAAAAAAAATAGCTAAACAGATTACTCTAGTTGTAATCCTGCTATCAAGGTGAACATTTGGTTAATGGCAGTGTGGTTTCTTATTTAAAATGAAAACAGAAAAAGAAACATCATGTTTGAACTTGCCCTTGAATTTTGTATTCTAGTTTCAATGGCAAAATGAGAGATTTATTGATAGAAAGATTGATCATTTGCGTCTTTGATCAAATTGCTTTCAAGTGCAAATGTTATATGTGCTAATACCAATTTAAACCTAAAGTATTTTAGCAATGACATAGCAGGATTTTATATATACATACATATATATATTTGTAATATTGTGCCAATAATATTATTAGCATTACTTTAATATCCCCCTTTTTAACCCCTTCAACTTCTACTTACCAAGGCAATCTAAATAATCAAATAACTCACCTTTCTCCATGTCATTTTACACAATATATAACGTTTATCAAGAGGCATACTTTTTTAAGTGACAGAAACTGCACCCAAACTCGTTTGGAGGCTCTGTCTTATAAACTGTCCTCCTGGTGGCTCTGTTCCTTTCTTTTTTTTTTCTTTTTATAAATTTATTTATTTTTATATCAATCACAGGTTAGGTTTTTTGCATCCCATGCGTAGCCCCCTCCCTCATTCCCTCCCACCGTCCCCAATCCTCCCTCATCTCCTCCCTGCCCCCTCCAAGTCCACCAACAGGGGAGGATCTCATCCCCTTCCATCTGACCCCAGCTCATCTTGTCTCCTCAGGGCTGGCTGCAATGCCCTCCCCTGGGATCTAGCCAGGCTGCTACTCCCTAGCATGTATGGGGGAGGGTCAAAGAGTCAGCCATCAAGTTCAAGACTGAAAGAGTCCCTATTTCCCTTACTAGGGTCTTCAGTTCGACACTGAGCTATCATGGGCCACATCTGAGCAGGGGTTCTAGGCCATATCCATATATGGTCCTTGGTTGGAGAAACTGTCTCATATAAGACCCCTGTGCCCTGCTCAGTTTGGTCTTTGTGGAGCTCTTGTTCTCCCCAAGTCTTACTAACTTCCCCTATTTTTATTATTACTT
>CM053743.1:54775774-54794266 GCA_028658305.1 Pachyuromys duprasi | reverse complement strand
AACTCAAGTGACAACACATGCTGGAGAGGTTGTGAAGAAAGGGGAACTCTCCTCCATTGCTGGTGGGATTGCAAACTTGTACAACCACTCTGGAAATCAATTTGGTGCTTTCTTAGACAATTAGGAATAGTGATTCCTCAAGATCCAGCTATACCACTCTTAGGCATATATCCCAAAGATGCTCAAGTACACAACAAGGACATTTGCTCAACCACGTTTGTAGCAGCTTTATTTTTAATAGCCAGAAGTTGGAAACAGCCCAGATGCCCCTCAGTTGAGGAATGGATACAGAAATTTTGGTACATCTACACAGTGGAATATTACTCAGAAAAAAAAAAGACAAAAAAAAAAAAAAACAAACAAGGAAATAATGAAATTTGCAGGTAAATGATGGGAACTGGAAAAGATAATCCTGAGTGAGGTATTCCAGAAGCAGAAAGACACACAGGCTATATACTCACTCATAAGTGGATACTAGACAAATAATATATACACTTAAAGAAGCTAATCAGGTAGGAGGACTCTGGCTAAGATGCTCAATTCCCATTCAGAAAGGCAAAGAGGATGGACATTGGAGGAGGGAGAAAACAGGGAACAGGACAGGAGCCTACCAGGAGGGCCTCTGAAAGGGTCTACCCTACAGGGTATGGAGGCAGATGCTGAGACTCATAGCCAAATTTTGGGCAGAGTACAGGTAATCTTATGAAAGAAGTGGGACATAGTAAGACCTGCAGAGGACAGGAGCTCCACAAGGACAGGGACAGATCCTAAAAGTCTGGGCACTGTGGTCTTTTCTGAAACTGACACTCCAGCCAAGGACCACTCATGGAGATGGCCTGGAACTCCTGCACAGAGGTAGCCTATGGCAGTTCAGTGTCCAAGTGGTTCCATAGTAATAGGGACAGGGACTGTCTCTGACAGGATCTGATTGGCCTGCTATTTGATCACCTCCCCCCGAGGTGGGAGCAGCCTTACCAGGCCACAGAAGGAGACAATGCAGCCACTCCTGATGAGACCTGATAGACTAGGATCAGAGGGAAATAGTGGAAGTCCTCTCTTTTCAGTGGATTGGGATAGGGACAAGGTTGGGGAAGAGGGAGGGTGGGATTTGGAGGGGAAGAGGGAGGGAGGTATAGGGGGGATATAAAGTGAATAAACCGTGATTTAAAAAAGTTTAAAAAAGAAATGTAAAAAGAAACAAACCGACAAAAAAGAATTGTGTAAATTTAAAATAGAAAATTAATATTTAACCTCTTCCTGAATGCTGACCATTGACAAAAGATAAAAAATACCTCTGCATTTTATTAAAGACTTTCAATTTATTTGTCTATCAGTTTGTGACTGACAAACCATATTCTATGAAAAAGAGATGAATGAAAAAAATAAACCTAGCTAACTGAACTTAAATGTGTTCTATGTGGGAGCATACAGGCAAAGAGAGCTATAGACACTTCTGTGAAAGGTAGAAAAATTTAATAACATTAAACATAGATAGTTGAAAGTTGTCCCTGAGAAGTACAAATAGTAAGTATTCAGGAAAATGCCCAGTATCCTCAGTAATCAGAGAAATGGCATGTACTTGCAAATCAAAACTGCTTTGAAAAATCTGCCTTTCACCAATCAGAATGGAAAACAAAAGCAACAGATGAACTGTGAAAGTCTGGATGTGAAATTTGTCACCTCAGAGAGGACCAGGGTTGATTGAGCTCATCAGACTGGGTAGGCAGGTGTCTTCTTCCTCCCCAAACATTCCATGGTTCTCCATCCAACAGCTGCACTCAGAGATGACCTTCCCCATAGAAGAGGGTGATTCTGTAATCAAGGGTACACAAGGAGCCTCCTCCCTGCTGGAAATTCATTACAATTTTGCAAGGCCTGTTTGTTGGAAAAATAGGGTAGCATCCAAGATTCCAGACACATTCAAATGAGGCATTGCATTTGGCGGTCTGCTTTTCTTTGGAGAAAAAAAAATGTTGGTGTGTATGCAGGAACTCTCATGCACTATTGATGGGAATGTAACAGTGTAGCTGTCGTAGGAATTAGGATGGTGACTCCTGAGAAAAATTATTAGAACTCCCAGCTATTCCCCGCCTGCACTCTATTGTGCACACACACACACCACACGAATCAAATGAAGCACGCAGTAGAGATAGCTGCATATCTGTTTATTGCAACATTACCCACTATAACCTCATCATGTAGCTACCCTACATGTTCCTCAAAGGACAATCCAGTGAAGAAAGCACAATATATAAACACAATGGGTTATTGTCAGTCAATATGGAAGGATGTACAGTTGGAGGGACACAGCAATTCAGGTTACTTGCTTCTCAGAAATGACCTGTGTTTGGTTGCTAGCATCCATATCAGGTGGCCCACAATCACCTGTAACTCCATTCCATAGAACCTGACTTCTTCTTTGAGCCTCAGGACATACCTAATATGTATGGTGCACATACATACACTCTCAGGCACACATACACACAAAACAAAGCAAATATTTTTCAATAGATGGAGTTAGGCTAGAGAGATAGTTCAACAGTTAGGAAAACTGGCTGCTGTTAAGGATCTGGGCTGCAGTCTGAGTACCTACATGGCAGCTCACAACCACGTGTCACTCCAATTTCAGATGAATCAGTGACCCTTCCTGCCTATGTGGGTACCAGGTATTCGAGTGGTGCACAGACATACATGAAAGCAAAACAACCATTCACATAAAAACAATGGAAATATAGATCATAATGCTGAGTGAAATAAGATAGACTTTAAAAGATATATACTGTATTTTTCTATCATAAGTGGAATCTAGAGAAAATAAAAGATAGTAGTAAAGAGGGGTGAACAATTTTGTAAAGAGGGTGAGGAGCAGCAGGATCGGGGAACAAGAATAGGAAATGTGTAGACATGATCCAAGTAATGCATATAACATAATATTACCATTATTTTGTCTAATTAACATGTGCTAGTTAAGAAGAAAATAATGACTTGAAGAAGATGTTGTATCCTGATGGTGATAATGGAAGGTTTTTCGTCAGCAGAGTGCTCAGGAATGTCATTCTAAACAGTGAGGTTTTAATGATAAGAACAGCCATGGAGAAATCCTGGAGAGCAGCTAAGTCAAAGAGACAGCAGATATAACGTCTCCGGAAGTGGTGATGTGAAATCTTGAGCTGTCACTTAACATATATAGCATAAAGATTTCCACTTGTCATTAATTTTCAAGCCCATCAATTTCCTTGTGAGATCACAATAATTCATCGTGTAATCGTATCACTATTGACTATGTTATTTTCACAGTTGTTGGGAATTTGCATCACTTTCAACCATTTTCTGGAACATAGGCCTGTATTAAATGTTCTTTATCATTAATCCCTGGCTACAGATGTGTTTATTCCTTTGCAATAGTTCACAAGAGCAAAGCTATGACAATATAGAATGAACTTTCCACAGGTGTTTCCATCTAGTCATTTGTGTGCTCTATTGCTGGAAATGAGGTGTTGAAGGTATATTCCATAGTATTTTTCGATCCAAAACCATAGAGGTAACCACAGAGAAGCAGCTATCTACTTAAAAAGCAAAGTGATTAATTTTTATTTAATAGGTATATATTTCATTGCTTATGTGGTTCAATGTTTATTATTGTTATTGAAATTTTGTGTCTTTCTTTTCTGAAATGACTACTTGCACATTTTCCTACCAAGATGTTCATTTTTCTCATTTATGAAAGTCTTTTATATCTACTATAAACCAGAAGATTTTTCTGCAATATTTATTTGATTTTTACTATTTTATTGGCTCAGTTTTACATGGCTAAGTTAATGAACATTTTACGTTGTATGTTTTCTCTCTCACAGGCTTTGTTTTGTCAATGCAACCTCTTCAGAAGAAAACAAACAACAGTAAACTCACAGCTCTCATCTGAAAGAGATGAGATAGCTTATTTTGGAGCCAAATGTGAGTGCCAATAGCTCAGGAACAGACTCTAGGTCTCCCTAAAGGCAAGGGTCCACCGATGTTGAAACAGTTTCATGGGGTTTTATAGTAACAGAACAAAAAAATAAAGCTGTGAGTCAAGGCATTAAAATAAATTGGTGGAAACATTAAATGGGACATCGTAGAAGGCAGAGGAAGTTCAACGATAGGCTTCAGGTGCTATCTGATAGTGTTCTGAATTGCTGGAGAATAGAGTTCGGATACATTGACACAATCCAAAGGTTTCTATCTGTTTATCAGGATGTGATGTCTGACATTGTGGTGGTGAAGGAACGGCTCTCCTAAGGGTACTAAAGACAGGCCAAGAGAAAGCACAGCAAAGCTGTTGGACCAGCAGTGCTGCAGATCCTGCATGGTCACTGACACTTTCATCAGTTGATTAACCTTTGTCGACAGCTTCTTGCTCAGTTTGCTGGATCATTCTCATCTCTGAGGAAGAAGAATAGGAAGGGGCCCAGTGGCATACGCCTATAGTTACAGCACCTGGGAGACAGAAAAAATTGGCTATCTTTGAGTTTTAGGCCAGCCAGGGATAGATAGTGAGGCTTCCTGAATGGGTGGGGGGTGGGGGGTGGGGGGGAGGGTGACATTTGAAATACCTGTGTATGCTTGATTTTAAATATTTTATTCCCATTCCATTTGGGTTTAGTTTTGGATACAGAGTGAAATACATGTTTGTCAGCTGTTTTCTTAAAATGTTGATTTTTTTTTCCCCAAATGATTTATTGAATCGTCCTCTTCCACTTCCCACTGATTTGGGGGGCCATTTGAAAGAACACATGTCATATTCCTTACAGGGATCCTGAGGTCTGTTTCTGGTCTAGACTGTTCATTCCACTGGTGTCTGTATTTCATTGTGTTGCAGTGACTTTACAGTAATTTGACAGATGAATGCTCAGACTTTTCTCATAAGCAATCCTCTCTAACATTCTCTTAACGAAGCAGGTGTACTTGCAACTGTTAGAGGAAAGTTGGGTGAACACATTTCCACAGAGGGAAATTGTCAATGTCTATGAACACCTCTAAAGTCCAGAGCCTGGGTTAGCATAGAATCTGCAGAAGTTCGTATGTTTTTTTAGCAATCTTTAGAGTTAATGCCCTAAAATACCATAAAAAGAATGAAATATTATAGGAAATACTTAGAATGAAGAAAGAACAGAAAATTAGCATACTGTCAGCTGCCCCCTGTATCTTTTATGATATTTGCTACATATGAAGTGCATAAGTCAATTATTTTCTATGTCAACAATTCATCAATAATAAATATATCTGAAACATTATTTAAAAAGAAAGATAATTAAGTCTGTCTAGTATGACTGATCCAAAATCATTTTATTGCCATGTCTACATCAAAACACTTTGTGGTTAATATGTTATAATTGCCAAAGGCTTTTACACTTAAACTGTACAAGTTCACAAACTATTTTTGCGTGTACTAATTTATTTAGAGGCAGGATCTTAACCTGGTAGTCCTGGATGGCTTAGAACAAGTTATAGAGACCAGGCTGACTTTGCACTCACTGAGGTCCGCCTCTGCCACCCCAGTGATGTTAAATCGTTTGAATTGATGTCAGGCTTCAAGGCTGCATGTGTCAATGTCCTTATTATCAAGCACAATAGTTCATTTAAAAATACCAAACCTCATGCTTCAAATACCATGTTCTAAAACAGTTTCAGTCTTTCAACAGCTCCTATTGATGACTTCAGCTCTCACATCATCACAGGGCTTGCTGCCATACTCTTTTCCATTTGGGATCCATATGTACCAGAGAGAGTTGTATAGGGTGCATATGATTTATTGCTATGCTGCCAAAATGGGTCCTTGGCATATGTGAGGTTCTATGACTGTTCGGCTAATGTGTGTGTGAAGCATGTTACATCAAATTGCATAACAGGTAGAGAGAGAGGTGACTTACTAGCAAGGGAAAGAATACATTTTATACCATATTTTTGAAAAATAAGCAGATGCTGAGACTCCTAGCCAAACTTTGGACAGAGTTCAGGGAATCTTATGAAAGAAGGGGGAGATGAAAGACTGGAGGGGACAGGAGCTCCACAAGGAGAGCAACAGAACTAAAAAATCTCGGCCCGGGGTTCTTTTCTAAGACTGATACTCCAACCAAGGACCATGCATGGAGATAAACTAGAACTCTGCACAGATGTAACCCATGGAAGCTCAGTATCCAAATGGGTTCCCTAGTAAGGAGAACATGGACTGTGTCTGACATGAACTCAGTGACTGGTTCTTTGATCACCTCCCCCTGTAGGGAGAGTAGCCTTAACAGTTCACAGAGGAAGAGAATGCAGCCAAGCCTGATGAGACCTGATAAGCTAGGGTCAGATGTAAGGAGAGGAAGACCTTCCCTATCAGTGGATTAGGGGAGGGGCATGGGAGGAGAAGAGAGAGGAAGGTGGGATTGGGAGTGGATGAGGGAGGGGGCTAGAGCTGGGCTACAAAGTGGATAAATTTTAAGTAATAAAAAAATTAAAAATGACATTTCTGATTTTATTTCTCACTGTGAGCTGATGGTTCTAGTGGGCCATCTCAGACACAGAAGACATCTTCAGTCGGATTTTTGACAGCTCAATCCACAATCAATTGCTAGAGATACTTGATTCCCCAAATCAAACCCACCAACTTTACAGAGGTACTGCCTGACGCACTGCATACTTTTCATACACATTTGTGAGGTATGCTTCTCTCTGACACCTGTCTCCATTGTCCCTCTGTGAGATAGTTTGAAAAGAACCCTTCTCCTTTCAATCCTCTCTACATTTCACAGGAAAGTTCCATTTCTGGGTGGGGAAAGAAGAATGAACTGGAAAAATGAGGGAAAGAACAAGGAAACAAAGCATGTGGTATCTCTTTGGCATAGGATTGCCTTTGGCTTTCTATCTGTTGCTTCCCAATGTTGGTGTTGCCTTTCCCTAGTGGGATTATAGAATATTTAGTGTTCCTTAAGAAGTGTCTTTGGTAGGAAATTTGCTGTCTAGTTCTGTGTCCATCTACAGAAATCACATGAAATGGAATTCAGTTTGTTAACGCACCCGTTTACTTGAATGGCTCCATCCACTGGCTGAATTTTGCTGCATACCCTTCATAGTCCTGGAACTTGCTATGTAATACAGGCTGGTTTTGAAGTTAGAGCAATCCTCTTGTTTCTGACTCCTGAGCGCAAATGTAGGGGTTTCAGTTATGGCCACCACAAACAACTAATTTGCTGAGCCTTTGATCAAAGCCTTTTTCTTTCAGAAGCACCATATTCTGGTATGACAGGGTTCTCAGATATTTTTAAAACATACGAAGCCAGTGGTTTCCTGGCTGCTTTTGTCACTTTAAAGTGGCATAACCATCTACTCTGTATTACTGTGCCAGGTGCTAAGTCCATTGTCTGTCATTGCAAAAGAGTGACGTATTAATATGTCCCAAAGCTTGAGCATCTCCTAGTTTGTGGAATGTACTCTACATTTCTTCCTACCAATCACCCAAAGCATTGTCCTTTGTCTCCGCAAAAGACTGTGTTTTTGAAGTGCCTATATAGTATTTTTGAAATTTGATTTTTGAAATTCCATTTAAAAGGCACCCACCCATGTTTTACAGACATGCAGTCTTCCTGCACATTAATACTTGGAAAGTAATCACTGAATTTTTTCAGTAGAAAACTGAGCATAAAAATGCAGAGATTGATAGGGTAACTTCTGTACCTTTGTTTTCAATCTTAAGACCATACAAATTTGTATTTATCTGTGGCTCAGTGGTGTGAAATGTGTTTTCCTATTATAAATTTATAAAAGAAAAATTTGGTGTATATAGATGACTGTATGTGCTTACAGCCCGACTCTCACTTGGTATTGCTTTAATCTACAGCATCATATGGATTGGCTGTTTGAGATTAAGTCACTTTCATTCCTTGCATAGTTGCCAAAGCAATATAGATAAAGCACAATAACATCAGGGAAGTTCCCATAGTAAGTGGATTTTAATGTATTCTGTGTTTATGTTTCATTATATAGAGAAAATGACAGAGGGCTGACCAAGAATATGGTCTAAGTGCCTACATCAGTCTGTTTTGATTTCATCTCACTGCCTCATATTGCTAACATTTTCTCTAGAATTGTGTATTGTCACAGAGCAGACAGATTTAGAGCATAGTTGCATCTCGCAATGATCTGTTTGTAGCCAGAAGGATCTTGTTGAGTGATATCAAAACCATTTTATTATATTAATCATACACTGAGGGTAAGCTACTATTTATGTTTTGATTAACTTAGCCTAAGCAGATAACAATCATTAGAATTAAAAATCTGCTAAAAACATAATTATTCTACAATCCAATGGTCCCAAATTACAAAATATTGCATTTTTTCTAGAAAGAATCCTAAGAAAGCTTTGAATGAAAACATAATTGCATATAATCGTATTCATCCTTATTTATATTCCATTTTATGTAGCTTTATAGTCACAACTTCAGTATTTACTGTCGTCTTTGTTCATCTTTGTATCTCTAGTGATGAACAGAATATTTGGCATATACAAAATATAGTCCTGAAATCTTTCTGATACCCTGCCTTTGTCTTCAGATGGCCTCACAGATAACAGTGCTCTAGGCTGCTTTTGCCCGATGAGGATGCTGAACACCAGACAGTTAGTTCATTTGCCACACAGAAGAGAGTAGGGACTGACACTAGACACATCAGGCCTTTTAGTTTCTAGCTGGAACTTTTCTACTGCCTCTCAGTGGATAAACTCTGTAGTCTATGTTCCTTGGACAACGGGAAGCTCAAGTTTTAGGACATGCTAATAAGTTATTGGTTTTGGATGCTGGACAATGGTTTAAGAGAACTGATCTTAGAGGTTGTGAATGTCTGAATTTTCTTCTCACTTGTTTATTTTCGTTTTTCACAACATAACAGTGTATTTTGATCACACTCATGCTCTGTTGCCCTTGCTTGTGTCTCTTCCTCTTCCGTCTAGTTCCTTATCTATTGCCATGTCTGCGTGTTGTTGCCCCAATGTGTTTAAACCAGGTTACCTGCATGCACAAGAGTGAGAGTCTGGTTAGAGGACAAGTTACCATCTCAGTTCTGAATGTTACATCATTATCTGCCAGTAGTTCCTCAAGGAGGGGCGGGGGCTCCTGAGCCTCTCCCCAGCCATGAGGGAATGTTGGTAGGTCGAATCTACTGTGGAGTTTGGGAGGTAATTCTAGCTGCTGTGAGCTCATGAGTGCAATACACTGCCATGTTCAGCATGTTACAACATACCACCCCTCCCTCCAGCTCCACATTCTTTTCCTTAAGAAAATAATTACTTAACAATTTATCTCGTCTCTAATCTCAATGCTTTAAAATATGTAAACAGACTGATAGGAGTACAAGGAGACACACGCAGATAATCCTACAGCACTCAATCCTCACACCAAATAATTGATTTAAGGAACAACAAAGAACGTCCACACAGATTTCCATAGTGGCTACACCAGTCTATTCTCTCACTGAAAGTGATGAAGGATTCCTCTTTCTCCCCAGCCTTGCCCTCTCTGGCCATCTTTTTTTTTTTTTTCCTTTGGTTAATATTTATTCTTACTAGGGTGAGATAGAATCTCCAGTAAGTTTTAATTTCATTTAAGTGTAACTATCCTAGTGGATAATGGTGCTGAACATTTTTAAAAGTGTTTATTGCTCATTAATATTTCTTGGTTTGAGAACTCTGTTCAGTCCCAAAGCCCGTCTTTTTACTGGGTTGTTTATGTTTAGTTGTTTCAGTTCTTTGCAGATTCAGAGCATCATTCCGCTTTCAGATGTAGAACTGGCAAATATTTTATCCTGTTTTGGTATGATTCTTCACTCAGCTGGCAGCTCTCTTTGCTGCACAGAAAATATTTGCCGTCCTTCACTAATTGCTGGTCTTATTTCCTGAGCCAACATATTCTACTGAGAGTCCTTACTTTGTGTATATCTTGTAATGTGTTCCCTCCTCTTCCCCCTTTTCTCAGAAGATATACTCTTTCAGAGGCTTAGGCTTTATATTGAAATTCATAATCTACTTGGAGTTGATTTTTGTACGTGGTGAGGGAGAATGACCTGGTTTCTTTCTTCTTCATGATCGTGTTGAATTTGTCCAACATCTCTTTTGTTGAAGAAGCTCTCTATGGTGGTTTGAATGAGAATGTCCCCCATAGGTTCAGGTATTTGAAAATTTGGTTCCCAGGTGGTGGTGCTGTTTGGGGAATGCTATAAAATACTTGGGAGGTGTAGCCTTGCTGGGGAAGCACAGCTATTTCTGAGGGTTGGCTTCGAGCATTGATAGCCTGGCCCTAGAACCAGTTCACTCTCTCCTTTTTGTTTATGGTTGCTGATGTGGTCCCTCAGTCGTCAGCTCTGCTGTCTGCTGCCATGCCTCTTTCACCGTTGTTCATCTCTCTCTGGAGCTGTAACTTCAGACTCTTCCTTCTGTAAGTTGCCTTGGTCATGATATCATACTACAGCAACAAAAAAGGTAGCTGTGCTTGTCTCCTTTTGCCCTGTTGTGTATTGTTGGGCTCTGTCACAAAATCAGGTGGCTATAGTGTGTGGGTTTATTTCTGGACCCTCTATCATATCGCATTGATGTGTATGCCTGTTTTTGATACCAGTACCATGCTGTTTTTATTACTGTGGCTCTGGAGTACACCTTGAAATCAGATATGATAATCCTCCAGCAATAGTCTTATTTCTCTTGATTTTATTATCTGTCTAGGGTCTTTTGTGTTCCCATATGAATTTTGTTTTTTTTTCCCTCTACTTCTGAGAATGATGGAATTGCAATTTTGATTGGAATTGCATTGAATCTGCAGATTATAATGGTCTCTGTTGGTTTCTTGTTGCCTTCTCAAAGATACATGAAATGCCTTCAGGGTCATTTATGTTCACATTGTCTTGAGGAATAATACCTGGCATCCTTCTAACTAAGCAAATCTCTGTATCAAAGAAGACTTGGCTATACATTTGCATGATTTTATGTTATTTATGTGGTCCAAACTGGGTATGTTCCATTTTTGTTTGTTTGTTTTCCTTCCTTTAAAAAACTCCAAATTTGTATTAAAAACTTTCTCTCTTACCATATGTAATTATTGGAAGCCATGCTACTCCTTCAAAGTTTTGATTAGAAAGTTCTTCTGCCAGATGCTAGTTCAACACTCTACATTCCATAAATCACTTGGGCTTTGAAACTATTCATCCAAGTCCTCAGATACTAGACCACAAGGATGATGTTCATGCCAGTTTTCATCATTATGTTATACATTTGCATGTGAAATCTAATTGAAATTGACTTTACTGACGATGTTGTAACCAAGTTCCTGATTGTAATCATTTGGAAAATTTGTAAGGAGTTTCAGACTTTTCTTCCAGTTTTTCTTAGAAGAATTTTTAACACCCTTTTATAATAATCTAGACCTCTTGTTAGCATTCTCTTCCATATTCATCAAGTCTCTACTCAGTATCCTTCTCAAGAAATACTCCACCTTTTCTTGCATTTCTTAAAGCAACACACCATTTATCTACTATAAGTGTTTTCTCTTACTCCATTTTGTGTTGCTGTTATAGAACAGCACATAGTAGGGCACTTATAATAGCTGAAGATTTATTTCTCAGGTTTCTGGAGGATGAGAAGTCTAAGGGAGTCTAGCAACTGGTGAGTGCTTTCACTTTTCCTATGGCAGAAAACAGAGAAATGTGATGATATAACAATCTATACTTTTCTCACTTTTCCCTAGGAAAAAGCCAACAGCCTCCCCCAGTGACTCCTCTATATTTAGTGTGTCAGTTAAGAATCCCTAATTTAGTGCAGTTTGATAAAGATGAACTGTCTGCTACTTGCCAAACACAACAGCAGGTAACAAGGCAAATGAGAAACTTTGCTGACTGTTTATCAGAATCATCCTATGCTACGCTGTTGTTTTCAAAACACACCTTTCTTCCATTCTCACGCCAAACTTCCTTTCTGTGTACAACATCAGTCTTTTTCAATTTTCCATCAACTTGGTGAAATTCTATTTGTTTTTCCGGTTCGAACTTACAGGCCGTCACTCTGTAAAGCATTCCTTGTGTGCTTAGAAGAAAATTGACTTTTCTCCTCTTCCTTTGCTTGGAAATTTCCATTGATACTACAAGTAGAGTGCTTATATCTTACAGCACTTAGCCCCCAACACACAAACCTCCTTGGTTTTATTTTTAAGAAATAACTTCTTAACCCAGCAGATCTTTCTCTTCCTGCTGCCGAAGCTTAGCTGCATTTGGAAGGCATTTAACAGCTCTCCAGAGTTAAAAGTGAATTGCACAGAGATGGCTGAGTGGCCTTAGGATGCCATGTGACTAGAACCAATTTTACCCCAACGTTGGTATTCATACTGTCTGACAACATTTGTACTTAGTTTCTATTTGCTGCTGGCAAACATTACCAAAGTTAGCGGACCAAGATAACAGTAACTTATTATTTTTCAGGTAGAAGTTCCACATCTTCTCACTGGGCTGAAGTAATAATGGTGGGAAGCTGTATTCCCTCTCAGAGGCTCTAGCGGGTCTTCTTACAGCGTCTAACAGTTCCTTGAACAGTTATCTTCTCTCTGTTCAGTGGCAGAAAAGGAAGGTTGAATGAGATGGCCAAGTGCTGGCTTTATTTCGTCCATCTACCATTCTTAAGGGCTCTTGTCAGAGCAATTGTCCCATGCAGGTAAAGCAGGAAAATGTCTTTATTTAAAGTCAGCTTGTTAGAAACCTTGATTCTATTTTTAAAATTAATGTCCCTCTTCCAGGTAATGAGGTACATTCACAGGTTCTGGGGATTTGATTACAGACATCTTTGAGGGTCTATTATGTTGTTTACGAGAAAATCCATCTGATAGCAATTTAATATGTCATCAAGGAAAATATGATACAGAAATAACGACAAAGAGTAATTCCCAATATTCTATCTTTATTAAACCCACAAAGAAAAAAAATGGGTTATTTTCCCAGTTGAACTTGGTTATACCTTATACAGTAGAAATACATCAGGAATAACAGATGTCTTTGTGCATATCCATATTCAAATCTTCAAATCTATCTTTCCTCACAAGAACAACTGGTATGCTTATAGCTACTTTAAACAGGGTTATCCCTTTCCCACGTTAAGGTTAACCTACATAATTTTCATCACAAGACAATAAGCAGAAAGATTAGTTCAAAGGGCTAAAGGGATGACTCAGTTGATAAGATCACTGGCTGCTTTTACGGAGGAACTAAGTTTGCTTCACAGAACCTGTATGAAAGTCCACAGCTGCCTGTGACTGCAGTTACAGGGCATCTAGCATCATTCTCTGACCTCCACAGCTCCTGCATACATGTAGTGCACATAAACTCACACAGGCTCACACATACAAATGAAAAATAAATCTTTTTAAACAGCTAAAAATTCTGTCAGAAGAAAAGATTCTACTATAGAACAATTGATTGTAATATTGCCCTACAAATAAAATCTGATATATAAGTTATTTTAGTATGCTGTAAGGAAACCCCAGTACTGTTAGTAATGACTAGATTTTTATGTAGAATATCCATATCAGTGATATCCCTGATAGAATCTGTAGGAAATGATATTTATGTTATAATAAGTCATATTGACTTGGATTTTTAATTTTTTAATTTTTAATTTTTTATATTTTATTTGTTTGTCTCTATAGGGAAATATTCCAGGTACCTATTCAATAGCAGATTATATTTGTCTGAGCTTTAAACAAACGTATCTCATATTCAAAAGCTCAATAACACAAAAACAATGCACCTTATTTATATATGCTTTATTATTTGAGGGGACAAGGTCAAAATGGAATAATTTGAAACACTGTTTGGAAACAGCTTATGGTCGGAAGCTGGTCCTTGTTTGGGTTCTTCAGTGTAGAAATGCATCATACCAGTTTGTTAGACTGGACTACTTCTGGAGCTGTAAATTCACTTTTATATAAATTACATACTAAATGAAATGATGACATTAGCTCTCCAAGGTGCGATGGAGGAGAAGGGTTTTATTGTAGATATGGAAGAGCATACAGCCATTTGACAAAGCCAAGAGAATGGAGAGAAAGAAGTTGACTAAACATGGCCAGCAAAGTCAACCAAGCCATGAGGGATGAAAGAGGAAGAGGAGAGAGAGGGGGGAGAAGGAGGAGGGGTAGGCAGAGGAGGTGGAGGAGGAGAGGGCAAGTGAACCTAGAGATAAGTTCAGGGCTTAAAAAAAACCAAGAGAACTAAGAGTGGAGCCAAGAGAGAGAAGAGAGGGGACCAGGAAGCAAGAGTAGAGGACCAAGAAGGAACATGGAAGGAATGACTGGATCATGTAGGAATCGGAAGCCTGGGAAAGGGAAGTGAAAGCCCTGGCAGAAGAGGTTTAGAGTAGGGAGCAGGATGAGCAGTGCTCAGAGAAGCTGCTGATGATGAATGAGCCTAGTGGGAAGCATGTGCTTTGCTATGCCAACAGGCACCACTGTTAGTAATTTGTCCTGAATTTCATTAATTTGAAACAAGTAATATTAGCGGCACTTTGTTGCTGTGGTTTAGAGATGGAATTTTCCTGTATGCCCTAACGGGCATCCTGTTTCTACCATAGCTTCCCAGGTGATTGGATTACAGGTGTAGGCCACTGTGTGGCATATTAAGGACTCTTAAGAAGCAAAGAACATACAGTTAAGTGTTAGTGAGGATGCAATCTAGACCTCTGAAGACATAGAGTGGAGAGCTCTGTCTCTGAGTTCCTTCTCTCAACATTTAGAAACCCCAGTTCTTATTCATAACAGCATCTCCATAGGGCTGACTATGAGTTGCATGTGCTTTCCTCCTGTCCCATCTAGGGACATTCAGAGTCTGCAAAGGGACATTCAGAGTCTGCAAAGACACCTGATCTTACCCTTGGAAATAGCACAAAATCATTTCTGATATATTATATATGTTATAAAACCAACCCTGAGAAAATGTGGGAGATAGCTACGTACAGTCATTAAGAGGCAGGGATTATTGGGCACTCTCTCTCTCTTACATTTATTCCGTACTATAACATCTAATAAACATATTCCTCTTCTATACAAAACACTCTCAACTTTTGCTGTTTATGCCTGGCTTTGCATCATAACTATAATATTCTGAAGAAACTAGGAAATGGGAGGACCCAGAAGCATTATGCAAAATCCAAAGTGTTCCCACACATAAGATGCAGAAACCTCAAACTCTTTAAGGAAGCTGATTATAGAGCAACTCTAGAGTATCTTAAAATTGTCCTGAGATGGAGTGAGGGCAATCAAAATCAAATTAAGCTGTCAGATATGAGCTCTCAAGCTGATGCAGTGGACATCTGATTGAAGAATATTTTAATCATTGAAAATATCAGATCACAGTCGCAGTTTCTCTGACTTGCTGGATTTCCAGAAATTAAATCAAGACTAGTAGATGTGTTCCAAATTAAAGTGTATACACAGTTGTATCACCAACTCTTTTTGTTCATGAAGTTAATACAATTACATATAAGTGGTACTAAGTTGTCATTTTTATCTTAATATTTTGGAACACAATTCTCATTTTAACATTATACATAAAATAACAATATTTTCCATATACTTCTTCTTTCCCTATGTTCCATTCCTTTTATTATTTTCTCATGATTTTCTACTTTTTACATTCTCCATCAATCTAGAAATATATATATATATATATATATATATATATATATATAACAAAGATATAATTTCTATACTTAATTTATACCAAGCCTCTTTATAAACAGCATATTTTATTTTTAAAATATTTTTATTAATTATTATATATTACAATTTATTCACTTTGTATCACAGCTGTGGTCCCCTCCCTCATCTCCTCCCAATCCCACCCTCTCTCTTTCTTTTCCCTCTATGCCCCTTCCCTAGTCCACTAATAGGGGAGGACCTCCTCCCCTTCTATCTGACCCTAGTCTATCAAGTTTCATAAGGACTGGCTGCATTGTTTTCCTCTGTGGCCTCGCAAAGCTGCTCCCCCTTCAGGGGGAGGTGATCAGAAAGCCTGACACTGAATTCATGCCAGAGACAGTTCCCTACTAGGGAACCAAAATGGAGACTGAGTCTATGTGCTACATCTGAGAAGGTGTTTTAGGCCCTCCGCATGCATGGTACTTGGTTGGGTTATCAGTCTCTGCAGGGCCCCAAGGAGTGTTTGTTTGTTTGTTTGTTTTTGGCTCTGTTGGTCTCCTTTCCCTCCAGTTCTTTCTATCTCCCATTTCCTTCAGAAAATTCCATTTATTCTGCCAAAGTTGGCTATGAGTCTCAGCCTCTACTTCCATACCTCAATCAGCAGAGTCATTAAGAGGCCATATGTGGTAGGCTCCTGTCCTGTTTCCTGTCTTCTCCTGTTTCTGATGTCTATTGTGTTTCCCCTTCTGAATGAAGATTGAGCATCTTCTCTAGGCTCTTGTTTAGCTTTTTTAGGAGTATAGATTTAATATGTTTATCCTATATTATAGGTCTAATAACCACTAATGAGTGAATATGTGTTTTTCTGTTTCTGGGTTACCTCACACAAAATGATCTTTTCTAGATCACACCATTGCATGCAAATTTCAAGATTTCCTTGTTTTTAATAGCTGAGTAGTATTCTGTTGTGTAAATGTACCACAACTTCTGTATCCATTCCTACATTGAGGGACATATAGGTTGTTTCCAGCCTATGGCTATTACGAATAAAGCTGCTACAAACATGGTTGAGCAAATGTCCTTGTTGTATACTTGAGCATACTTTGGATATATTCCTGAAGTGGCAATTCTGGATCCTGAGGTAGGACTATTCCTAGTTTTCTAAGAAAGGGCCAGATTGATTTACAAAGTGCTTGTACAAGTTTACATTCCCACAAGCAATGGAGGCGGGTTCTTCTTTCTCCACAACCTCTCCAGCATGTGTGCTCACTTGAGTTTTTAATCTTAGCCATTCTGGTGGGTGTAAGGTGAAATCTCAGGATTGTTTTGATTTGCATCTCCCTGATAGCTAAGGACATTGAGCATTTCTTTAAGTGTTTTTCTGCCATTCTATAATCCTTTACAGTGAGTTCTCTTTTTAGCTCCATACCCCATTTTTAATTGGATTACTTGATTTCTTGCTTTTTAACTTCTTGAGTTCTTTATATATACTGGATATTAGCCCTCTGTCAAAAGTAGGATTGGTAAGGATCCTTTCCCGGTCTGTAAGCTGTCATTTGGTTTTGATGACAGTGTCTTTTGCTTTACAGAAGCTTTTCAGTTTCATGAGGTCCCATTTATTGATTGTTGATCTTAGAGCCTATGCTGTTGGTATTCTAGTGAGGAAGTAGTCTCCTGTGCCAATGAGTTCTAGGGTCTTTCCCACTTTTTCTTCTAACTGGTTTAGTGTGTCTGGTTTTATGTTGAGGTCTTTGATCCACTTGGACTTTAGCTTTGTGCACGGTGATAAATATGGATCTATTTTCATTTTTCTGCATACAGATATCCAGTTGGAACAGCACCAATTGTTGAAGATGCTGTCTTTTTTCCATTGAATGGTTTTGGCTTCTTTATCAAAAATCAAGTTTCCATAGGTGTGTGGGTTCATTTCTGGATCTTCTATTCACTTCCATTGATCCACTCTTCTGTTTCTATGCAGTTTTTATTACTAATGCTCTGTAGTACATCTTGAGGTCAGGGATGGAGATACCTCCAGATGATCTGTGGTTGTAGAGGATTGTTTTGGAGATTCTGGGTTTTTTGTTTCTCCATATGAAGTTGAGAATTTTTCTTTCAAGGTCTGTGAAGAATTGTGTAGGTATTTTGATAGGGATTGTATTGAATCTGTAGATTACTTTTGGCAGTATGGTCATTTTCACTATATTAATCCTACCAATCCATGAGCACGAGAGGTTTTTCCATCTTCTGATATCTTCTTCAATTTCGTTCTTCAGAGATTTGAAGTTTTTTTTTTTCATACAAGTCTTTCACTTGCTTGGTTAGAGTCACCCAAGGTACTTTATGTTATTAATGACTATTGTGAAGGGTGTTGTTTCCCTAATTTCCTTCTCGGCCTTTTTGTCTTTGGTGTACAGGAGGGCTTCTGATTTTTTTGAGTTGATTTTGTATCCAGCCACTTTACTGAAGGTATTTATCAGTTGAAGGAGTTCTCTGGTTGAATTTTTGGGGTCACTCATGTATATTTTCATATTGTCTGTAAATAGTGATACTTTGACTTCTTCCTTTCCAATTTGTATCCCCTTGCTCTCCTTTAGTTGTCTTATTGCTCTAGCTAGGACTTCAAGTACTATGTTGAAGAGATATGGAGACGATGGGCAGCCTTGCCTTGTCCCTGATTTCAGTGGGATTAATTTAAGTTTTTCTCCATTGAGTTTTATGTTGGCTATAGGCTTGCTGTGTATTGCCTTTACTATGTTTAGGTATGTGCTTTGTATCTCTGATCTCTCCAAGACTTTAAACATGAATGGGT